>CM076569.1:322154782-322379784 GCA_034641835.2 Pinus albicaulis | reverse complement strand
CAATGTGAGGTACCTGCGCCTGTGCAAAAGATTCTAAGTCAAAGCTTTTCTCAAGGTCTTTCATAATTTTGTTCATTTTGTCTTCTTCACTTTCTTCCTCAACTAGTGTTTCTTCCACCCATTCATCTTGGTTAGCATATTGTTCTATATCAGGAATCCTGTGGTGAATATAAGGGGAAGATTTGTTCATCATTCTTTTATCATAGATAAAACTAAATGGATCATAAGGGACCCAAAGGAAACTTCTTTGGAACTTGCAATGGCTTTTTAGTATATCTTCTGCTTCTCGCTCGGCCTCCCTAGAGTTGCAGATGAAAGGACCTAATTGACTTTTGATCCTTAGTTGGGCTTTCTTTTTCACACTACAAAAATTAATCATATCAGAATTATTCATTTGCCTGAAATATTCCAAGGCAAAAAGTCTCATGGGCACATATTTTGGTAACTTGAATGGATGCAATTCACATCCATAGATTATGATGACTGAATGGTTTTGATATAAATACCAGTCTCCAACTTTATATGTCCTTGAAAGCTGCAAAGTCTTCTTGATTTCATTACTGAGCCTTGGAGGAGGAATTCCTGTCAACAAGGTAGTTGCAGGATATACAAAAAGATCGATGAACTCAACATAGGAATAGGGAGACTCATAGGAAGAATGAGTTATGGCAGACCAAAAAATAACTGATCTAGGATTTCCCTTGGCATCAAGCTTTTTAACATGGAAGGGGAACTTCTCTGATTGATAATAGATGAGGAGATGATAAATAACTGAGGAATATTTGAACACTTTCTCATTATCTAGTCTCATGAACTGGTCATGGATTTTATTGGAAATGAAGGATGCAAAATCATATTTTACTGCAGGAGGTTGTCCAGGAGTAAAGATAGACAGCAATACCAAGGTTATTTCATCAACATATTCACTTGTATTGAAACCCATAACAAAGGATATCATATTGAGGATAAGTCTGCCCAACTTGTTAAAGTAAGCAAAACCATATGGAGGTGGCCTCTTAGGTTGATGTTCAGGCAACATAAAAGTTTGGCAAATGGATTTCAATTTTTCTAGAGACAGTTGATTAGACTTTTCAATTAGTTCTTCCATAGACAAGGGAGTTAGCTCTTGATCAGGTTCAAAATGTAGCATTGCATTAATCGCTTGGGGAGTAATGGGGAAAAGAACACTCTGGTCAGGGGACATTATTGCTCTTTGAGTTGGATCATAGTTAGAATGGCAGTAGTGGATAATTTTTGGGAAAATGAGGACTGAGGGGATGAGATATCTTGGGAAATTGGATTCCCACAACCCAATGACATCCAATCCCTTCGAATAATCGTCTCTGCAGCGACAATAACTTCGAAGGGGGCTTTCATCAAACACTAAGTCTTTAATTTGGAAGTCCTTATCCACTAAGGGCAAATATTCTAATTCTCTGTGGGGGGCATTCAATAGGGTTACATTCAGGGCTGCCGGGGCTTCCATTTTGGTTCTTGTGTGTTCAAAATGGAAGTTTCTGGGTTTTCTTCACAGAAATGTCGTGATTTCAGTTTTAATGAGGGAAATTGGCACAGTTGCAGGTTCGGGGGAACAATTCACAGTTTTACAGCTCAGGGAATGATCCTAGGAATAAGATTTTAACACTGATTCAGCGGAAAAACAAGGAACACAGAGTTTCTTTTGAAGTTCGGAGCGCAATAGAATAAATACTTGTTTTCGGAGGCAAACTGGGATTTAACAGGTATCAAGTGGTGGCAAGAGGATGCTCCAACACTGGTCCGGCGGAATTCTGGAGCGAAATCGGATAGAATAGTAGATTTCAGTGAAAATTTGAATTTCGTAGCAGAAGGCGCAGTCGCTTTCAAATAATGAAAATGACATAAAAAACACGAAAATTTGTTTTATTTCCAAAGTCAAAAAAGGGTTTTTTAGTTTATCGAGGAATGACGTCATGGAAGTACGAGATGACGTGTGGCAGGGGTTGGGCGGTAAGCGATAATTCCTGCACCGCTTACGGGCAATGGTGGTATTGAATGGGGAGGCAGCGATTCCACTGATCAATGGACACGTGGCCGGTGGACTATTTCAAAACCACCGTGCCCCCGCGCATTAAAGTTCTGTCGAGAGACGGCTAGCGGAATCGCTGTGGAGCGTCGATCTATAGGCGGATGATCCGACGGTGGAGGGGACGTGGCGTTGGCGGAGGTTTAATGTGCGGGCCCGGTGGGGTTTTAAAACATGATTTAACTTAATTAAATATCCCGGGGGCGTTTTAATTGGTGGAGGAAAAGGTTATTAATTAATCCTGATAATTAATTAATCCCTGGGTTTAATGAAAATTGGGGTTGCAGTAGGGTTTCGACTATGGTTGACGTGTCGGGTGGGGTTTTTTTTATTTATATTTTTGTTTTAAACATAAAACATATGTTTAAACTTTTGTATTTGGTATATTTTATTATATGATAAATAAATCAATATGATTGACTTACCATAGGGGCGGGAGTATTATACAATGATATATTTTAACCAAAGGGCGCATAATGCGGGTTTTTAATGAATAATTGGGAAATAAATACTTTGGTTAAACTTTATAATAAGATGGGTTTTTTGGATATTTATATAAAAGGAGCTATATACTTAGGATAATGCATTTTCACTAGGGATTTAGTAAATAAATCAGAAGTTAATATGATGAAGGGCAAGGCAAACTCAAAATACTTAACTATCACTAAGAAAGTGAAGATCTTTAAAGTAAATTATATCATCCTAACTTCAACACTTAAACATAGCATAGCAAGTGATTTTGAGGGTATTTTATGAAATATGGCATGATTTTCCTAAGTAAAATTGGATTTTACTTAGGAAAAGGTTAAAAGTGAATGATTATAATGGCAAATAATGTCAAGTACTTAGGTATTTTTGATCATTAGGCCGAGGGTCCGGTCCCTCCAAAAGTCAAGGAAATGCCTTGAGCCCCTTTGATCTCCAAATACCTTAGCACTTTGGGGGAAATTAGTAAAACTTAAGGGGAAAGTGATGAGGGAAGTTAATGATTTTGACTTTGCTTGCTGTGATTTTCCAGTGTATTTCCTGCTTCAGTACTTGTGATGAAAGTAAAGGATTAGACACATTTAGCAGCATCATTCATCACATAAAACTTTGCAACACCATCTACCTACCCTATCTACTTGACACTACCATTTTCTCTTCTTTATTAGGGTGCATTTAGACTTGCAAACCCTTATCAACCTTTTTCTTTTTACATGTGTTTCTTTTTACATGACCAATCTATCTAATTCTACCCTTATTACATCCAAGGGCTCAGATTAAACTGTTGAACACCTTTTATTAACTCTACCTATCTACTTATCTGCCAAGATTAAACTGTTTGGTCAGATATTTATTCTCTATTCTACAACATGAAATTGAAAAATGAATGAGTCAAGTTTAAATAGTTTGACTCTTCATAAATTGTGGAAAAAGTTTGACAAGCTGCACACAATTGCTTTATTACAAAAATGAAATAGTAGTGGCATTTGGATTTGCACACTTTCCTTGGTCTATTTTTTGCTTGGGGTTCATTTCTTTCATTTTTTTGACCAATTTATTTTTCTTACCCTTTGATTTTTCTTTTAGGGTATACCCTCTTTACATTTTTTAAATTTTTTGATTTTTTGGCTTTTCAAGAATATGGAACACCTTTGCTCAAGAAAAAGGTTTGAACATATTCCATAGTTCAATCAAGACAATCATGAAAAATGACACCTATTGGTATAGGAGTCTAACAGTTGGGAATCAGGAAAGAAAGGTTCGATATAAGACAAGAATGAGAAAAGAGGAATTTAGGCAAGGGAGATATAATTCAGAGAACATTCAAGACCATTGGGAAATGGAGTCAAGAAATGGTTTACTTGTTATTCAATGTAGAGCTTTTCGAATGATTGATAATCTTGAGTCAAACGATGGATTAAAGAGGATAGTGTGGCATGAAGTGGGCCAAGAGAGGAGAAACAATAAAGATTTGAAACACCTAGTTAAAGGCAGAGATCGGGAAGAGATTTAACGAACTCTCTCAATGCTTTGGCCTCCAGCTTGAGGGATCTTAGAAAGGTTCAATTAATTGAAAAGGATCCTAGTGAGATAGAGACAGAGTTCTAGACCTCCCAGTGTTCCCAATTCATTCAACTAAATCCTAACAAGAACATCTGAGACCAGATTAATTTAATTCATACATCAGCTAGCAGGAAATGACATCCACTACACTAGTTAAATTAGCTGAAATCAACCCTTAGATAACACATTTAGTAGAAAACATTGAAGGCAAGGAGAGCAGAAAAATAGGGTACCTAACAAGGGTAAATCCTATGCCAGATTTTTGATGTGAGCCAGTAGAAATGAAATGAAATGAACTGCAAGTTAAAAACAAACACAGAGATAGAAAAACATCACCGCTGCTTTAAATCAAGATCCAAAGAAATGTGCTTGTCATATTAAAGAGCAACACCAGTCAAGTACAACATTACCAATAGTTGAATATTCAGTGCGAAAACATCTTCTTCAGCCTATCTTACAACTTTACACAGAGACTATGTCTCAAAAGAAACAGCTTGTAATTTCTCTGATAACCGATCAACAACCTTTACAATGAGTTCCTTCTTGAATTTTATAGCTAAAGAGAGCAGAGGAGGTAGGTGAAGAACTAAATGAAGCATTAAAACTCAGAAAAGAAAGAGGGCCAAAGCCCATTCTATTTAAAATTCTGTGCATTTATCCCTGGTACTCTTTGGATGAAAGAGCGATCTTCTTCAAACTTCCATTTACTCTGGTATGACTCTGATGCACTCCGGATGCAGTACTTTGTAGTACTTTTGGTGAATAAAAAAAAGGTAAATAAATGACTTTGAGGTTTGCCATGCTGCATAACAAATTCTCTGGTAGCATAGGACTGTTCCGTCAGGGTGGAAATATTCTAAGGAACATGGTAAATAATGGGAACAATATGGGCGCTTGGTCCTTTAGGGAAAGATCAATCTGCTGATGTGAGACCCTAATAGCATTATTTTTTGTGTGCTGGGCCTTCCATGTGATCTATGGTGTCCTTGATCTGGTACTCTGCCTTCAAATCATTGGATTAAGGCTCAAAATCTTCAATGACAGGCCTTAAACACTCTGTTTTCCCACTGATACTCTTTGCTGCTTCCACGCTTGCCTCTGACTGTGAAATCTGTGCTTTAATGGGTCTGGGTAATATTTTACAAAGTTTAAACTCTGTTTTTTAATGCGAACCCTATCATAACGTCTTCTCAGACCCTTCTTCATGATTTCAGCTCTTGAAAATGGTCCTTTCCTGTTTTCTCTGTAACTGTAACAGAGATTGTGAATCATGGTGTTTTTCCGCAGCTCGTACCCTGCAAAAACACGCAACTCTATTATGAAATCCATGCATAGGGAAGGATGGCTATGGAGGGCGGGGAGAATGATAGCACAACGGTGGCAAAAATGGTGGTTTTAGATGAAACAATGGTGAACAATGCAGTAATATGGTGTAAACTGCGACTAATAGGGTTTCGATGGAGAAATGCGCGTGGGTCATTCGATCATGGTCTGGTGGCGAAGATCGACGATGGAGATTTAATCAGTGGGATGGCTTATGAAAGTGGGTGGAATGCATAGACTCGAATGTAAAACATTAAACTTTAATGTAAATCACACGAGTTTGGACATAGGCAGAAATGCAAAGAAATGAATGAAAATGCAATGAAAATGATCGTGTGTGGTGGGGCCCGGCATGGGTGGATGGCAATTCATTTAGGACCGTCGGACCTCAGGAGGAGATCGATGGCTACGATCCAATCGGAGGGGAGAAATGGAAGGGACGACAGTCCGATGAACGATGGCGTGATTGGTTTATGACCATTGGATTTTGGACTAACGGACGGTCGAGATTGGATCGGGGAAATCGCAATCGCACAGCGCTGAAGGTGGCAGCGATTGGAAAATGCAATTGCGATTGGAGCGGGAGAGCGAGGATCGTCAGATCAACAGGGGAAACGATGGTGGAGATAATCAACGGCGGATCGCAATCGAAGGCAGAGAGGATGGGATGCGATGCGACTGGCGCGATGCGATGGAGCGCCAGTTGTCTGATCCAGATTACAAATCTACGACGGAGATTGAATCGGCGGGAGGAAAATAATGGAGCGACGGGAGGGGAGTGAGATAAATCTGAACCGTTGGATCTGGAGGGGTGGACGACTCTGATTGGATCGGGGGATCACAATCGGAAGGAACGGAGGAGTGACACGGCAAAAGTTGCGATTGCGATCGGAGCAGGAGTGCGATTAGCGTCGGGCCGTCTGATCCGGGTGATAGATCAATGGTGGAGATTGCGACGGAGGTCTTATAGACCAAAACTCAATCGCATTGGAGTTTTTTTCTTAACAACGAAATGCGCTTCACCGAGAGTTGCGATTGTGATTAGCGCTTTGAGTCTTTGCGCCTGGTTCTGGCGCTGGGTTCCGTGGGGAAGTGGTTTAAAGGGCTGGCCGATAGGGGCTTAGCCATGATATAAGTTAAAAAGTGGGTTTTTGCCCCTTTTTAATGTGTTTTGAGGCGAAGGGCAACGATAAGGGAAGAAAGGGGGAATTAGACCAAACCAGGGGTGTGTGCGTGGTTAAAAGGGGATTTTTTGATAGTTTAGGAGGACTAAGGGAGGAATTTTTGGGGTGAAAAAGGGGTCTTTGAAAAGGGGAAAAAGGGGTGAAATGGATAATTCTGTAGGGGTACAAGGGGCAAATAAAGGCCTTTTGGAGCGCAATTTTTACAATCAGTGAGGCCTTATGGATGGAAACAGCAGAGGAGATTTTATCAAAGGACACAAGGTACAAGGAGACTTCAAGGATGATGTTTTTTTCAAAAAAAATGCATTCCTTGAAGGCTCAAAAACAATTTAGCCCCCTGTTTGCTTGTCAAAAATTTATAGGGGGGCTAACAGAGTGTCGATAGGCTTGCAACATTGCATGTGAAACTTCTCCAGTATCTCTCGGGCATACTTGCCTTGAGACACTAACAGTTCACCTTCCCGCTGCCATATTTCCAATCCAATGAAATAATGAAGGAGGCCTAAATCCTTCATCTCAAACTCCTTTGCAAGCTCTGCCTTGCATGAGTGTATCAACTGCGCATCACCTGTTAGTATCAAATCATCAACATAAAGTACAATGATTAAAATCTTACCCTCAACCACAATATGGTACAGGTTTGCATCCGCCTCACTCTTGGTGAAGCCAAGTCCAGTGAAATAGATGTTGATCCGAGTGTACCAAGCACAGGGTGCTTGTTTCAGCACATACAGCACTCTTTTGAGTCTGCACACATGCGACTCACTGCTAAAGATCTCAAATCCTTCAGGCTGCTCAATGTACACCTCTTCCTTAATGATCCCATTAAGGAACACAGTCTTCACATCCATCTGATGAATGTGCCAACCCATCTACACTGAGAGAGTAAGGATGGTCCATATAGAAGAATATCGTGCGACGGGTGCAAAGGTTTCTTCATAGTTAATCCCATCAATCTATGAGAAGTCTTGGGAAAAAAATCTTGTCTTATACTTCTCGACACTCCCATCAGCAGCTTGCTTTACCTTGTAGATCCATCTTGATCCTACAACTGATTTTCCCACCGCCCTTGGAACAATCTCCCAAGCACTGTTTCATACAATGGATTCATACTCCTCCACCATGGCATCTACCCATGTGGGCTCCGGTGCTGCTTCTTCAAAATAATATGGCTCTATCAAAATACACTTGCTCATAAGAGCCATGTATCCAGTATATCGGTCAGGTGATTGTCTCTGTCTGCGCTGTGATGTAGGAACTCCTACATTCTGTGCCACATCCACCTTCAGTCTCTCAGCTTCTATGGTACGCTTCCTGCCTTGTCTGATGTTTGGTTCTGCATGAGTGGACTCCTCCACTCCATGAATCTCCTCCGGTGGTTGATCCACATCCAGAGGCTCATCTTTGGGAACAATAAGTTCCTCCTCCGCATGCAAGTGTAGCTCCCTCTCAAGCGACAACTGCATGGCTTTCACCTCATTTAATTTTATATCCCGTCGCATAACATTCATCCGACTATTTGGAAAATACACACGATAGTTATGGGGTGTTTCTGTGTACCCCAAAAATATCCCAACTTCTACATTTGGCTCCAGCATCTTCCTGGCGTCCTTCGTCACATGAATGTAAACAGGTGAGCCAAAAATATTCAAATGAGAAATATCAGGCTTCTTACCAGTAAAAGCTTCCTCGGGTATACTCATGCCAAGTACTCTATGAGGACAACGGTTTTGCACATAAACCGCAGTGTTGCATGCTTCTTCCCACAAGTGCATCGGTAGGCCCTGGTCATGCAACATCGCTCATGCAGCACCCACGACCGTTCTGTTCTTTCTCTCCGCGACCCCATTCTATTGTGGGTTATGAGGTGCTATGATTTCTCTTCGAATTTCTTCTTTGCTACAGAAGCCTTTAAATTCACCTTAGATGTATTCACCACCATTATTGCTCCTTAGAGCTTTCACCTGCTTCCCCGACTCCTTCTCCACCAATGCCTTGAACTCACAGAACTTTGAGAAAGTTTCACTCTTCTTCTGCATCAAGAAGATCCGGCATCTATGAGAAAATTCATCAACAAATATCACATAATACCTATGTTTCGTTGTTGAAGCAACTGAGAATGGTCCACACATGTATGTGTGAATTCTCTCCAGGATCACCGAAGCACGGTTCTCCTTCTCATGAAAGGTGGTCTTCACAAAATTACCCATTGTACATCCTTTGCACTGATCTGACTGCGCAAGAGTACCCTTGGGAAGTCCAGTAGAAATTTGCTGCAAAATTTTCGAAGCGCCATGGTGAAGATGGCCCAATCTCCTATGCCATAATTCGCCCTCATCGCGGCTCACCACTTCTTCTGCTTTGCCCACCATTGCAGTGCAGCCATCTACCTCCAGCTTGTAGAGATTCTTAATTCGAACCCATATCTTCTTGGTTTCACCCATTGTTTTATGTCGAAGGAAGGATTTTCCCTCACTGAAAACAACATCATAAGCCCTGTCTTCTAGCATTGCGACTAAGACCAAGTTCTTCCTTAGACCTGGAACATGCATGACATTCTTCAACAAGAATGGATTACCGGACTCCCTCTCAAAGGTAATGGTCCCAATGCATGTCGCACTGTACCAACCATTGTCACCCATCTCTATATGCATCTGGAGGTCCTTCTCCTCCAAGTCACTAAACAACTCTTTGTCTCCTGTCATATGGAAAGACACACCACTGTCAAGATACCACACCAATCCCATTCAACTTGAAACCAAGCATGGGATCAAAGAAAAATCCAGTTCAAATTGCAAGGCTAAGGCCTCTCCAGTTGCAGATCCAGTATCTTTCTTATTCTTCTTCTTCTATGGACAGTTAGTGGCGAAATGTCCATGCTCGTGACAATGAAAACACTTCACTTTGGACAAATCCTGCTTCTTACCTTTCGGACCAGATTTAGAAGGATTTTTATTCCCATTCCCTTTCCTTTCTTTGGCAGCCAAAGTGAAACTCTCTTCATCTTTATTCTTCGATGAAGATCCATCCCTGGTACCCCGCCTTATCTCCTCCTACACAAGATCCGACCAAAGTCGCTCCCATCCTGGCAATTTCTCCCGTCCATTGAAAGAGTTTTCGTAGCTATGCCAACTCTTCGAAAGCCCAAGGAGATCCAATCTCACCAATTATTCTTCATCAAAATTAACCCCCACACTTCCCATCTCATCCTTGCAGTGGACAAACTTCGTGAGGTACTTTGGAATATTGTTGCCTTTCTCCATTTTTATTTTTCTGAGCTTGTCTTTAAGCGCCAACTTCCTCTGGTCACTTCTGCTTTGGAACAAATCTGTCAAAGCCTTCCACATTAATAATGGAGTGGATTTCCCATGAAGGCTGGACACAATATGGTCCTTCACACCTTCCAACAGAATCCTCCTCGTCTTTGCAGTCTTCTTTTTCCATGCATCAAGTAATGTAGCATCGCTAGATCCCGGCTTAGGAACATTGCTATCGATGAACTCCTTCAGCCCATTATCCTCCAGCACTGCCTCCATCCTATCCTTCCATGCTATGTAATTCGAGCTCCCATCAAGGGCATACTCCAATCTCAACCCGTTGAAAGACATTTCAATGTATACTTGATTTCTGCACCAAGAATCTTCTGTAGCAAATTCAAATTGTCCACCAGCACAAACTCACTTCACAATTGAAATCTTCAATCAAAAATGCTTTGATACCATGTATAAATTATATGCACTAAGCATGCATATGTCCTAGATCCACCTGATCTCACACTATTTAAATTTATGCAAGATACTGAATCTATTCCACTTTTTAATCTTTTGCGGAAAAAATTAATTGCACACACATGTGAAGCATAAACAAAAATTACAATCGCACATAACACAGTTTTTAACTGGGAAAGCCTGAAGCTGAAAACCCCAAATATATATTATGTAACATGGAGATCGTATGACAATCTCATACAAACATACAAAGCTTATCACAAGCTCTCAGTACAGTACAATCGCCATACACTAATCAGGCCCAATCTTGCAAATCTATGCACCGATCTTTGCCACCTGCTAGCCTGCCTCCACTGCGCAATATCTGATGAAGAATAGCTCTAAATGAATTCGAATTACTCTTGGATTGACTACGTAATCCTCATTGGCTTCTCCACTGAGTGTTGGATGCAATCAATGCATCACTAATAGTCACAACAGATAGTGTATCTTGCCATTTCACCTATCTCTCCACTGGTCTCCACTGAAACTGACATGCACTGTAGTTAACTGATGTATTGTTCAGTTAATTAATGAGTTATTATTTGTGAATTAATTCACTCTACTCTCACTAGTGTATCAATTAGTTAAACTAGATACAACTAGCTCAACTGAGTCTAACTGAGTTAAACTAAATACAACTCCATAACTACTTCTTCCAACTGTGTCATAACTCTGCCACTTGAGTTCTAACTGAGTCCTCCATTCAATAGCTCCAGTAAACCCTCAGGAATAGCGTAATTCCTTCTGTCAGCTATTGAGCCACATCTGTGCACTGAACTGAAGTGCTCCAAGAGAATAAGTTGTTGTTTAGAGTCTAATTATTATTAAGAGCTAATCATAATCGACATGCATCTATTTTTAGATTGACAATCTATAAATAGACTTCGCCCAATATTCTAAAAATAGAATTTCATCTATTTTTCCAACTTGATCAACCATCCACAAATAGCATCCTGCAACTTCTGAAATATGATCAACATGTCTAAAAATAGACATAGTCTAAAAATATACTTGTGCCAAAAATAGCTTGCGGGCCCACTTAGTGAAGGCGACTCTTTTCAATAAGCTCATCATCTTGTTGAATCTCAACACTATGAGCAGACTTGTGGTGTTTTCATGGGGTATCTGCTCCCCCCTATGGTTGCCAACCTTTTTATGGAAGATTTTGATTGAAGGCATTGGCTTCTGCTCTGTTCAAACCTAAGATGTGGAAGCAGTTTGTGGATGACACCTTCATAAACTGGTCTCATGGTCGTCAAAAGTTGGATTCCTTGCACCAACACCTGAATGACCAGTTTAGCTCCATTAAGTTCAGTATGGAAACATAAGTTGATGGTAGCCTTCCTTTTCTTTATGTTCTTATCTTTCGGAAGTATGATGGCTCTTTCTCTCACCAAGTCTTTCGAAAGAAAACCCATGTTGAGCAGTATCTTCACACTGGCTCCCATCATTTTCTAGCTCAAAAGGTTGGTGTCATCAACACATCAGCCACTAGAGTTCTTAGGGTTTTTTACGATGAGCACTTTGATGATGAGAAGGCCCATCTCCTTGATTACTTTGGGAATAATGGCTAAGGTAAACCTAAAGGTCTTAGATCTTTCTTAAATGCAAGTAGAGGTATGAAACCTAAGAAGTATTCTAGTGGTTTATTTGGGAGTGTTCAACTTCCTTTTATCCATGGTACTACTGACAAAATTGCATAAATTTTAAGGAAACATAAGGTATATTCCTCTTTTAGGCTTTTGAACACCATTCGTGGTTCCCTCCATTCTGTTAAGGACCCAATGGACCCCAAGAGCATGAAAGGTGTCTATTTGATCCCATGTTCTTGTCCGATTCTTTACATTGGGGAAACTGGTCGCTCTATAAATATGAGAATCAGAGAGCATGTTGTTGATATTAGGCATTTTAGGACTCGATCCTCTACTCTTTCCGAACATACGGGGAAGTCTAAGCACCACATTCGTTTGGAGGAGTCCACGGTCATTGCTAGGGTGGAGCATTTCCATCATTGCAAATTTAGGGAAGCTGTTGAAATTTAGAAAAGGTCTAAGATGCTGAATAAGGACGACAGGTGGAAAATTAGCAGTTGTTGGATCCCCTCCTTCAACTCCTGATTTGGTTCCTTCTCCTCCTCCCTTTGTTTATTTTCTCAATTTATTTTGATTCCTCCTTCAATGGTGTATATATTTTTTTTTATGTTTTTCTTCTTAGTTATGTATAAAAATGCTCTTTAGTATTAATTTACTTATTTATGTTTTTTCACTTGTTTCATTTGTTTATTATTATTTTTTTATTATTTATTAATTTTTTTATTATTATTATTTTATTATGATGATGATGGTGGTGGTGGTGATGATCATCCGTTAAGACCAGTGCGGTCTATCAAACCTTAAGAGAGGAGAAAGAATCTAAGTTTGATTCTTAAAAATATTGTTTCTATGGTCAAAGAGAAGGGAAATAAGTGTTCCAAGATCACTATAGGTGGGTTGGCTTAATAGGTCAAGAAGATTGGAAGTGTGGAAGATGGTAGGGAACTGAGAGCGAATGTGAGTAAGAGTCGGGCATTCTAAAAGGAAGTGTTTTTCATCTTCCACCTGCTTAGAATCGCAAATCTGACAGATTCTATCATTCCAAAGGGTCTTGGGAATATACTACTGTCCAATCTCACTCCAGAGCTCCTGGGAATTAGTTATTATCTTAAAGAAGTTCATTTTTTTCTTATTTTTGGACAACACAAAGAGACAATTCGGATTATCAAGGGTGGGTTCGATCACTTTCTTATAGTATCTTAACTTCCTTTTACCCTCTAGCTCCTGATCCTCTGAAAAAATTTCCTTAAACTTAGAGGTAATAGTATTTTTGATATTATCTTTTCTTCCCATACTGAGCTCCTCCTTAATTCCCCGATGATTGAGCCAGGACTATGCATCCTTATGCCACCCACACTTGAGGCGAAGGTGAGGGTTTTTCCTACAGTTAGAAGTAGTTTAAGGGAGCCTTTTTTATTCCATGTTTTCAAGATTCTTCTTCTACATCAGATATCTAAACATAGTCGTACTTTCAATGGGGGACAAACCATATTCGATCAAGAGGATAGGATAGGGAGTATTTCCCTTGATCTTAAGGTAGTAGGTTATGAGTTGGTTTTTAATCATCTCAATATTCCTCCATGACTCTCTAGATATAATGCAACCCCAAACCTCACATCCATATAAGACAACAGGGGTGACAAGGGTCTCAAAGAGGAACCTATTTTTACTCCAAATTTAAAGATCGACCAACTTACGATTGTTTTCAATCTCATAATAAGATTTTCAACCCCCAATAATCCCTTTCTTGATGCTATAATTCTAGTTGAGATGATGAGGAAAGTCAATGCCTAAATACTTATAATAAGAAACTTTCTCTAAGCACTAGTTATTATACACGAAACTACCATGGGTGATCTTTTGGATTTAATGATCATGACTTTAGTCTTGTCGGTATTAATTGTCATACCCATCTTGGAGAAGTATTCATGAAGAATCTAGAGTTTTTCATCAAGGTCATCATGGATTTTTGCAAGAATAATGATATCATCTGCATAGAGGAGAAGTGTAATGAGAACATTAGCAAGCTCGGTGCCCTTACACCTCACAGATTCCAAACACTCCTCTAGCTTATCGATGTATATGCCAAAAAGGACAAGGGATAGGGGACACTGTTTCTTAACTCCAATATTGCATTTAATGCCTTTCGACCACCCCTCATTAGCCTTAATCTTGGCAGTGACAGTCCCGAAGAGACGGATCACAACAATCCTCAGCTCAGGAGGGACTATGATCTCTTTAATTCTCTCCCAAAGTTTATCTCGAGGAACAGTGTCAAAAGCTTTTCTAAAGTCCACAAAGAAATAGAGTAGATCAGATTTAATATTGAGACATTCCTCCGCAATGATTCTAAGAGTGACCAGATGGTCAATAGTCGAGTGATGTCTCCTAAAACCAGCTTGTCCTTTAGCTCTTTTTCCCTAGATTTCAAGCCAAAGGCTAATATTCTTCTCCAAAATGATCCCATAAATCTTGGCCAAGATATGGCTAACCATAATGGTCCTGTAGTTAGATGGAACACTCTTGTCCCCATTTTTAAATATAGGTACAATAAGTTCATCCAAAGTCGAGGGAAGCCATGTGTTACAACCAAATTGAGAATCTTTTGGAGATAAGGAATGAATATATATCTTCCCATTTTAAGGATCTCAACTTGGTATCCTTCAATATCTGTAGCTTTCCCATTAGTGAGCTTATTAATACCAGACTCAATGTCATCAAGCGAGAAAACATCCTCCTTAATTGGAGTGATTAAGGTGGTTCCCATAGTGTCTGGAGAGTCATACAAATTCTTAAGGTAGTTGTCCCAGTTTTCTAAGGGGATAAATGGTTATCTTTGGTTTTATGGACAAGAACATTCCACCAAAAAATTTTGGGAGCGACTTTAGAAAGGTGGAGAAGATAATCATGTCTTTTATTAATATATGATCTTAATTTCAGATCCGGATTTTCCACAATATCATAAAACATTGGTCGACGTTTCGAATCCCAACGGGGATCTATCTTTTTTTCCTCTTGATGATATTTTTGTATATATTGATATTCTGTAGCTTAATGATTTCATTAGGAGCATCTCTGATCGTTTTCCTAGAAATTTTGCAATCTTTTTCAGACCATGGATTGGAAGTTATATTAGACTGTTTAAACGAAATATCATTAGAAAAATTGTTAATGGTGTTGGAAAGGATAGTAGTGAAATGGTAATAAATTTGATCAATGTTATTATTATAATTCATGGGGCCTAAATCCGTCTCTAAATCCCTTAATAAGAGGTCATTTTTACTTCTATCGAAGTGAATATGTCTTTTTCTTTAATTGGTCTCCTGCATGTGGGTGGTATGCATAGCAATATTGAGGGATCAAGACAGAGTTCTGTGGTCAGAGTCAGACTCGAATCCATTATGAAGCTCAAAGTTTGTAATATGGTTGAGGATAAGGATTTCATAAATTTCAAAATCCATGACATTGATAACCAATGCATGGAAACATGTCATCTAACCGAAGATGGGCCACTTGTTAATACCATTACAAATAATTAGGTCCTATGAACTGAAAAGTTTGAGGAGCTCAGTGCCGAATAATTTCTTGATAATGTCTTCAGATTTTCTCTTGAATTTATTAGATAAGTTACTATCTTCATCAAGCCACAAGGGTTTGGGGTTAGAGTTGTTGCTTAATGTAATGGCTTGGTTAGTAGCAATACTAGCATTAAAGTCTCCCAGTAAAAGGATATTACCATCATTTCTTAGGTTGAAGATATCTTTTTCTAAAGAATTGAAAGGAAAATTCTTATCCAAGTTGTTCTTCTTATATGATGTAGAGTTGATAGGAGCGAAATAGAAGATTACAAGAAAGATCCTATTGGTGGTAGAATCAGATATTTCGATCCAAATGTATTGATTGAAGGGATCGATTTTATGAAGTCGGATGTGAGAGGAAAAAGTGTTCCTTATATAGCAGGCTATACCACCAAAACCCCTCCGAGAGGATTTCTTATTCCAACCAGACCAAAGAGTGAAACCGTCGAGGTGAGGGACCCTAGATTCATCATGCTCCCATGTTTCAACTAAGAAGGTCAATATCACTCGGGATCCAACTTAACATAGGACCTTTACACCATGGAAAGCCAGGTAGTTCCAGAAGAGGATCCAGAGTGATGAAAATCCCTATTTATCACTCGTGCTTGAGACTCTATCTCTAATAATAGCTTTCCTATTCCTAATGATTTCCCATTTCCCGGCCTTTCTTGCATCCTTGACCTTTTGGACTTCTTTACTAAGTTCAGCTTGGTCTTCTCGAATGATAAATTCATTTAGAAATATTCATGTTCCTTTTAGGCTTAGGTATTTCCTGAGTATATCCAGTTTATGTTCATGATAATTGACATTGACACAAATGAGTCTATGTTTTTATTCAAGTATCTTTCTAACCCTTATTGCTTCCATGAGATAGGTTGTTTCAATTTGAGATTTTGTTTTTAATTGTTATTTCAGGGTGAAATCCTGAAGTTGGGAAACACTTTTTGGCGAATGGTTAGAATTTGGGAGAAATTTTTAATTTCTCGTCCGAGAAAATAGTCAACTCTATTTCTTGACCGAGAGTTTTAAAAACTCTCGTTCGAGAGATTTTAAATATTTCGCCTGAGAGTTTGATTGGGTTTAACCGGAGTTAAAATTCTCTTGGACGAGAGTTATGTATTTTCTCGTCCAAGAGTTGTATTGACATAAACTCTCGGGAAGAATTTCGGACAAGAGTTAAAAAAAACTCTCGGAAGAGAGTTTTTTAACTCTCATCCGAGAGTTTTATTGTTATAATAAAGTCCCAAAATTTTTATTTCACCCGGCATTCTGCACTGTTGTTTTCATCCACACTATCGTTTTCACGTTTTGGACTGCAGCTGTTATCGTTTTGGACTGGAGTTGTCGTCGCGCATTCGAGGATATAGGTAAGCCTTCTGTTATCCAAGTACCATGTCTGTTATCCATGACATGAATTCGTCCCAAGGCGTACTGCTATTGCAATATGAAACACAGACATAGTTATCCTAACACTCGACTATATTAGAATCTACTATGGGTTTGAATGAAGTTTTAAATATGTGAAGCAATTTTTTTTTATGTTATCCATGACATGAATTCATCCTAAGGCGCACTGCTATTGCAATATGAAACACAGACATAGTTACCCTAACACCCAACTATATTAGCATCTACTATGGGTTTGAATGAAGTTTTAAATATGTGAAGCAATTTTATTTTTTTCTCTATTTCAATGCTTCGTCCCTTGGCCCTACTTTCATGATGGCATCGTCACATAGTTATACATGAATCATAACACCAGTAACAATACCCCCCTTTTCATCGATGGAGTCGTCTCCTAAATTCCTCTCAAGGTTGGGGAAATTCATGGGAATATTTGTTGGCATAGGGAGCCAATTCAAATCATGAAGGAGAGGATCATTTAATAATTGGCTCAAATCAGGGAGGTTCAAACTAACCATAGACAAAAAAAATGGTTGGGTGATGTTCGTTCTAGGATTGGTTCCATTGTTGGTACCCAATTTAGTGCCAACATTAGCACCATCATTGCCTCCATTATTAACACCCACATTAGGGTTGATGTTGTTGTCGAGGTTTACATATTTCATATTGGCAATGGGTTGCAATTGAGTATAACTAGAGTATGGGGAAGTACTATATGAGTTGAAAGAGCTAGAGATCAAAGTTGGGCTATGAGAGGGATCCCGACTCATCAAGCAGGTGTAAATAACCATTCATGAAGAAACTAAGGATAAAGGCTTCTTAATATCCACGATTGAAACTTTAACAACTATGGTGTTTGGAAAATTTAAACACTATCAAAATGGGTTGAATCAAGAAGGTTAGAGGGATAAGGGGGTGAATCAAGTCAACAAGCAACAATTGAATACTATGTGCATAGGTGGTGCAAACTAGTTTTTGTGTGATACAGTGGGAATTCTAAGAGAGATTTACTAGTTTTTTTTCCTGTTACCTTGGAGACCTTATTGCATGAAATCTATCACTTTAATCATTAGGAAAGGCATTGTAATCAAAAGTAGAATCTAATCTAATTTCATGTGTCAAAAGATAAGTCACAGAATTGAAGTATAATCACACTGCAATGATGAATATAAGGACTGGAAAAAGAAATCAGCTATAAATATGAAGCTTGGTGCTTGAAGTATGAGTCATGTGCTTGCAAACCTCATGAATTTCAATAAAATTAACAAAGAGATCCTCGAGGAACCTCTTAAGGACAACCTTCTTCATATGAAAGAACCTGTGTGAGTGTAAAGGGTAATATGCTATAGTTTCCAGTGATATGTCTTGCTTGATATCTATTAAGACGTCACGATCCATTGCAAGAAAAGCTTAAGTAACATATATATATATATTTCATATATATATATATATATATATATATATATATATATATATATATATATAGATATATATATTTCACAGTTCTGTAAGAAGCATGATATTGACATCTTTCAAGATGCATATACTGACAATAAGAAAGATGTATCTTGATAAAAGAAGTACAACTCCCTATAAAGAAAAATTTGAGTTCTCAATGAAGGTAGATTTCATATTGCAAAATCTGTGGATGTAAAATAGAGTAGTAAAAGTCTAGGGTTCTGTTAGAGTCGGTCCTTACAGCCCTTCGTCTGAGATCATTTCGCTTTTTGCATATCATTTTTAGGTGTCTCGCTCACTTCACTTCGTTGCATTTCGCTAGGGGCATGCCATTGACTGACGAGAGGGTTTGGTCGTCTTGTATTCCCTCATGCTTGTACCTGCTGGGCTAATTAAAACTCCTCAAAAGTCATCGAAGTTCAGTTCACGTCATTCATGGTCATAAATGATTATTTTGGTCAACAAGAGTCTTTTGGTTTTAGAGTCTAGGGTTCAGTCGTTTGATATATTTAATAAATGCCCGCAGGCCATGAGGATGGTTTCGAAAAGGTTCTTAATTCAAATTTTCATCATCAAACACATTTGAGGACATTTCTTGTTCAAAACTCTGTTTTGGACAAGAAATTGTCAAATTCATTCTTTGTAACAATCATGTATTTTTTTTTCACCGTAAAAAATTTCAATGCAGCCTCTGATCTTTGTCGAAGTCCAAACGCCAACATCCCTGCAAAAATCAACAAATTTCATCAGTCCAAACTCATAAAATCAATGAAAAATCCAAAAAAGACAGAAGTTCAATGAAAGGATAAAGTGCCAAATGAAAAACATTACAAAGTGGGTTGTGGAGGAAGTAAAAATTAAACCCAACTCTTGCAAGATATGTTCCAAGGCTATGTAAATTGTTTTTGTCAAATTACATTCACAAATTTTCAGAGCAAAGCCGAATTTGGAGGTTGAAGAGCGAATTTCAGTGTTGAAGGGCCGTGACTGTGTGTTGACAGTGCGCGCGGCGCATAAGAACAGAGCGCGGCGCATTGGACAAAAACCAGCAGTTCATTTTTACACGCGCGCGGCGCACCCAAGGGCCGCAGCGCACTGGGTTTGCGTGTGGCGCATAGAGCTCTAAGGCCGGAAAATTACCCTCCTTCCACCAAAATTCATTTCAAATCGGCTCTTTCGCCTCCAAGTAAGTTTTTCAAAGCCTGTATGATGATTTTGGGCTATGGTGCTATGGTTTAGAAGCAAAGATATTAGTGTTTGAATGGTGCAAAACTTAACCCTATGTCCACTTCGAAATCTGCTCCATAGGGTTTGAGGAGTGATGATTGTCATTTGAAATTGGTGTCAAAACTTGCATTTGCCAAAACACTCTTATGCCATTGTTATGTATGCTTTTATCACTGCTATCATTATATCATTTTCCACACTGCTGTGATCACTGTTATTATTCCACAGTCCCATTGTTATACCACTGTTTCACATCCTTCATTCCCTTTTGTTCCCATGTGGTAAAACTCCAAATTTATCACTCGTTATTCCTTCCCTCCATTGACAAAATTTTAATTGCCACAACATTCAAGGATTATGCCTTAGATTTCACTTACATTTTGTCATTTCACCTATTCCTATTCCCAAAAATACTCTCCTCACTATCACTGTTTTCCTATATCACTTGTAAATTGTCCATATTCCTAAATCCCTCAAACAGTGGTTGTCCTCACACTTGACAGTACTTTCCTCATTGTGGTTTTCCTATAGCACCTTGATACATATGTGACACATTTGGAATTAGAGCATACACTGAATTCTTGTTTTCATCATTACCATATCAGCATATATTTGTCATACTTTTAGCACCATGTCAGAGACGGATTCAGTTTATGAGCAGGGGTATGAGCAGGACAGTGATTCATCTACAGAGGTTAATGTGCCAAGGAGGTCTCACAAAAGTGGCAAAAGTGGCAGGCATGTCAGGGAGGAGCCCACTTCTTTGACCCAAATGCAGGCTTGCCCGCTTGCAATGGATTGTTTTCAGCGTCAGTCATGTTTCCATTATTGTGAGATGATTTCCCAAACTCAGCATCATCATGAGTTAGCTCGCCTATTTGTCTTACATTTGCATAATGGTGTTGTAAATATTGCTGGGGTGGATTTTACTTTGTCACCAGAGACCATTTCAGAGGCGACTGGGATACCAAACATCGGGGAAGAATGGAACAAGCGGCAGCAGTTGGATAGAGCCTATTATGAGCCATATATCAGACCTGGATATATGAGGCAGCTGAGCAGGGTATTTCCATTTCGATTTCTTAAGGATGAGTATGCACCATTGATGAAACTCATCATTCGTTATTTCAGTTGTGAAGGGCGCTTTTCACGCTTGTATGCATATCACATCCGGCTGTTGATGCACTTCACGAGAGTGCGGTTGATGAGCATTCCATACTTCATGTACCGTAACATAGAGCGGATGACATTTCTTGTACGGAAGAAGACCCTAGCACAGCAGCATAACAGTATATATCATTACGCGCTGATCAAAATCATGGTGGTACATCAGCTCGCACAACAGGGCATTGCATGGGATGAGTTCATCTCCCGTGACTTCTTTGCAGCGCCACAGCCGCCTCCCGAGGTAGTTCATGATGAGGGAGAGCCTTCACACCAGTTTGATATTCCTGAGACAGAGCATATCAGTGCTCCATTATATGTGACATATCAGCGAGGCCACAGGGCCTTATTTGCAGCTACACGACGAGTACTATCTCCACCCGAGGTGGAAGGGGTCTCGTTGACTTCATCAGCAGCGCGAGTACTATCTCCACATGGGGTGGAAGGGGTCTCGCCTTCGACATTAGCACAGGTATAGGTTCAGGACAGAGGCAAGAGGCCTATGCACGATGAGGGCCCTTCAGGAGGCCGAGACACTGATTTTATACTCATCGATGTTGATGCGAGCTCTCCTAGCTCAAAACTGAGGGAAGTCATCCAGGAGCAGAAAGCTAAGATTGGTACTTTGATAGAGAATTTGTAGAGAGCACAGTGGGTGATAAAGTACCTAGAGCAGCGGAACAAACAGCTGGAGGATCAGCACACACTTGTAGAGCTGTGGCGAATCCGTGAAGATCGATAATTGGCCCGGAAGAGACCTGGTGACATGACACCAATTGAGCGAGAGACCAACCTTATGCATGTTAACATTCATCTGGAGAAGTTGTTGGAAAATTCCAATAGAGACAAAGACATTCTCCGTCATATGAAAGGTCATTATTGGGCCCGCATGCACGTTTGCAGAGTAAAAATGAAGATCCTGAAAAGAAGGTTGAGCAGAGCACTGAAATGGCGAAAGAGGCCTGATCCACTCCGGATCTTGGCCGAGGCTTTGTTGGCTGAGCATGAGGCATGATAGGGGATCTTCACTCTGAATTTCAGCAAATTTGGAGAATTTTTTGTCATTTTTGAAAATTTTGGTCACAAAACAGGTTTTTCCGCCCAACGCGTCGCGCAACCCGACACGCGCTTACGTTTGGGACATCTTCTGGAGGAAAGTTTTGCATTTTTGGATTTTTCATGGTAATTTATGCATGCTCAGAAATGGCCGAAGCATTTCATCAAGTTCTGGATGATCAAAAGGGCCAAAAACACCATGAAAACCACCTTTCTGCCACCTTTTGCACCAGCAGGAAGTACTTCTAGGAGAATGACGTTTTAGAGGGTCAAATGAGCTCCAAATTAAAAAATTCCACTTGGGTTAGATAGCCGACATCTAGGGCTTTCCAACGAGCTATCATGAGCTCAATTTGGACTCCGAGAAGTGCCCCAAAAATAGGTCCAAAGTAGCGCGACGCATAGAACTTTAGCACGCGGCACATAGAGGATTTTGACCAAATTTTCACCTTCCAGCTCAGGAATTCGGCCAGTTGTGACTAGTTTCACCTCTTGATGTAATTTTTGGTTTTTCTTGATGTAATTTGATGTACATGATGTAACTTTGGCACTTATTTACTTTTTCTAGATGATTCATTCACAAAAAAGTGAAAATCAAGTGAATGGATCAGTTTCCTAGCTTATAGAGGCAAGTTGTTTGGCTGCCTAGATTTTAGCTCTTTGTTTAGAATTGGTTCAAACTGCTCCTAGAAGCATTAGCTAGACCCCTAGAGGCATGGGAAGGGGTTAGACTTGTCTATTTATTGTATTTTCTGAGACACTTTCAAGGTTAGACTCTTGGGAAAAGTTTGGCACACCATTGTACATATTTTCTGCATTTTTGGCTAAGGAAAGATCAGAGGTTTTGCAGCACCTATTGGGATTCTTGTGGCTTTCAGTTCTTGATGGTGTTTTCTCTCATTTTTTGTAAGTTATTTCATGTTTAATGTATGCCATTCCCTTCTTTTTCTTCTGAAACTAAATGAATGAGTAAATGAGGTAGAATCCATTGATTCCAGTGCTCTGCCTTTGAATTTGTTTAGTTTTATATGTTTTCGCCAGTTTGGAGAGGATCCTTGGTCTCCCTTGCCCTCTTCAGCTCCTTGTCATTCTGATCCATCCATACACATAATCAAAAAGCATCAAGACTATTGCCTACCTTGCCCCAATTCGAATTCTGCAAAGATCTGGCCTCATCCCCGAGCCCAAAATTGTTTTTCCCATTTTTCCAACAAAAACCCAAAAAATTTAAATCAAACCTTCCTATCTATTTACTAGCCTAAAATCAGTATCCATTATAAGTCACCTCAGCCCCTTTTGAAGACCTTTTGCCGAGATAGACCCGGAGAGAGCCCTCTCCTGTCCTCGTAGGGCTAGCTACGAGGCTAAGCTTGGTTTGATGTTGCCTTGAGTTTTACCTTATTTCAGCCTAAGGTAGATTCGAGCGCTAACATAGTGGCGACCATACTGGGGAGAAAATGGTTTGCTCGTTGATGTTATTTTCTTCATAAGTTATAGACGGAGTCTGAAGTCATGCCAGGTAGCTTTCGAAACGCTTTTGCTATGCATAAGCGGAAGTAGATAAACACTGCTTCAGTCGATCTCCGGTTTAGCTTGTGAATGCAGCACTTGATTTTCAAATTACCCCAGTACACTTGTACGTTCTAGACTTTTGGATGATTGAGTCTAGAAGTCGATAGGCTGAAAATAATCGGTTATGTCCTTTGGATTTTTTGAATAGATCAATACACTGGCTTCAAAAAGGCATACTAGATCAAATCCTGATCCAAATCCGCCTCCAGTATATGAAAACCCCAACCTAATCCCAATAATTTTCCGTCGAGAAGCTCCCATCATTCCTTTGGTCAAATCTCACTCATACCCCACTGTTTTTGAATACATTGAAGATATTAAGTTTGACGATCAGTTCGAGTTATCATTGTTTGAAACCAAGTCCGAAAGCGCTACTGGTTCTACCGTCATCAATCCTAAGTTCATCAAATATCTAGAAGTTGAACAAGCAAATAGATCTATTGATAATAATATCTTGAATCTTCAGAACTCCATTGTGGCAACCAACATCCCTGAATTCATTGAATCTGCATCCGAAACTCTTGGGCCATCTGAAATTGCATCCGGTTCACAGATTCCCACTGAACCTCCCTTTATCCCTACCATTCCCGTACAGCCTGAGATCTCTGATCAGCAATCAGCAGTAGTTCCTCCTCCATCTCCACCACATACACCTCGTTCATCTACTGCTCCCATTCCACTTGTTTCTCCAAGACAACAGATTATAAATCCGCCAAGAGCCATGGCTGCTAGATTCGCACCTCTTGTTTTACCTGCAAATTTGGATCCTATGCCCGCTGATTATCAGAGTAAGATTCCAATATTTGATGGCACTCCGCAGAGTGTGTCAGCCCAGCAGCATATTGTTAGAATGACAGATTTCTTGGACCTGCATGAAATTGATGAAGATAATGTGTCCATGAGATTGTTCGCCCAGACTTTTGGAGGTGAGGTTCGTAAATGGTTCAGAGCTTTACAGCCTGGAAGTATCAATACATTACAAGAGCTTCAGACACAATTCCTAGATCGGTGGGAGATGAAGAAAGATCCGCTGCAAATTACTTCTGAGTATACTAGCATCAAGCATAATCCTGGTGAGTTTGTTCAAGACTATATTATCAGATTCAATACAGTTTATAATGCAATTCCAGATGACTTAAGACCATCTAGAAAGTCAGCTCTCCTTAAATTCCTGGATGGTTTCGATCCGGAGATGGCTTATTCATTACGAGACAGAGATCCACCTACCTTGGAAGATATGCAGAAGATTTCTGTTAGTGTTGAGGCGAATCTAAATGATAAGAGAGCCAGGTTGAAAGCAGAGAAGAGAGTGACCATAAAGGAAGAAGCTTCCACATCTACATCAGAACAGCACTTGCTTCGCAAAATGGAAAAAATGTTCAAAAGAATGACGCTTGATAAGCCCGAACCGCAGATTCGAAATCCCAACTACCGTGGCCAGCAGAAGCCACAGTTCAGAATTAAGCAGCGTGAATAGAGAGCACAAGAGCCGGTAGCCCAACAGCAGGTTAAAACACCTCTTCTGCAGAATTTTGTGAGTCAAGATTCAGACGATGACGATGATGTAGTAGGAGAGAAAAACCACTTCTTTACTCCCGATGATCTACCCATTTATATCACTAAAGATGAAGAGTATGCAGAAATTTCAGCTGCACAGAAAGATGAGGATTTTATTTTAGCAAACGATGCAGCTCTTGAGGAAGAATCAGATGAATACCAAAGAGGGTATATGAATGCTTTGTCCGCTCAGCAGAAGCAATACTCATTAAGAAACAGAGATGTGCCCATAAACCCAATTCAGAAGAGAAAAGAGGCTTCAGCACCGAAGTTGGATTCACCTGTAGCACAGAAGAAAGGAAAAGAGACAATTGATCCCGCAGCTAACAAATCATCATCAACAGAAAAGTCAAATCAGCCAAGCATAATGAAGGATAAGGCTGAAAGGAAAGAAGTTCCAGTCAAAGAGGTTGAAAAGGTTTCAGCTTTTAGTTTGGAGAATGAAATTTCTAAATTGAAGGTATCTATTCCTTTGACAGAAATTATGAAGAACAACAGTTATAGAGGTCAAGTCTCTAAAATTCTGAATTTTGATCCAATGTTTGACACGGTGAATATTGAAGATGATCAGCCTGAATTTATATTTGGGCCTGCTTTAGATGGTGAGTCCCCTGACAGTGATGTTCCTCCCTTTTATATCAGTTTGAGGTTGCATGAATTTGTATTACATAATGCCATGTTCGATTCCAGTGCTTCGCACAATCTTATGCCAAAAGCAATCATGGAAAAGCTGGGTTTAGACATTATAAGGAAATATCATGATTTGTATTCATTTGATTCTAGCCGAGTGAGATGTATCGGGCTCATTAAAGATTTAGTTGTAAGTTTAGATCAGATTCCTGCAAAAAATGTCTTGATGGACGTGGTTGTGGAAGACATTCCTCCCCGATTTGGGATGCTCCTTTCTAGATCTTGGGGAGCAAAGTTGAAAGGTACACTACAGCTAGATTTCTCCTATGCAACAATTCCTATCTTTGGCCAAATGAGAAAGTTATATCGAGAACAGAAGATGAAATACATGATAACAAGCAAGGAAAAACCAATCAATCATCCTGTAAATTATGTACATACCGACTTAGAGTCTTTTGTTTTGTTTGCTGATAGTTTTAATGATATAGATAGTCAGTTAGTTCAAGCAGAAGATATACCAGAGATTACCAAGAATTTTAGAGAATTTCTGCAGAAAGAAAGACGAGAAAAGCAAGCTATTGTTGAGCAATCAGCTAAAGACGATGGGAAGCAAACAGAAAAAATAGAGCTGGCGCAATTTCAGCACTTAGAGGATGATGAAGATGGTCTTTGGACCATGGATTTCAATGGCGCAGTGGGTAGTGATGGTGTTGGAATTGGTGTTTGGATATGCAGTCCATTTTTCGCTCCGAATAAGGTCCCGAGCAATGTGCGAGTATGTTCCTACAAACTAGCATTTGATTGTTCTAACAATGAGGCTGAGTATGAGGCTCTGATTGCTGGCCTAAAGATTCTGAGAAAGCTGAACGCAAAAAGAATTGCAGTTTATGGTGATTCCGAATTGGTGATAAAACAGGTAAAGGGTGAGTTTCAAGCCAAGCATCCTCGCATGAGGGCTTACCGTAATGCAGTGTTAGACATTTTGAAGTTATTTTCAGATTATACCTTGACGTGTGTGCCTCGCATCCAAAATGGTGTTGTTGATGGACTTGCTAAGGCAGCAAGAAATTTAAAAATCCCAATGAATTCCAACAATAAGTTCGATATCCATGTGAAGCACCACCCTACCGTTCCGGATAATCAGAGATGTTGGCAAGTTTTTCAGGATGATGAGGAGATTAATGATTTCCTGCAAAACAAGGGTAAGTTTAAAGATACCTCCATAGATACAAAATATGATGATGGTAATGATGATATGCAAATAAATCAAATGGAGGTGCTACAGCTTAAGGATAACATCATTCCTAAAGGATTGATTCCTTTAGAGGAACTCTTTGATCAAGATGATGTAGCCCGCAAACCGACATTGAGGCCGACTGAAAAAGGTGTTGAAGAAGTAAATATTGGGACAGCTGAAAACCCCAAGATGGTAAAGTTATCCAAGTCATTGTCACCGGAGGTAAGAGCTGAATATGTGAATTTGTTGTCTTCATTTGCTGATGCTTTCGCGTGGGATTACTCAAATTTAAAAACGTATGACACTAATATCATTCAGCATACTATCCCTATTAAACCAAATCAGAAGCCTTTCCGTCAGAAGTTGAGGAGAATCAATCCGAAGTTGCTACCATCGATTGAGAAGGAGGTAAACAGGTTGTATAAGTCAGGAATCATTGTACCTATCAGATTTTCTGATTGGATTTCCAATTTGGTGCCCGTGAGGAAAAAGACAGGTGAGATCCGTTTGTGTATTGATTTCAGAAATTTGAATAAGGTGTCATTGAAGGACAATTATCCGCTGCCAAAAATGGACCATATATTGCAGTGAGTAGTTGGAGCATCAAGGATGTCACTACTCGACGGCTATAATCAAATTTTAGAGCATGAGGACGATCGTGACAAAACCGCGTTCACCACTCCATGGGGAACGTTTCATTATGCCAAGATGTCGTTTGGTTTGAAAAATGCAGGTGCCACTTTTCAGCGTGCAATGGACATGGCTTTCGCCAATGAGAAAGATGTATTTTTGGTTGTTTACCTTGATGATTTGACGGTGTTTTCAAATTCTGATGAAGAACATTTGTATCACTTGAAAGTTGTTTTTCAAAAATGCAGAAAATATGGCATTTCGCTGAATCTGAAAAAGAGCTTGTTTGCCATGGATGAAGGCAAACTTCTTGGCCACATCATATCGAAAGACGACATTCGTGTTGACCCTGTACGTGTTGAAGCAATCTAGCAAATTGAACAGCCCCGGAACAAGAAAGAAATACAGTCATTTAATGGTAAAATGAATTTTCTGCGTCGTTTCATTCCAAATCTTGCTGAGCATCTTAGAGAGATCACAAACATGCTGAAAAAGGATAGTCAAGTGAAATGGACGGAAGAGGCGGTGAAATCATTCAATTTGGTAAAGTTAGCTCTTTCTTCAGCTCCCATTTTAATCAGCCCGGATTACACACAGGACTTCATTTTGTTTTCATTTGCTTCTGAGCACACTTTGGCAGTTGTTTTAATGCATAAAAGAGATGGAGTTGAGAAGCCCATCACTTTTTTCAGTCGAATTATAAGGGACGGAGCTTTGAAATACAACATTATTGAGAAACAAGCACTTGCTCTTGTGAAGGCCTTGAAATATTTTTGTGTGTATATACTGCATTCCCACATTATAGCTTACGTTCCTAACACAGTTGTCAAAGATGTTTTGGTACAAGCAGATCCGGAAGGAAGACGGGGTAAGTGGATCGCTGCGTTGTTAGAATATGATGTGGAGATTAAACCGACCAAGCTGATCAAAGGACAGGGATTAGCCAAGCTCATGGCTGAAACAAATCTACATGCTTTAGACATAAATTTGATCACTACTATGTCTGATGAGGATGAGGAAAGTACATCATTTCAGGTATCTGATATCTTTGTTTCTTCCCCTTGGTATGCTGACATTTTATATGTACTTCAGAATTTGTCTCCACCACCCGAGATGCCTAGAAATAAGAGTAGAACCTTGAAGTTGAGGGCTGCAAAGTTTTGTATATTGAATTCTGCATTATATTGGAAAGACCCTGGTGGAATGTTATTGAATTGTTTGGTAGAGGAAGAAGCCAAAAGAGTTTTGGAGGACTTTCATAGAGGAGACTGCGGGGGCCATCTATTTTGGAAAACCACAACTAATAAGATTCTAAGAGCGGGGTACTATTGGCCTTCTTTATTTTCTGATGTATATAAGGCTGTTAAGAATTGTCACGAATGTCAAATTTTCGAAGGGAAGCAGAAATTACAGCCTTTGCCTCTTAAACCAATTGAAGTCAGTGCACCATTTCAGCAGTGGGGGTTGGATTTTATTGGGGAAATCCATCCGACATCTTCAGGTCAGCATCGATGGATATTGACAGCAACGGATTACTTCACGAAGTGGATCGAGGCAATTCCCACACGACAAGCTACGGATGCGGTAATTATTTCTTTTCTTGAGAATAACATTCTGTCACGTTTTGGTTGTCCTAGTAAGATAATCACAGATAATGCAGCGGCCTTCAAGTCAAAAAGGATGGTTGAATTTTGCAATAATTACAACATCAGCTTGGGACATTCGACAGCCTACCATCCGTAAGGAAATGGTTTGGCGGAGTCTTCAAATAAGTCTTTGGTAAATATCATTAATAAATTGCTAGAAATCAATAAGAAAGGCTGGCACAAGAAATTAGTAAATGCGCTTTGGGCTGATAGGGTAAATCAGAAAAAATCCATCGGTATGTCTCCCTTTGAGTTGGTGTATGGAGTAGACACAGTTTTTCCCATTTCTCTTGTTGTCCCGGTAGTCAAATTGCTTCAGGAAGCTGGTAGTGAGGAAGATCCTATGCAGCGAAGGATAAATCAGATGATTCATTTACAGCAAACACGGGAGGAGGTCTTTCAAAATACATTCAAGTTGCAGGAGCGCATTAAGAAGATTTATGACAGGAAGGCGAAAGCAGATAAGTTTCAGTTGGATGAGGTGGTCCTGAAGTGGGATGCTCGGAATGAGGAAAAAGGCAAGCACGGCAAATTTGAAAACCTTTGGAAGGGTCCTTTTAAGATTGTAGCATATCGTGGTCAGAATGCATTTCTTCTCAAGGAAATGAACGGGGATGATTATCTAGGAGGGCCGACCAATGGTCGGCTGCTCAAGCGATACCATTTCTGAGTATTTTCTGCTGATTTCATTGTCATTGTATATATCGTTCTACTTATGTTTCATCGCAAGTGTGTACTAATCTCTTTTCTTCGGTCTGGGGCCCGAAGCGAAGGCTATAATTCTGAAAAGGGAGAGTTCTGGGCGAGGTGTGTGGAGGAGAAATACAGAGCTTCATTGTACAGTTGTTTGACAGAGAATTAATGAAAGTTGCAGCTCTGTTTCATAAGATCCCTGTGGTATGAATTTGGCATATGTTTTTTCTCTGTTTCATATGTTTCTTGTTATGTTTCACAGTTCATTAATAATCATTTCAATTTGAATGCTTCTGAGTAAGAAAGGTGGAATCCAATGTATTGCTCTGCCTTGGAGAAGCTTTCATGTTTTGTGTTTCTTCTTCTGTCTGAAAAGGATTCATTCATAAATGCCCTTTTCAGCTTCCTTAACAATCCTTCCACTCCATATAATTTCAATTTGGATGCTTAAGCTCTTGCCTATCTTGCCTCATGAGATAATCTGCGTCTTTCATTTAATTTCCCTGCTCATGCTGTCCTTTGTACCCATACTGCCCAGAAAACCCAGTCATTTATCAAAATACCCCTTTCCATATCTATTTACTAGCCTACAAAAAGTTACATTATAGGTCATCTCAGCCCCTTTGAAGACCTTTTGCCGAGATAGACCTGGAGAGCCCTCTCCCGTCCTCGTAGGGCTAGCTACGAGGCTGAGCTTGGTTTGATGTTGCCTTGAGTTTTACCTTATTTCAGCCTAAGGTAGACTTGAGCGCTAACAGGTTCAAAGCTAGACATTTGCAAACCCTAGAAAGCAAAAAGGGTTTGAGTCTATGGTCAATTTAAGGATGATTATTGGTTGATTTAGTTGATAAGAACACATTCCTTGGGCTCTTCTTCTTCTGATGATGAATATTTCTCACTGCTTTCATCCTAAATATCATTTTCTTATTTGGAGTATTATCTCTTTCTCTTTTGAGCTTTAACTTTTCAAAATTTATGAGATTTGTCCTTTCTCTTCATATCCTTCTTATTTTCTTCCTTTTTACTTCTTTTGTGTGGAAATTTTGTAGAAAAATGTACAAATTCAACACATTCGAAACACTTGAAAGAAAACATGCATTTATACTTTCAAGTACCTCTCTTTAATTTATTGGCAAACTAAGAAAATTATCCATCAGATTCAATACTAGAGTATTCTTCCTCTTCCTTTATTTTCTTTGGAATTTTCTTGAGATTTTTGGAGATACCATTGAACTTCTTGGAGGCTTTGAATGCAACTTCACTAGATTCATATTTCTCTTCTGCAATACGTAGCTCATAAGCTGTAATAATTTCAAGAAATTTCTCCATAGTGAGAGTGCTCAAATCAATTATTTTTTAATAACAAAAGCATTGGGGTAAAATCTTGTTGGTAAATACCCCATGATTTTCTGAAAAATGACTTCATCTTCAAATTTTAAATCGATGCTCTTGATCAGATTGGTCATTGTTTCAAATATTCTCAAATATTTTGTAATAGTTTCATCTTCCTTCATTATCAAGCTCTCAAACCTCATCCTATAGGTTTGGAGCTTCGCTTTCTTCACCTTCAAATCACCTTCATATATATTCCCAAGTTTGTCCCAAACTTCTTTAGCTAATTTGCAGTGCATGACTTTTATCAACTCATTCTCACTAAGTGTTTAATTGATGGCATTTATGGCTTTGGCATCATTTTGATACTTCTTATTTTTATTAGTGTCTTAAGGAAGAACATCAAGAACAACATATCCGGTCACCACAATGGAGAATAAATCAACACCAAAACTCACTAGTAGATTGATAATACGCTGAGTAGGAACTATTGAAGGAGATATCTTTATCATACCACAATTTGGCCATGTACTCATAATCATATTCCTTGTACTTATTAAAATGGTTTCAATGGTGTGCTGAGTGCAACTAGTAGTGGTGGAGGAAGGTGGAATAAAACCAACAATACTCTCTCGTTTGTGGAACTGAAAGTGAAACTGTGGGATGCTTTTCATGAATGGGAGAAACATGTCTAAAGTGTTCCAAAACAATTATAGAGTTAGAGGAGGAACCTTAAAAAATAAGGCTACATTTCTATAGAATATCTCTCCTTATTACGTTGTCCACCTTATCATTGTTTCCATATCTCACAGTTAAGATCTTATGAAGATATCCCTTCATTATTTGATACCTCAATTTTGTATAAATTTGTTCTAAGTGACATTTAACCTTACTTTGTTCGAGGACTGTGACTATTCTCCTCATGCAAGGAATCTTGGTAACCCAACCAGCTTATAGATCTCACTGCAAAAACAAAGTCATTTAAACAAAATTTGATTATAGAATGAAAGATACTTACTTGATAAGTGAGATAAAGTCTTCATCTTGATTTCTTTAATGTGGAGAAAATATGTGTTAGTGATTTCTCTTTGAATGATCTTCTTCAAGGATAAGGATTAGATCTTGGTTGTAATGATGATAAAGCCTTATTTTTTGGACTCTTTTGTACCAGTCCTAGGAAAGCTCAGTTCCTAGTCTTTAGATAATATTACTTTGACTTCTTCTTTACATAAGAATATAATTACATAGTCCACATGAAGACCGATCTAGTTATACTTTTCAACATGCCTATGCGTTCACACATAGTACCTATATAGTGCTTGTTAACCATTGGTTGATGGCATTCAACTGTCGATTGATAATTTGTTTATTAGGGGAAGGTGAGCCCTACAGAGACCCCTCCATGGCATCAGGCGAGCCCTACAAAGACCCCTCCATGAGAGGAGGATTATCAGGTACATTGGTTGTTTAGTTATGTCATGTTTTCAAGTAGGTTATATTTATTGTTCGTTGTGAAAAAATGATTAATGTGAATTTTTTTTCCCTGCACAGGTGGATGCACTCATATGACTCGTGTCCCCAAACAGGAAATCGAACAAGAGGAGCCCCAATTTCATAGAGCCCATTCTGAGGATTATCTTATACACCGTATAGGTACACATTAGATCAATTGCTAGTTAAAATGTTCAACTTTATGTTATATTCAATGTTGAACAGGTGAATTTTTTTTTTCAAATGACATGTGTTTAATGTGAAAACATTATGCTCCATAGGTGAAAATTTTGGAGTTGGGGTTGGCCCTATTGCTGGTGAGGGGCAAAGGAGAACAATGTCTCAGCCTGTGGGATTCATCCCACAATTGGATACTTCTCCAGGTAAAATCTAAATTAAAATGTATTGTTTGATGTATGTTTAATTTCAAACTTATTGTGGTACTCATGTACCCAAATTCTAACAATTTAATGTTTTGTATAGTGGGTGTTAGAGACATTCATTCCTCGCAAGGGAACCATCCTAGTATGAGCGAAGAGGAAGAGATAGTTTTTCCACCAGGTATTTTCAAATTACCAAACAAGTTTTTTAAATACAAATTTTCCTTATAAATTATTTAATTTTTAATATGTGCAATAATTTAATATGTTACAGGTGGTGGTGGTCACCCTCCTAGAGGTAGAGGTCATAGAGTTCATGAGTTTGCTCGAAATCTGAGCTATGATCCCCTTTACACCCATCCCGGTGATATTCCTGAGCAGATGCCTTGGGAAGATACCATCTCCTTAATTACTGTTGATGGGATGAGGGATCATTCCACGAGATTGCTCAATGAATTGCAAAGTTGCAATCTCTCTGCCCCTGGTAAAAATTGTCTCCAAATTGTTTTGCACAATTTGGAGAGTTTGATAGAGACTTATCATGGGGTTGGACCATCAACCCAAGTTTTTTTTGACATGATGTGTAGGAGGAATGCATCAATGATTGGTATCCACTCCAACAATCAAGTCAAAAGTAGGGTCACTAAAGAAATGGCCTTGTCACTATTTGACTTGCGGCCTGAAGACAAAAAATGTCTGAAGATTGCAGGATTCAATGATCCCAATATTGCACCTTGTATTTATGAGAAGTTCCTGTATGCATACGGGAAGTTCCCAAATAATTATGAGGTGCCACAATATTTTGTTAGGATGTTGTTTGCTCAATTCCGAGAGCACATGGACCCTAACTATACAGATATTGGGTCCAAATTCTATGGAGCTGGAAAAGGTCGTACATATGAACGACCTAATGTTATGTGAGATGTTGGGTTTAGGCCTCCAGCACCTCGTTTAGCACCTCGACCACCTAGGGTAGTTACACTTCTAGAGGAGTTAGCCCTTATCTTCAGTGTTGCATCACAAATGAGGGATAAGATACAAGAACATATTGCAGCTGCTTTAGGAGGGGTGGAAGTCGGCTTAGGGACGAGCCAACCTTCATCTAGTGCAGGAGGGCATTCATTTGTGAGTATTCCAGATGACGTGTTGAGGGAGATGGAGCGAGATGAGCTTATGGAGTATGCATCCTCATGTAGAGACCTCTATGAGCGATCCATTACACTATGAATGCACACCATGGGCAAGGTATGTATAAGCATGTTTTGATCTAACATGTTTTTTGGTGTATATACATTTAGTCTCCAAAAACTGACACCAATATATTTATTTAACTTATGCAGTTTACAACATTCTTAGAACAACATTGCCTTGCCCCTATTTCTCATTATGTAGATCGTGGACATGATCATGTACAGATGCCACATTCATTACTCATTACTATCTATCTATATTTTTGTATGTCAAATTGAAATTGAATTTATGTCACGTAAATTTATATCGTATGAGTCTTAACATTATGGAATTTTCAGGTTAGCGCTACACATCAAGGGCTGCCTGAAGAGATTATTCCTTCTCAGGTTCCAGTCGTGACACGGGTATCGATACTTTTCGTTAAACATATTTATAATGTTTATTATATTTCTTTTCGCAAACTTGACTGTTAACTTTGGTTTCTACTTTTCAGGCTACAGATAATATTGACATGATGCAGACTGAGCCTCAAGGAGATCGTGTAGTCTATGGGTCAGAGAGTCTACATTAAACCATGGTAACCTCTTACCCTTTCTTCGTTTGTATCATTGCCACATTATAAACAGGCTATCTAGTGAATTTATATATATTTGAGAGGTTCCTTTATGTATCTAGTGAATGCTAAAACTAATATTTAATTTTCAGTAATTTAACTTTGAGCCATAGTCAATTCACTAGGTTACTGACAGTATAGGTGCTTCATTTGGCTTAGAGGAATATGAACATTTGTTTCCTTGACCATCTCAGATAATGTCACAATGTCAATATGTTGTACTTCCTACCATAGTATTAAAAACCGGCCGGTTTGAACCGGTAACCGGTCAAACCGACCGGTCAGCATGCCCACCGGTTCAAACCGCCATTGCAACCCGATTTACACATGCCTTTGACCAATCTTTTCCGATTAACCAGTGCTAACTGGCTGGTTAAGGACGGAACCGGCCGGTTCCATCCTTAACTGGTTAGTCACTTCCTCTCCCCCTCCGCGGACCCAACCACGAACAACAAGGTGTTTTAGGGCTGATGTGTTGGTAAGGGGAGGGTTTTTTCCCTCCAAAAACACCCTCCCCAATATTTTATAAGCAGGGGCAGCCTCTCCTTTGTCTCACACCAAATCATTTGTTGTTTGTGAGTTTGATTTAGAGCTTGGAGAGTGTTGAGTGTTTTCCGGAGCAACGATCTTGAAGGCTTGGAGTTGGAGTTGGAGCTTCAGCTAAGTAGACTGTAGCAGCCATCATGCTTCCAAAAGGCAAGGATACTTACCGGTTCGGGTCCGATTACTGGTTCATTAGGTCCACCAGTTCCGGTTTTTAATACTATGCTTCCTACTCAAGTCCCTGCAAAATAAGGAAGCCCATGCACAAAAATCAAACATACCAAGATATTTCATCTCTCACCATGGCCTTATCAGGTTACTCATGGTACAAGCTCTAAACAAAGCAAGAAAATCCTAGAAAGAAGTCATTTCAACTCCAATGGTTGCAACTTCACTAAATGAGCCCAATGTTGTGTGACCCCACCCATTGCAATTGCGAAGAAGGAAGAATATATTGTCATGAATCCCTTGGCTACAAAGTACCTACTAATTCATATTAAGGAAGAAGAGACAAATTATATTACACCATAGAATTATAGTGATATTGACGTTGAGATAATTAGTAGCAAACCAACCACCGAGAGAATGAGAGGGCATCAAAATAGGCCCCCCTGTGTTCCAAGAAAGAAGAAGACATGATACACTCCTACCACCACCCAAACCCCTGCTACTCCAAAAAAACAATTAAGGGCAGAAGAAATCCTAGAACACCAGGAAGACACTACCCCTACTGAAACATAAGAACTAGTATGACTCTTTAATGACCAATATGGGATAAGTATTGGAATAATGTATCAAGTAGAGTGCAATGTTTAGTAATAATAAAGGATATGGTTCTCTCGGCATGTCTTTCCAGAACAAAACGAGTTTCATTTTGGACAAAAGACCAAACATCCTATGTAAATCTAGGAGGTCAAATTATATGTTGAAGGGATCACGACTAAACAACTGTTGGAAGTCAAAATTTCCAATATGATTTATCATGACTGAAAGTTAGAGATGCATAGCTTCCCGCCACTAATCATATATGTTGATGATATAGAATTATGGCAGTTGTGAGACTCCCGATGGCAATTACTACAATAACTTTTCAAGCTCTAATTCACCTTCAGCAGATCTCTTGAAGTTACGATAAAGGGTAACCCTTGCTTCTCTCTTGTTTCAGGTGTTGTTTCTCTAATAGAAGTAGATCTAGAATCAATTATATCTGATTGAAAGTCTTTTGACTAAAATCAGTTGTAGATAGAAATATGCGACCTGTATATGAAGCCATTTCTCCACCTGCAATTCCTTCTGTAACCCCAACCTCTTTTGGAATTGTCATTATCTCTTTGCCTTTGGCTTTTGAGAGTTACACGATTAGCAATTGTTACCGCTTGATTTCCAAATTTCTTGGGTTGCAGTTCCTTTAGTGAATTTTGCACTTGCTCAGTTCATCATCATCTATTACTACCACTATCAAATTCATCCAGCCTACTTATTGTAGTGAACTGTCACCTAAGAGACACTATCATATATCATTAAGAGTTATGTTTTCGTCATTCACTGTCAATATTTTTTTGTTCCTTACTTATGCTCCAAGCTGATATGATATTGAAAAAGAAATTAGCAGATGTAGAAGCCGAGTGAGGCCTGTAGAGCAGTTAGCTTAAGATTTTTTTTTAATAATAGAGTGATGTAACATCTGCTGCAGCTTGAGTTGTAGTTTTCTTATCAATATAACTTACTGACATAAATTTCATCTCACTTTCAAGAAACTAAAACACTGAAATAAATTTCATCAAGTTCATATCTAGTTGAATTTTGTGCGGAACTCTCGGTTCATGCAAATAAACTAGTTTCATCATACAATCCACACCACCAAGCAGTGTTTCAGTATCTTTAGGGTGATCTTCAAATGTAAGTCCTCTATAAGGATAATATATGCAAGGTTGGCTACAAAATTTTCCACGGGATAATTGTAAAATTGTGCGAAGCATATCCTAAAACATTGGTATCTCATCCTTTTTTGGTTCTTCTGGAATGAGAAATAAGTCTTCTTACAGTATTAGTGTTCAAATTATGGAGTCATGCATTTTGAAAATAAATACAATGAAATAAGGAATTGAAAATTATTTACAACGGAGATGCAAGGTTGTTAAGTTCTATTTGAAAATTTGTTAAAATAACGGTACATCTTACTTGCTAGCCTATGTTGGATATCTGAGTTTGTTCAAAAATAAACTATGCTAAAGTTCAATGTCAAAAAATGTTGAGAAACGTCCAGAGATGGGAGAGGCTATTTACAACAATTTAATTCTTATAATAATGAATTGCTAAAAAAATGGTTATAAATGCAGCGCAAGGCTGCAAGATATGCCTGTTTCCATTGTCAGAGCCTGAAGCAACATATTAAAGACTGCTCCCTTATGGTTAAGTTGCAGACTATAATCCCTGAACCTCAAATTATTTAACTGGTCCCTCTAGCTTCAAATTATAGCCAAGATGATTGGGTAGATGTGTCAAAAGGGTGCCAAAGCTAGCAAGCAACCTCCAAACCTAAAGCCATCCTTCAGCCAAATGCCTCCATGTTAGGCAATAGAAGCCTCTCCCAGTCTACTATCGTTGCACCCGAATGTGCAACTTCTAGCCCTTAGAGATCTCAAAGCCACAGTGACATTGAAAGGGCTGCTCTATATCTACCCAACCTGCTGAATCAACACACAGAAAAAACAAGGAAGGTGAAGCAGTTCCAAAGAAACGTAAGACGCTACACAAAGTTTATCCATTGATTCTGGCAATGGTATCCAATTCATTTGGGTCATTTGATGCGGAATATGGTAGTATGGATATTGGAAAGGAACCAAGGTAGGGCTTTTCCCTCTTGAATGAAAATATTCTCTTGGAATGTGCAAGGTCTCTCAAGCCTCTACTATAAAGCCAATGTCAGATGGTTTGCAAAATATTGAAGGATTTAGATATTTTTTGTTTGCAAAAAGCCAATGCTAGAGGTTTCATGCTTATAGCAAGTCAACCTGACCCAAAGATTGCTATGGCTGTTGCTCCACCTAGGTGGCCATACTCTCATAGATCTTAAATGTACGCATCGAATAATGTCTTGGAATGAGCAACCTTTTGGCTTTGGATGGAAAAGAAGCTCCCATGCTTGCATGCCTCCGAAGAGAGAGATGTGGTTAAGTATATGATCTAGTCTAGGTCTGTTTGATCCCAATGTTTAAAAGAACAATTATTCCTTTGATTTTTGGAATATATAGTCCAATTTTAGGCAGGAAAAGGATTGAGTACAAATTATAAGGTGCACAGGGATCCTCCTCATGCTTAGCTAGCACTAACTTACATTTTCCAGTTACCTTTAACTTTTCTAATTTCAAGTGTTGACTCTTCTAGAGTTGATATTTGAAACTGGATGATTTCAAGTGTTAACAGATCTCAATATTCATTAGTCAGTGTCCATAATACATACATGTAAGAATTCATCAAACAAAATCATAAATGCTAGAACACTTAATGGGTTGTATTCTAGATACAACCATCTCCTACTCTTTAGGTTGGCTATTATCCAACTTAAGGGGTGAGTCCCTAAGGAAATCTAATTTTAGCAGATGAAATGGATACTTGACTTAGAATGGATCTGGTTTTTATATGTGCAAATTTTATCTTAAATTCCAGATCTAAGAATCAGAAACAAGTCTTGTGAAAAGCTATGTATTTGGGTGATTTTCTTAGACTTAAGGAAAATATGGAATATGGTATTCTAGCTGTAATTGCTAGATTTGTAAACATAAATGAAGAGGTCGATTATATAATTTTTTCAGTGGCTGGAAACCAAGATGAGTACCTAAAGATATTGTGGCCATATGGGGTCCAAGAGGCAATGGTTTAATGATTTTTTTCTCAAGTGGATAATGAAAACCAACGTAAGAATTATCAAGCTACAGCCGTCAATCACTTGTAGTCCATAAATACAGAATTTTGATTTCAAAAAATTCTAATGAAGGAAAATTATCAAGAATATATGAGAGACTGTTCACAACTTAATTCAAGGAAATTACATCATCTTAAAATTATGAAACATTGCTTTCATTTGACAATTTCCAGCCATGAACAACACAAAATTTAAGAGGAAAAATTAATCACAAGTAAATTCTCTTAAATTAGAAACAATCAATATTCTCCAACAAGCTACATTAAAAGTATCAAGCATTACTTCAGGGTGTCTTCACAAACTTCCAACAACGTCCAGAGATGGGGGAGACTATTTACAACAATTTAATTCTCATAGTAATGAATTGCTAAAAAACTAGTTATAAATGCAACACAAGGCTGCAAGACATGGATCTGTAGGAATAACCTAGTTGTCAATTTGACCAACCCCTGTTTCCATTTTCAAAGCCTGAAGGAACATATTAAATATTGCACCCCTATGGTTAAGTTGTAGACTATAATCCCCGAACCTCAAATTATTTAACTGGTCCCTCTAGCTTCAAATGCTAGTCATGCTAGGCAATAAAAGCCTCTCCCAGTCTACTATCGTTGCACCCGAATGTGCAGCTTCTAGCCCTTAGAGATATCAAAGCCACATTGACATTGAAAGGGATGCTCCATATCTGCCCAACCTATTGAATCAACACACAGAAAAAAAAATGAATTTGAAGCACTTCCAAAGAAAACTAAGACGCTACATAAAGTTTATCCATTGATTCTAGCAATGGTATTCAATTCATTTGGGGCATTTGATGAGGAATATGGTAGTATGGATATTGGATAGGAAACAAGGTAGGGTTTTTCCCTCTTGAATGAAAGTATTCTCTTGGAATGTGCAAGGTCTCTCAAGCCTCTACTGTAAAGCCAATGTCAGATGGTTTGCCAGATATTGAAGGATTTGGATATTATTTGTTTGCAAAAATACAATGCTATAGTTTTCATGCTATGGTTTTTGGGTCGTAGTTTTTTATTGTTTCTTAGTTTAATTGTAGAGATTACAATTCATACTGGAGCAGAGAACTTAGGAAAAGTTTTGGTGATGCCACAGTGACATTCCCTCAATGTCTTGGTACTATATCACAGTAAGGATCTCGGTGTAATTTTGTGCCACCACAGTTCATTGATATCACAGTTTGGTTACTATCTAAGTCATGATGATTCTACAGTCTTGGTGCCATGATGCTCATAGATCTCGGTTCTATCCAAGTCACGGTGTTTTTGCAATATTAGTGCTATCCTAAGGATAAGATCTCAGTGCTATATCAGTTCTATCCCAAGGATAAGATCTGGATGCTATTTTAGTGCTATCCCAAGGATGAGTAGCTTGGTCATATTTTAGCCTTTTTCTATATTTTCTAGTCACAATGATGAGCTCAGAGCTTCCAGACTATGTCTTTTGGGGTCCCATTACTATTGCCAATAATCTAAACCTATGTGCAATTGCTAAGTCATCTTCCCTTTGGGACTATGGAAAAGTTTCAAAACATAGACGAACTTTGAGAGCACATCATCCTCATAACATGACACATATTGATTCATTTATCCTAGAAAATGTTTACTATTATGATTAATACACATGCCTTTAGACCTTTGATATGTCACTATGCCTTTCACCTTCCGACCATCATGATGTCACTACAATATTCTATAGCCTTTGAACCTCTGATATTTTGATAAACCTCTTCACTACAATTTTGGGACTCTGAGATACTGTATCTTCAATGTAAATAGAATTCTATCAGTTTCGTTTAGGGGAAGACTTTTTTATATGTTATTCAAATTTCTATTGTTTTAACACTTTAGAACTTCATATATGTCAAGATTCATATAGATCAAACTCTTCTTGATCACAAGAACTTTGATAAAATTATATGATTTTTGGTTCTTATTACATAAGACTGTCTTATTAGGAAGATGCTTAGAAAAGTATTTTATTCATTCAGTCCCGCTTTTAAACTTTTCAACCTTCAAACTAATCATAAAGGAGACAGGAAAAATGATTTTTTCCAACTTCCTAATCCTTGACCAAGCTCTGAAACCATGTTGAGAAATCTATTAGGGCAATAATTTAGGATTTTTATTTAATTTATTTCTCTTATTTAATAGACCTTCATCCCTTAAACTATAGCTTCAAATTGTAATGATATCCTTTGACCTATAGTGGTACTTCATTCTTCTTCTTCTTTTAGACAACAAATTCTGTCATCCTCCAAATGAGCTGAGTCTACTAGGGTATAAATAATTTTTTCTGCATGTAATTTGTGTTGACATGAAGGATTTATAGGCCGACTTGTAAAGGACGAAAATAGAGCCAATTTTGAGCCAATTGCTAAAGTTATGTAATTTACTTTTATATTAATATGATTAATTTACCTGTAACAGGTATACAAAATCCTAGAGTTTTTTGAAACCTACAAGAAAGACTATAAGCTTCCTTCTATCCATATTATTCTCTATGGGTAAGGTCTATGCTTTATTCCTTTTAACAGTAACCATGTTGGTTACAGTTTCTAAAGTAGTAGTACCATGCAGGGATTGGAACGGAAGCAAACGGGGGCATGTTTACAAATTCCTGCGGTCTCAAGGTTTTGTTTCCTCCTATGATACTGCTCACCACTACACAGACACTGATGTCGATGCTCATAAGGTTTGTACCATTTAGCTGTATGCTGGTCATAGGTTTGTAGGTTTTACAATCCTTTTCCTTTTGGTATTGATTCTTGAAAATGGAAAAAAAATGAAATTAACTTTTGGTGAACTGCAAATTTCTAATTAATGAGTTGTTGGTTTTCCAGTGGGTTAGCCATCGCAATCACCGTGGTAATATCTTTGGATTGGACTTTATTTGGCTTCTTAATCCCAACAATCTGAGTAAGCCTTTGAAGGCTAGCTGGAATGGTACATAATGATATGCCAAAGGTTTGTTTCAGATTTCTCTTATGTTAAACAAATCAGTTTTCTTTATGTTGATTAATCATAATGTTTTTTTTGTAAAAATGTTCAAGCATATCAGTTTCTGTCACATCTAATTGATCTGAATATGTTTTGTTTCTTCATCCAGGTAGCGAGGTGCACGAAGATCATTAATCCAAAAACTGATGATTCCAAGTATGTCATAAATGTTAAAGAAATTTCCAAGGTATGCCTATTTACAAAGTTGTCTCTTTGGAATGCAATTTGTGGTTGGACTAGGTGATAAAGTCTCTTAGTGTTCAGCATTACCATGTTTTCTACTCTAATGTTTTATGTTGTTTTCATTAATGTCATAAAAAAATTTAGAGATTTCTTCAGGTCACACCTTGTGGGTTTTGTCTGGAATGTAATGATTGATGGTATTATTACTTTATGTAGGGTTGATCGCAATAAGTATCAGATTCAGATCCATTTGCCTCCTAAGATTGATCGCAGTGTGACAATGATTACTGTTGAAGAAAAGCCAGATGCTACTAACAATGATGTTGGAGGTTGCAAAGAATAAATTGAATAGATGTGAGAGGTTTACATAGTCAGAGATATTTACATAGTCAAGTATTTATTAACAATTACAGCATGTTGCGGAGTATTGGCACTTTCTGCTATCGACATGTATTTATGTTTCCCTTGTTATAGCTTAGGACAATGACAACATAAATTTAGACTTCTTAATTTCAGACAGTGTCATCAAAAAGCTTACCTTAGACAGTGGTGGATCTTTGAGCACCTAATCTCATTCTTTAGTCTTGACGTCCATGTTTTTGAGGTTATTATTTTGGATTTACAGTGATATTTAAGTTATATATGGCATAAAAACTTTTATATTTCTCACCTAAGTGAACTTGAATGCATATGTTATATTTCTAGCCTTGTGGGCAGAGGTTTGTGGCTTGCATAAGGGGTTTGTTTCAGACTTGTTGCTTCATTTATCTTGCAACGTTTATACTCATTTATGATCTCGAATACATTCTAAATAAAATTGATGCAAAGGATAATCCAATGATTTGATGAATGATGGCAATGTCAGAGTCTTTTCATAACTGATTTTGAGGTACTTCAACATTTCCTTACTATAGAGTTATGATCTCTTTGGAAATTAACTTTAATACATATCAAAACACTTAGTAATTTGACACTTCACTGTTATTATACTTTTTTATGTATTCATACAAAATTTAAGGTAGGTTACTATTTCTAATTCATTGTGTCATTAATCTCACTTCAAAAACTAGTAATCTGCTCTAGACATGCAATGACAATTGTGCCATAACATTGAAGTTTTATGGATACATGGGACAACACCTTGTATGTTTGACGTAATCTTACAATCTGGAATACACTACTAAATTAATTCTCTCGTGGTTATATTTCTGTCGACATGCTTTTCATAATCTATTACATTGTATTGTGCCTCAAATAAGTATTTCATCACTGTTTAGAATATTTCAAGTCTAGTTTTCATTAATGATCAATTCCCTAAACACAACACATAACGATTAATGAGATTTAAATGATGGTATCATTCCTTGGTTCCAGAACTTTGTTGATGTATTAAACCTAAGAACAGAGGACCATAATAATGGATGTCGTACCATTTTGCAGAGGAATCCATTGGCCTTGTAGGTCGACACACAAGCAAATCTCTCAGAGATCCCTTGTAAACCTCTAGCATGCTAATTGTAAAGGTAAAGGTTAAACTGTTGTCCAAGGAAGCCTATCTAAAGAGTTCCTTGAATGTGTGAGGAACAACACCAGGACTATCTAGTCTTCCTTCCTACAATATATTTATCAAGATGAAATCAATTAATTGGTTAATATTCGTGTGCAAGGTTTCAGTAAATTTCGATGATACTTCAAATTTATGATCTTATACAGTTGAGAGGATGCATTTTACAGATTTGTAAACTCAGATGGTATCACAAGCTATCCTTGACAAAAACAGTGTCGATTACAAGGTAGTGGGCAGGTGTTTTTGAACCACAAATTTTTCCCATTCAATGCATGGGATTCTCCCAGAATCCTGGTGCAACTGTGAGGGTAGTGGGCAGTTGATTATTGCCTTCTGATAATGAAGGGAAAATTGACATTACCGGCATGGTTTTCCTAAGGTAATTTAGGAAAGCTTATGGAAAATTACACTATGAATATTGTAGAGAATCCAGATCACCATGTACAATGGCCTACAATTAGGTCAAATTCCTAAAAAGGAAACTATAAGGATTTGGATTTTGAGCCAGCAAATATCAGGGCTTGAACGTAACTCCTTGCTTATTAGGCACCCATGTTTTCACCACGGCTTGGGAGGTCCACAGTGGCCTCTTATGAATTTTCAATCACATGATCTTAACCCAATTGTAGATCTGGGTCATTGAAAGGTTGAGCCACAAATTCAACCTCCATTGACTCGAATCTACAATCAGTTTAAGGATGACCTTCTCAATCTGGTATTAATGGCTGATTTTTGAAAGGGAGTGAAATAATAGGTTTCAAATTTGAGGAAAAAATAACCGAACCTAAATCAAGACACACACCATTGTGTAAGTTTTGCCAGTTCCGGTCTGCCCATATGAAAAAATACATACATTGTGGCCATCCAAAGAAGATCTAAGAATTGGCACCAATTCTGCATACACATCATCTGCACAAAAAATGCTAGAATTTAAAAAAAAAATTGACTTTACCCACACAAAATTTTGAATGGCAGTCACTAAAAGCAGTTCCCTGTACCTTTTGAATCCTTTTGAATTTAACTCATAAGTAAAGTACTTCCAAAAATAAATAAATAAATTTGAATCTGAAATCTCACCATACATAATACTTCATTTTCAATGTTATTCTAACTAAAGTGCAGTAGAGATCTAACATATCACTTCATTTACTTTAATATAAAATGAAAATAATATTAAATATCAAAATATGAGAAAAACAACCAAAAAAAAAAGAATGCATAACTAAAATGGAGGAAAATACAAGAACAGAGTGCAGAAATGGAATTAAACATCATACAAGAGAGCCTACGCATGAAATGGTCGAAGACGTAGAGGTACAGTAAAGAGTAACAACTATGATGGAGGATGAATGGTCAAATTCAGATGGGAGAAAAGTAAATAAGTTACAGTAAAGAGTTAACAACCGTGATGGAGGATGAATAGTCAAATTCAGATGAGAGAAAAGTTAATAGGTCTGCAACTAAAATAAATTTGGTTCACCATTACTGTCACAGACTTTTACAATGAAATATAGAATTGTAAAGGTGGGCCATCAAATCAAAGTAGTGCATTGAAACACGTAGCTATACATTTTATATGAATGTTTCCTTGTGCTAATGAGGAAGAGTAGTTAATTATATTTATCGCATACTTGGTATGAATATTTATATTTATATTCCACCAATGCAAGTTAAACTGTTGTAGTCATCACATGACTCCAGAGTTTGAAGACATTAGACTTGACCACTTTCAAATCTTGTTTTTCACTATTTCCACCATTCTCGCCTCTCGGAGTGAGTTAAAAGGTCGCTGACGAAAGAATTTGATTCATGTGGGATCCTTTGATAAACTCAATTCATAGTGAAAAATATCGTTGAGCTTGGCAAGGAGAACCATCCTCATAAATCTGATTTTGTTATTATTTGTACCAGGGATTCATAGTGATCGTTGTATTGTTATGGAAGATATTTGATTTAATTACAGGTATCAGTTGTTGAAGAAACAATTCAAAACAATACGGGTGCCTTGTGCGTTCATGCGGGTCGTTTTCCGTTTTCTCCCTTGTGTGTTCGTTTGGTCGGGCGGAGGGCGTCGCGCCTTGGGAGGGTGCCCGATGAAACAAGTTCGGGTCGGGTCGTTTTGTTTGAGGGCGCTTGTATAAGATTTGCTAAGTTGTGACTGCACAGGTGCCTTGTGCACGTTCATGTGGGCTGTTTTTCGTTTTCTCCCTTGTGTGTTCGTTCAATCGGGCGGAGGGTGTCGCACCTTAGGAGGGCGCCCAATGAAACGATTTCAGGTCGGGTCGTTTCGTTTGAGGGTGCCCGTATAAGGTTTGCTAAGTTGTGACCGCACGGGTGCCTTGTGCATGTTCGTGCGGGCCGTTTTTCGTTTTCTCCCTTGTGGGTTCGTTCGGTCGGGCGGAGGGCGTCGCGCCTTGGGAGGGCACCCAATGAAACGAGTTTGGGTCAGGTCGTTTCGTTTGAGGGTGCCCGTATAAGGTTTGCTAAGTTGTGACCGCACGAGTGCCTTGTGCACGTTCGTGCAGGCCGTTTTCCGTTTTCTCCCTTGTGGGTTCGTTCGGTCGGGCGGAGGGCATCGCGCCTTCAGAGGGCGCCCGATGAAACGAGTTCGGGTCGAGTCGTTTCGTTTGAGGGCGCCCGTATAAGGTTTTCTAAGTTGTGACTGCATGGGTGCCTTATGCACATATGTGCAAGTCGTTTTCCGTTTTCTCCCTTGTGCGTTTGTTTAGTCGGGCAGAGGGCATCGCGCCTTGGGAGGGCGCCCGATGAAACAAGTTCGGGTCAGGTCGTTTCTTTTGAGGGCGCCCGTATAAGGCTTGCTAAGTTGTGACCACATGGGTGCCTTGTGCACGTTCATGCGGGTCGTTTTTCGTTTTCTCCCTTATGCGTTCGTTCAGTCGGGCGAAGGGCGTCGCGCCTTGGGAGGGCGCCCGATGAAACAAGTTCGGGTCGGGTCATTTCGTTTGAGGGTGCCCGTATAAGGTTTGCTAAGTTGTGACCACACGGGTGCCTTATGCAAGTTCGTGAGGGCCTTTTTCCATTTTCTTCCTTGTACGTTTGTTAAGTCGAGCGGAGGGAGTCGCGCCTTGGGAGGGCGCCCGATGAAACGAGTTCAGGTCGGGTCGTTTCGTTTGAGGGCGCCCGTATAAGTTTTGCTAAGTTGTGACCGCACGGGTGCCTTGTGCAAGTTTGTGCAGGCCGTTTTCCATTTTCTTCCTTGTGCATTCGTTAAGTCAGGCGGAGGGAGTTGCGCCTTGGGAGGGCACCCGATGAAACGAGTTCGAGTCAGGTCATTTCATTTGAGGGCGCCCGTATAATGTTTGCTTAGTTGTGATAGTACAGGTGCCTTGTGCACGTTCGTGTAGGCCGTTTGCCATTTTCTCCCTTGTGCATTCATTCATCCGGGTGGAGGGCGTCGCACCTTGGGAGGGCACCCGATGAAACGAGTTCGAGTCGAGTTGTTTCGTTTGAGGGCGCCTGTATAAGGTTTGCTAAGTTGTGACCGCACGGGTGCCTTGTGCACATTCGTGCAGGCCATTTTTTGTTTTCTCCCTTGTGTGTTCGTTCGGTCGGGCGAAGGGCGTCGTGCCTTAGGAGGGTGCCCATCACACCTTGGGAGGGTGCTCGATGAAACAGGTTTGGGTCGGGTCGTTTCGTTTAAGGGCGCCCGTATAAGGTTTGCTAAGTTGTGACCGCACAGGTGCCTTGTGCAAGTTCGTGCAGGCCGTTTGCCGTTTTCTCCCTTGTGCATTCGTTCAGTCGGGCAGAGGGAGTCGCGCCTTGGGAGGGCGCCTGATGAAATGAGTTCGGGTCGGTTCGTTTATTTTGACAGCGCCCATATAAGGTTTGCTAAGTTGTGACCGCACAGGTGCCTTGTGCACGTTCGTGCGGGCCGTTTGCCATTTTCTCCCTTGTGCATTCGTTCAATCGGGCGGAGGGTGTCGCGCCTTGGGAGGGTGCCCGATGAAATGAGTTCGGGTCGGGTCGTTTTGTTTGAGGGCGCCCGTATAAGGTTTTCTAAGTTGTGACCGCACGGGTGCCTTATGCACATTCGTGTGAGCCGTTTGTCGTTTTCTCCCTTGTGTGTTTGTTTGGTCGGGCGGAGGGCGTCGTGCCTTGGGAGGGTGCCCGATGAAATGAGTTCGGGTCGAGTCGTTTCGTTTGAGGGTGCCTATATAAGGTTTGCTAAGTTGTGACCGCATGGGTGCCTTGTGCATGTTCGTGCGGGCCGTTTTCCATTTTCTCCCTTGTGCATTCGTTCAATCGAGCGGAGGGAGTCGCGCCTTGGGAGGGCACCCGATGAAACGAGTTCGGGTCGGGTTGTTTCGTTTGAGGGCACATGTATAAGGTTTGCTAACTTGTGACCGCACGGGTGCCTTGTGCACGTTCGTGCGGGCCGTTTTTCATTTTCTCACTTGTGTGTTCATTCGGCCGGGCGAAGGGCGTCACGCCTTGGGAGGGTGCCCGTCGCGCCTTGGGAGGGTGCCCGATGAAACAGGTTTGGGTCGGGTCGTTTCGTTTGAGGGCGCCCGTATAAGGTTTGCTAAGTTGTGACCGCACGGGTGCCTTGTGCATGTTCGTGCGGGCCGTTTTCCATTTTCTCCCTTGTGCGTTCGTTCAGTTGGGCAGAGGGAGTCGCACCTTGGGAGGGCTCCCGATGAAATGAGTTCGGGTCGGGTCGTTTATTTTGACGGTGCCCGTATAAGGTTTGCTAATTTGTGATCGCACAGGTGCCTTGTGCACGTTCGTGCAAGCCGTTTGCCGTTTTCTCCCTTGTGCGTTCGTTCAGTCGGGTGGAGGGCGTCGCGCCTTGGGAGGGTGCCCGATGAAATGAGTTCGGGTCGGGTCGTTTTGTTTGAGGGAGCCCGTATAAGGTTTGCTAAGTTGTGACCGCATGGGTGCCTTATGCACATTCGTGCGAGCCATTTGTTGTTTTCTTCCTTGTGTGTTCGTTTGGTCGGGCGGAGGGCGTCGTGCCTTGGGAGGGCACCCGATGAAACGAGTTCGGGTTGAGTCATTTCGTTTGAGGGTGCCTGTATAAGGTTTGCTGAGTTGTGACCGCACGGGTGCCTTGTGCACGTTCGTGTGGGCCATTTTCCATTTTCTCCCTTGTGCATTCGTTCAGTCAGGCGGAGGGAGTCGCGCCTTGGGAGGGCGCCCGATGAAATGAGTTCGGGTCGGGTCGTTTCATTTAAGGGCGCCCGTATAAGGTTTGCTTAGTTGTGACCGCACGGGTGCCTTGTGCACATTCGTGCGAGCCGTTTTCCGTTTTCTCCCTTGTGCGTTCGTTCGGTCGAGCGGATGGCGTCGCGCCTTGGGAGGGCGCCTGATGAAACGAGTTCGGGTTGGGTCGTTTCGTTTCAGGGCGCTCGTATCAAGTTTACTAAGTTGTGACTGCATGAGTGCCTTGTGCACGTTCATGCGGGTTGTTTGCCATTTTCTCCCTTGTGTGTTCATTCAGTCGGACAGAGGATGTCACGCCTTCGGAGGGTGCCCGATGAAACAAGTTCGGGTCGAGTCGTTTCGTTTGAGGGCGCCCGTATAAGGTTTGCTAAGTTGTGACCGCACAGGTTCCTTGTGCACGTTCGTGTGGGCCGTTTTCCATTTTCTCCCTTGTGTGTTCGTTCAGTCGGGTGGAGGGAGTCGCGCCTTGGAAGGGCACCCGATGAAATGAGTTCGGGTCGGGTCGTTTCGTTTGAGGGTGCCTGTATAAGGTTTGCTTAGTTGTGACCGCACGGGTGCCTTATGCACGTTCCTGCGAGTCGTTTTCCATTTTCTCCCTTATGCGTTCGTTCGGTCAGGCGGAGGGCGTCGCGCCTTGGGAGGGCGCCCGATGAAATGAGTTCAGGTCGGGTCGTTTCATTTTATGGCACCCGTATCAAGTTCGCTAAGTTGTGACCGCACGAGTGCCTTGTGCACGTTCGTGCGGGCCATTTTCCGTTTTCTCCCTTGTGCGTTCGTTCGGTCGGGCAAAGAGCGTCATGCCTTGGGAGGGCGCCCGATGAAATGAGTTCGGGTCAGGTCGTTTTGTTTGAGGGCGCCTGTATCAAGTTTGCTAATTTGTGACTGCACGAGTTCCTTGGGCATTATTATATATATACATTTAACTAAATATTCATTCATCACCATTATATCCATGCAAAAAAAGGGGCGAGTTAAGATCATCTAGGAGTAAACATGATGGACACATTAAATCACCATTAAATCCATTATTATTTATATACATTTAACTAAATATTCATTCATCACCATCATATCCATGCAAAAAAAGGGGCGAGTTAAGATCATCTAGGAGTAAACATGATGGACACATTAAATCACCATAACTTAATTATCTAGCAAAGCACCCTGATCCAGTAGATCATAATATATTGTTCGTACCAGCACACATCTAAGCATCCACATGTCAATTTATTTGAAATCAATCCACAATATAGTCTTAAACTATATAAAGTCCAACGCATTGTAGAAATTATATGTTCTAACCCTAGAATCAAAGTTCATTGTTCATCTTGAACAATGTGTTCCACTCATATGAAATGTGCTAGTGGAAAATTTTCCATAATGGCATCATGATCATCTATTGATAACCTCCATTGTCGTTGTTTTTTTCTACTCTTCACTTGCTTCAACTGCAGTCGAGTTGCTATGACCAAGTGACTATATTTGGCATAAATAACCTCTGGCTAGTAATCTTGAAAAATAATATGATCTTTACATTTCTTTACTTCTTCAAAGTAATGTCCCATTAACACCATTGAACCGATTGGGTATGTATAATTTGATGGATCATTATACTCTTGCAACAACGTGGATTTAGACATAGTGCATCGTAATAAATAATAATGCACTTTTTCTTGATTATTTTCTGGTGCAATGACAGCGAAGACATCACCTTCTCTAACCATATCAAAAACACTATCATAATCATTGTCAATCACAGCCACTTCATTGTCCATTTCCTTGTCAGTCACGTTTCCAAATGGGGGCAATGGTGTCAATTCTTCGTGTTTCCATGGTTTAAAAAATTTCGTAATTTGGTTTTCATAGTCATCGATGGACTCTGTATGATCAATACATGCAGAACAAAAGCAAGAGCACTTTCGTTTCTCAATGCAATGTATATTTTTCATGTTCTTACTCCTAATTGAGTGTAAACTTCTTGTGTGAGGGATTCCAATGCAATTAAATGGCAACAATCTATCAACATCACCCATTGCAATATTCCAAAAGTACCTGCTTGAGAAAAACACACACACATGTATGAGTCAAATTTTGAACAATATTTAATATTTTTTTGATAACAAAATACACAGATATATGTATACACATATATATATCTAGACATGTATAATATATTATTAGTTAAATGTGTACACCTACCTGTGCACATCAGCCATCCTTGGGTTCGATACATGACTTAAATTTTCCTTGCACCAATTAACAACATCTAAAGAATTTGCAAGTCGGGAAGCTGAGTGATTCAATTGATGCCTCCTAAGTGCACGTTTTATGCATTCCCCAGCACCATCGTGCTCTCCTTTTCCATGCCATGTCTCAAATAAATTCCATGTATGTCGAATGTTGGTTCTCTTATGAAGACGAGACAACCAAAAGAACGATCTTGCTGATTTAAATTGACCAGCACAACCATCTGACCATACCCAATGTTCTTTAAAAGCGAATCTTCGTTTCAACAAGTCATTATAAATAACATTAAAACAATGTTGAATAAAACATGTGTCATGTGTTCGATCATCACTGATGTAGAAATGGTACTCCTTAATCACCTCATGATTATTTTCATCGCTATCAAAACCATCGGTAGCAAGCTGTGCGTGTCTATACAAAATATGCACAAATATAGATACTTAGTCTGAATGATAATACTCACTTTGTATCTCCTTTTATGGACCAAACATGTAATTCTCAGCGAAATCAACCACTGATAATATTGTTCCTTTTGGGAACACATCACGTGATTGCTTGAACTGTAAATCCTGCCATCGTGCTATATGACAATGCTTAATATATTTGTATATTTTCACCCTGAACTTCTCCATAAAATATGTCACTGGAATGTCGTCGTCAAGTAAAGTGATCTTTTTGATGTTGTGCTTGAATCTGCAATAGGAGTGTAAGTAACATTTTCATATCGCTTCCAATTCAGACTGAGATTTGACAGTCTGGGATCATTAGGATCAATGGGATACTTTGCATCGTAGAGTGCCAAATGAGAAAATTTGTCACATTTTCTTCCACCAACACATTCTTTTTTATAAAATAATTCATTATTCTCTCGTGGACATAATATCTTCGATAAAAATTCACAAACACTTGAAGGAGGGGGGTTATTTGACTAATATTTTATTCCAAAATTTACAAATGTCTCATAAAATAATTGGAATTCTACATGGTATCGACAACAAAATGCGTCTCAAACAGTGATAGGCCTGACATACCATGGTTTAAGCTTCACAAATGTGCTAAGGGAAATCTTCACATCAGTATTACTCTCCATAAAGTTCTCGAATAATTCTACTTGACTGACCTGTGTAAAATGTTTGGAATGAGATTCATAAACTCCCTTAGATATACGGCATTGCACTTGATCCTTTTCATTTGGTGACACACAAGAATTCAAATCCCAAAACTCTTTTACCCTATCCCTCACACCATCAGGAGGTCTATCATGATATGGACGCCTGCAGATATTAGTCCAACATGCAAGTTCATCATTATCATCTAATTGAATTCTAAATTTTGTATGCCTCCATAAACTTTTTCTTGATGTTTTAAACAATTTTGAAGTTACTGACATCAACCAACTTGATGAAGTTTGTTTCGCGACTGCACTTGTTAAAATTTCTCTACGAGCATTCTTTTCAACTTTAGATCGCTTTTTGGCTAGTGTGGCAAGCACCGACGTCACATTTTTTGTTACCATTTCATTTGCTAAAACCTCTTTTTCACTTTTAATGCCCAATAATTCCACAACATTTTTGAGATATTTGTGCTTTAAAAATCCACGTAACATTTGAGCTTGTGCTATGATAGATTTACCTTCAAAAATATGTTGCAATCCAAAATTTACTTTATCTCGAACTGTCCTTTCAGCCATTGGTGGTCCCAATTCTTCAATTTTAGTTGGATCCATATTTTCTAGAAACTTATAGATGTATACAACGTTCTTGGAACTTCCAATTAATTATAGTGAAATTCGAGGTGTGGTAGTATCTTCTTGTGGTTATGATGTTTTCCCTGCTTAAAAAACAATATTAACTTCTAATTTGAAATTGACATATACATATTTTTAATTTTAAAACTATTTTGAACTACAATGTTTTTAAAAAAAAATACAAAATTCAAATTGAAGAAACTATTGACTCACCAGTGACATCGATATCATTATTCTCTTAGACATTTGTGTTTTCAATATTCTCATTGACAAGTTCCTCAACATTTCTCATTTTCTCTTCATTGTCAGGTACCTCTACATCTATTTCACGATGCTCTACCTCCACATTTATTTCATGGCTTAATCTTTCCCTTTCCTCTCGCCTTCTTTTTTGTAATCTCTCATTTTTATCCGCTGAATCAGTTCTTTTTCGATCGTGCCTTGATAGGCAATTCCTTTTGTTTCCCATGTTCACAAAATTGGAAACCTATAATCCAATTCTATTTGGACCAAATACCTAAAAAAACATAAGGACTTCAGACTAAGTACTTCATGCTTTCAATAAGAGAGAAAATTTTTATAAAAAAAATTAAATTCATAAATACATTTTGCAAAAATACTTCCTGCCTTCATAGATTGTAAGATTGCAAAAATACTCCATGTCTTCATAGAGACATTATGCAAAAATACTTCATGCATCCATGTCTTCATAGAGACATTATGCAAAAATACTTCATGCATCCATGCACCCAAAAAAATTTCAAAAAAAAAATTTGCACCCAAAAAAACTTTCAAAAAATATTTCGCCACAAATATTTCGCACCCAAAAAAAAACTTGAAATTTTTTTTTTTGCCAAAAAAAATTTTGCACACAGAAAATATTTGCACCTTTACAGAAAAAGAATTCGGACCCTCGCACCTTCGCAATTTTCATTGGTTCAGAATTGTGTGTGGAATTAATCTTTCGAACGAGAGTATTTATATACAACTCTCGCCTGAAAGATTGCATCGGCTTTGGATTAAAACATTTAATAAACTCTCGTCGAAGAGAATAACAAACTCTTGGACGAGAGTTTATAAAACTCTCGGCCGAGATTTTTATAAACTCTCATCCGAGAGTTTGTTATACTCTCAGCCGAGAGTTTTCCCGCGCGGTTAAAAGTAACTTGTGGTGGGTTAAACTCTCGGTCAAGAGTTTAATAAATTTCTCGTCCGAGACATTATCTCGGCCGAGAGTTTCTGGTCAACAAAAAACCCAGAAAATTCTACAGTTTTTAGGAACCTGCAACTTTGGAGGGGCGGAACACCTACAAAAACAAAATGTTATATTTTGGACCAGGTACCATTAGATTCATCTCCGAATCTAGTTTCTGATGATGTAATATTTGTGGAGTTTCATTAAAAATTTCAATTTGTTATTAATTTTTTACTAAACAGTGTCATTGTGGAATTTCATTGTTCGGAAAATTGCACTGAATGAAAATTCAATAACTTTAAAATGATGACACCAAAAAATTCAGAAAAATCATATTTCATTTCCTCTCCCTGTTTACTTCAAAAGTTTACTCTCATTTTTCTTAATGATGATCACATTGAAAAGAAAATCCAGGGCTCATAAAATGTATTGAAACATCACCATTTTTTTGTCTTCGTCCATTTCAAAAAATAATAAAAAATAGTAATTTAATCTGAAAATTACCGAAAAATAGTCAGTGCACTAGTGCAATATATGTGTATTATGATGATATGGTTTATTTCCAAAAAATGAATAACCTTCCCTAAAAAAATTTAGGGTTCAAAAAGTGACTATTTATGTTTGCCTGAAAATTTCAAGTATATGCAGTTAGTAAACAACAAATTTACCCCTCTATGTGTCAATATTTTATTTTAAAAAAAATATGAGTATGGAGGTAAGACAATTCTTATTTTTATTTCAAAGCATAATTTGCATTAAAAATATGAGTTTAGTGGAGTTGAAGTTGAAAAAACATAGAAAATTACAATTTTCAACGTCAAAAAAGGGCAAAAAGTGTTTCCCAGCTTCACATTTTCACAAACCATTTCTAATGTGTTTTCATTGTTTTGTTCTTCTATACCCGCAACTATAAGATTTAAGGCTCGTTTGTGGCGCTCATGGTCGAGAACAATTAATTTATTAATTTCCTCTTTGATGAGTTTAATATCTAAGTTATTTTCTGTGTTATTTAGACCTGAGTTATTATGTAGTTATTGCTTTAGATTTTAATCTCGCTTTTCAATGTGTCATTTTCTTCGACCATTGTTTGTTTACTATGTTATATTTCTTGAATTTTACCTTTCATTTATTGGAGTTTAATTTCGAGTGTGGTTATTTTATTTTCTAATGATTTGTGGTTGTTATCAAGCATTTCTGGTAGTCTAGTTTAAATTTATTTTCTCTTTCTTCTCTTCATCTTTCTAAAGACTCAATGTACTCATAGAGACCATCTAATATAATTTTACTTGGTCTGCCTTTGCTAGACGGGGGCTTATAAATATGAGGGGAAGTGTTCATAGTGTAATAAAACAAAACCTAACACGAGGAGGGTCAATGAGAACGTGTGCACCTGTAAAGCAGAACCAATGTGAGGTTGTCACTGTGCCTTGGAGGTTGAGTCTTTGGTAGATATAGATCTTGCTCAATGCAGATACGAACCACCGCCGAGATACAAATCACCATAAAGATCAATGTGATTACTCAACTGCAGACATAACCCTTACTCAATTGCAAAGACCATAGAAATTTCTGAAATGATTGAGGAGGCCATGACTTGCACCGAAAAAAGTTGTAGAAAGACTCCCTCTAGGATCCCCAAAAAAACTCGAACAAATATATAAACGAGTCATTTATAAGTGATCCTCAACAGAAGGTGAACCGTAGAACCACCGAGAGCACAACGATGCCTCTATAGTGTGATGAGAAAATACAAATTCAGTGATAATTCGATCTCAACGTATAAAAATCCCCCACCAAATCATATGCGAGCTTCTGGTATGAAATCTTCAAAAATACGTGCTTCAACCAATTCCAAAGATAATATAAGACTTAATCTCTTCAAGAAAGGGCTGAAAGGTCTTGGGTTTGTTTTTATAAGTGAATTTCTTTGATGCCCCCTTCAAGGCTTAGAGATTTTCCCTCCATTTAATGATCCACATGCCCGAAATTTATTACAAAGATATCGAATTTCTCAATGCTATAGGAAGACTAATTAATCAAGTAAGCCATTGCCTCACTGGTTATGTAGCCATAGAGATCATTTATTGGCCATAAAAATCATTCTAAAACAATCTTCACAAACCCTTACAACGATTCCTCCGTAGTGTGATGAGAAAATACAAATTCAGAGATAATTCGATCACAACAATCCCCCAACAAATCAAATGCGAGCTTTTGAGATTCAATCTGTGATGCAAGCCTCTAATATGTGATCTTTTGAGATGCGAACAATCTTTGATACTTCTGAGAACAGTATTTACTGATCTGTGATGCGAGCCTCTGAATTTAATGCCCAGAAAAAGAAGTCGAAAATAGTCTTCACAAACCCTTACCACGATGCCTCTGTAGTGTGATGAGAAAATACAAATTCAGAGATAATTCGATCACAAAAATCCCCCAACAAATACAATGTGAGCTTTTGAGATGTGATCTGCGATGTCAGCTTCTGAGATGTGATCTACGATCTTTTACTATGCTCTAATCATTTTCGAGATTTTTTTCACCTTTTTCTTCTACTTGATAAAACAGTCCACGCTCATGTGCATCCTTATGGAAAGCTTGGGAAGATTTTTTCGAAAAAGCTCCTCACTCTCATGCATCGTCGTCTTCGATATGCTTGGTGTTGTGAAACCCTACGCGATCCCAAGTGTAGAAGTCAAAAACGGCCTTATAATTTTTGTGCATATTTTTTTATGTTTTGTTTTTATGTTTATTCTATGTTGTTACATATAAATTATTAGTATTATTACAAATGTTTATCTAGGTATTGGCTCATTTGTTTATTTTTTTATCATTTATTAATTTTATTAATATTTTGTTGCTTTTGGTTTTTATTTTAGTTTATTTTTACCATTGATTTATTTTTATTTTATTTTGGTTTTGTTAAATTAATATTTGTTTATTATGTTTAATAATCTTATTTAGTTAAATAAGGTAAATGATTTCGTTATTAATTTTTCTTAGCATTTTATTTAATTATTTGATTATTTTTTATAACGTTTAGGTTATTAACCGTTGCCTTTTCTTGCCGTATATATTTATGTGTTTAGATCATCTCAACCATCATTCTCCTGATGATAAACTACACTTGGCAATTCCAAATGCGTCGGCACTATAAAATTCTGATGTGATTTTCCAAAAGAATTGTGTTCTTTAATAATACTTATTGTTTTAAAATGGTAATAAAATTAGTATTATTAATTATAATAATGATAATAATATTAATTTTGTTGTAATAGTTTTTTTTAATATTATTTGTATTTAAATTATTTAATTTTTTAATAAATTAATTAATTAAATAATTATTAAATAGTTAAATAATATTCAATAATTTAATTAAATAATAATAGTAACAATAATATTGTTAATAATAATAATAATTAATTAATAATTTAAACATAATAATAATTATTTAATTCAATATATAATAATTAATTCAATTATTTTATCTATTTTATAAAATTTTAATTTAATTAAATTATTAATTAATTAATGAATTTGAGAGTGTAAACTTCTGTGATCCATATCATATTAAAATAAATCTTCTGGGAAATCACATGAGAGATTTTAGAACCGACGCATTTCAAATTACTGAGCTGATGATGAACTAGATTTAGTAGTTTGAAACGCGTCAGTTCTAAATTCTCTCATGTGATTTCCCTTAAGATTTATTTTAATAATTAATGAATTAATAATACTAAATATATAATAAAAACAATATTAAAAAAAAATTGTTACAACAAAATTATTATTATAAATATTATATTATTATCATTTGAAAATAAAAACATGTTTGACTTTATAAAATATGATTGATGATGGATAACTATGGTTGACCACGATTGACCATGGATAACCAAGGTTGATAACGATTGACCATGTTTGACTTTATAAAAAAAATTGACCATGCATAACCAAGGTTGACCATGATTGACCATGGTTGACCATGTTTGACTTTATAAAACATGGTTAACCATTGTTGACCATGATTAACCATGATTGAGCATGATTATCATATTGAGACAATATTTTTCATATTGTGACATTGGACCAAGGTTCCAACAATGATTGATTTCCATATTGAGACAATCTTTGTCGCAATGCGGCGTTTGACCATGGTTGACCATCATTAAGCATGGTTGACCATAATTGACTTTATAAAAGATGTTTGACCATGGTTGAATAATATTAAACCCAAGGAACTAATATTATAAAGCCAAAGTATATAAACCATGAGATAAATATTATAAACAATAAAATAAACATGGCTGACAATGGTTGACTTTCATATTGAGACAATTTGTGTCACAATGTGATGATGGACCATGGTTCACCATGATTTATTTTCAAAATCAAGAGAATCTTTGTCACAATGTGACATTCGACCATGGTTGATTCTCATATTGAGACAATATTTGTAACAGTGTGACGTTGGACCACGGTTGACCATGATTGAATTTATAAAATATGGTAGACAGTGGTTAACCATGACTGACCATGGTTGATCATAGTTGACCATGATGGATATTATAAACCCAAGGGAATAATAAACCCTAGGGATCAATACTAAAAATCCAAGGGACTATAAAACTAAAGGAAAATTATTAAACCCTAGGAATATGAATCCTTAGATCAATAAACCCAAGGGATAAAAATTATAAACCCAATGGTTTATAAACCCTAAGATAAATATTATAAATACTAAAATAAACATGGTTGACAATTGTTGACCATGGTGATTTCCATATTCACACAATCCTTGTCACATGTACGTTGGACCATGGTTGACCATGATTGATTTTATAAAACATGGTTGACCATGGTTGGATCATGATTGGAATGTATATTATAAACCCCATGGATTATAAACCCAAGGGGTTTATATTATAAATCTAAGGCACTAATAAACCCAGGGGTTTAATACTAAAAATCGAAGGGAATAATATTGAACCCAATGGATTAATATTGTAAATCCAAGGTATATAAACCCTCAGATAAATATTATAAACCCTAAACAAACATGGTTGACCATTATTGATCATAATTGAGCATGGTTGATTTTCATATTGACCATGAATGACTAGGCAGGTTGACCATGATTGATTTTCATATTGCGACAATCTTTGTCACAATGCGATGTTGGACCATCGTTTATTTTCATATTAAGACAATTATTGTCACAATGTGACAAATATTGAAAATGGTTGACCGTTTTTCTTTCTCGTGAAATAAATCCACACATATCTTGTTTTATCGCAAATGAAGATAAGAAAATAAAAGGCTCACCCAAGTGATTTCATGTATTCGCCCACATAGACAAGAATGCATTAATTCAATAAACTTTCTCTTTCTTTCATATATTATTATAGGAAAACCATTCTTACGTTATTTTTCAAGTGCACAACCATTACACATAGTATCTTGATTCTTAAAAATAGGAACATCTCATTCTCATGAAATAAAATAAATTTTTAAAAAAATTATATTTATATTTAGACTTTCAACTTTAAATTATATATTTAAACTTTAATTTTAATAATTTTAATATTAATATTAATTATTAATGTTAACATTTAATATTGATGTTAAACTTTAACTTTAATATTAATGTTAGACTTTAGCTTTAATATTAGTATTGAACTTTAACTTTAGTATGAGTAGTAAACTTTAATTTTAATATTAATATTAAACTTAAAATTTATTTTTATTAATATTAATATTAATTAGCGTTAATTCTAAAATTTAAATTTAATATTTATATTAAAATTAAAATTAATATTAATCTTAATATTAATATTAGCATTTTAATATTAATATTAATATTTATATTAATTTTAATATTAATATTAATATTTAAATTAATTTTAATATTTATATTTATATTTAAATTAATTTTAGTATTAATATTAATATTAATATTAATGTTAATGTTCATATTAATATTAATATTAATATTTATCTTAATAATTATTCGATACGAATAGTTAAGTTCAATTATTTTTCTTAATGTTATTATTATTATCATTTTAAAATAAAACATGTTTGACTTTATAAAATATGGCTGACGATGGATAATAATGGTAAACTATCATCAATCACAGTCAACCATGGTCAACAATGGTCATTCATGGTCATTTATGGTCAACCATGGTTAAATGCCGCATTGTATAAAGAGTATCTCAATATGAAAATGAACCATGTTTGACCATCGTCGACCATGGTCAACGATGGTCAACCATGGCCAACCCTGGTCCAACGTCGCATTGTGACAAAAATTGTTTCAATGTGAAAATTAACCATGGTCAATCATGGTCAATAATCATGGTCACATTGTGATGAAGATTATCTCTTGGTTCAAATTCACATTATGACAACCATGGTCATCCATGGTCAACCATCGTCCAACGTTGCAATGTGACAAAGATTATCTCAATATGAAAATCAAACATGGTAAACCATGGTGGACCATGTTTATTTTAGGGTTCATAATATTTATCTTGGGGTTTGAATATGTTGGGTTTATAATATTAATCCCTTGGGTTTTGAAAATATTCACTTCGTTTATAATACCATATAGTTTTATAATTAATCCCTCGAGTTTAATATAAATCCCTTTGGTTTATAATTATGGTCAATCACACCCCGGATGCGGGTGTTATTGCTTGATTTGGCTGGTCGCCACCTGGCCATGCCGACGATGGGTAACCGTCCTCCTCACAAGGAGGCACATGGCCACTGCGAGCTTATTAAATACTAGGGCATGGGTATTTCTTACTCCACCACCCTCGATCACAATGATGTATCCTCTCTGCAACAAGCTCGCATTTACGTCGTCCCTCCTGCATTCATTCCACCTGATGTACCATTATGCCTCTAACTGCCATATATGGACCATAAGATGGTGCTTCCTAATTTCTATTATGGCCTCTTTGTCGTTCTCAGACTTGGTTTCGTCTCTCCTTGCGCCTTCACTCCTACCAAGCCCTTGCAACATTCCTCTGCTCATTCGACTCTTTGTCACGACGTCATGCCCCCTCCTCCATCTCATTCACATCCTTGCACCTCGGCTTCAACCATGCCTTGCTGTCACCGCATGCTCTGCCGCAGAGGTGGTGGTCGTAGGCTCCCTTCTCGTCCTCCCGTTCATGCCATGGCCGACAAAACAGTGGACTTGTCTGTAAATTGGGCTGATCCCGACGTCCTGGACCCCCATCGCCTCTCCGCTCACCTATCTTTGCACATTCTGGATGCCTCTACAGAGCCCTCTAGCTCTGGCTCTCGCTCCAGGAAACGTTTGCGTAAATCCACCATCTCCCCTGCCTCCCCCACTCCCCCTCGCAAATGGTGGCTTTGCTGGTTCAGTTAGCCGAGGACGCCTCGAACAGTGATGGAAGTTGTAGCTCTGATGAAGATGGCACAAAGGTTGGGACAGGTGCCCACTCGACCTCCTCTCCATCGTTGGATGCCTAGTTGTCTAAGCTTGAGGACGATGACTCCGAGTACAGGTGCCGAATTGAGGAAGAGTTGCTTCAACCACCAATCCAGGATGACAAAAAATCAACAGATTAACTTATGGGTTCCCACTTGTCTCTTCTCTTTGTTTTGGTCTTGTTGGTCTAGTTATGGTTTAGTTATTTTTCCTCTTTTTAAACACTGGTCTAGATATGATATGGTTAATGCTTATTTCCCTACATTGGCAGCAATTTCTAAGTTTCATGGACATATTTCATGGGCTGGTTTCCCCTTCTGGGGAAGCCCCTATTTTACAATTTTGAACTTGATTTTTCCCGCCGGAATTGGCTAACACAGCAATTCCGTAGGATAACGAATGTAATGTTGTAACTTGTATTTTATAATAGAAGTAACCATATTTAGAAAAAAAAAATTATGGTCAATCACGGTACAATGTGACATTCTGACCAATATTGCCTCAATATGAAAATCAACCATGGCAAACCATGGTTAGCTATGTTTATTTTAGGGTTTATAATATTTATCATAAGGTTTATATTATGAATCTTTTGGGTTTAATATTATCCTCTTAGGTTTTAGTATTAATCCCATGGGTCTATAATATTAATCCTTGGATTTAAATTATTCACTTTTAAAATAGGTAATAAATTAATTAATATAGATTTTAAATTAAATATAATTAACAATATAGATTTTAAATATAATTAACAATATTAACCATATTTATATTAATATATATAATTAACAATATTTATATTAATAGTTGTTTTGTATTATTATTTCAATTGTTATATATTTATCAATGATAGATAAAAATGAAGCCTTTGGCTATATCAATCACATTAATATTTGTATTATGGTTGTGCTAGTTCAATATTATGTCACAACATCTATACCATATAGAACAATCCTATATCAATTTATAATTAATATAATTGAATATCAAAAAATAAACTAAAATTAATATAATTATGCAAATAATAAATATTAAAATTTAAACATTAAATGTGTTTTTAATTAATATTAATTTAATGAAAAATATCACAATATGTTAAATAAAAACTAATTATTTTAAAATTTCATAATTAAAAATATGTTTTTTCAAAACATTTAATAAAAGATATCAATATTTTTATGATTAAAAAATAAAATATAAAGGATATGTTTTCTTTAAAATTTAAACATTAAATATATTTTTAATTAATATTAATTTAATGAAAAATATCATAATATGTTAAATAAAAACTATTATTTTAAAATTTCATAATTAAAAATATAATTTTTCAAAACATTTAATAAATGATATCAATATTTTTATGATTAAAAAATAAAATATAAAGCATATGTTTTCTTTAAATTATCAATTATAATAAAGGGATTTAAGGAAGATTTTTTTTATATCATAATATTAAATTTGTTAATATTCATTTTAAAATAATATAAAAACAATAAGAATTGAGAATTGTTTTTCAAAAATATAAAAACAATAAGAATTTGTTGAATTTTTCAATTTTTTTTATAGGATTGAGAAGGTTTATACTTATGTTTAAGGAATTGATTTTTTTTTTATTACATTGGAAAGGAATTACATATTTTCATTATTTTAAAAATTTGTTGGATATTTTTTCTTAATATTAAGTTTTTTTTTTCAATTTTAATTAGTAATAAGTGAGATTTTTTTCAATTAATATACAAATTTTAATAAATAATGTAATTTTTTAAACTACTCACTAATAATTTAACAAATTACAAAGGATACAATTGTGAAATCATTTCCATATTAATACTTTTCAAAGAATACTTGAATCCATATATAACAAAAAAATGGCATTATGTTAAATATATCGTAAATAGTTATGCAACCCTATATATTACCATATTATGATTAACAGGGACAATCGTTTTCATTGTACAAATCTAGCTAACCTAACAGGAGGAAGGAGCGGATAGTCTTATGATGTATGTATGCTTAGGCATCAACATAATTTACCTCAACCAGGATTTTGCCATTGGGATATATAAATTAATTATTTTAACATTAATAATAATTATTTAATTAAATTTAAAAACATAATTAATATATATATATATTATCAACTAAATTAAAAATATTTGAGTGGCAATCACCACCCAAACTCACATTGAAAAAATGAACTGCTGAGAGAGCAGCATATTATTAATCATCCAATAAAAGAAGTTAGCTATTAGCGAATGAATTATATTAATATAGTATCCTCGTATTTTAGAATTTTTGGATGAGGTGAACTATACATATGTACCAAATTGATTCAATGCTTACTCGTAGATATCATTAGTCAATGATGTACATTGATATATTAACTTCATATATTTTAAATGTTGTATGAGGCGAACTGCTTATATGCACTAAATTTAGGCTAGGTACAAAATAAAATATAAAATAATATGACATTCCTAATCATGTCCAATCATTTGCAAATACATGCCCAAGCAAATACATGCCCAACGGGACCCTAGAAGAGGTCTTGCACAATAATAAATCCTACCGCATAAACATTGTTGCAATAGTAGATATTCCACTCCCATCGAATCAATACACAGAAAACCTAATATTACACAATTCCATCCTTTTAACCTAACCAATGACACACACTCTTGAGTTTCCCATTACATACCATACTTATTTCCATATATGACCACCTTATTTTCCCAAATCTAATCTGACAATGGAAAAGATGCAAGAGGTGCAAGTAGGTAATGGCCAAATAAGAATATCTTGCATACAACTTCTATAAATCGGTGCACATGCTTCAATTGCTCAGTTATTTCAATCATAACTGTCTAGGTTGACATGGAAATCGGTACATAAATTTTCTTTAAAAGAAAACATAAATAACATACGATTATTTTTTAACACGTTATAAATGCCATGCCAACAATGCAATCAATATTGACTGAGAGCCTTAAAAATACAATACTAGCAGAGTAAAAAATAAGTTACACGTCCAATAATGAAATCAAGCTCACAGACATATCGAACAGTGACCCGACCAAGAATTCTAATTTCTAGTGGAGTGAGATAAAGATATTCGAACTCGGAATTGGGATTCCTTAGTAAATGAGGGAGGATGTTGGGAATCTATCCATTATTTCATGCGGCTTTGAATATTTGAATTTTTATGCCAATGCTCATCCCACGGAAGAATAATTATTGTCAAAATAGAATGAAATCAACCTAAAATGTTTGAAAGTGATTTTCAAGTGGAAGAAGGTTTCCTCAAATAACGCCCCATACGAAGCTATGCTTCTCCATCTTGACCAGCTCTTCTCAGCGAGAAGCGTAAATATGTTCTCCATAATGCTCGATACCTACAATGCAAAAAGAAAATTTAGAAACCCTAACAAGAACAAGAAATTACAAACCCTAACAAGATCAAGAAATTTTAAAACATAGAACCTTAAATCTCGTAGAGATAAACATAGTCATCGACTATGAAAACCTGAATGGATACGTTAACAACTTCCATGGCATATTTCTCTCCTACGGACTCTATACAAATCTCCAATAATTGCTTCTGATAAATGCATGTCGAATGTATTATATATATATATATATACAACAACAAAAAATTAGTCTTAAATAAAATAAGTCAATCTCTATATTGAATAACATAATTTTATATGAATTTGATATAGAGAAAAATAAAATATTTTATATTAAAATATTCTTATATTTTTACTTTTCATTGTAAGGGATATGTGTAGTTTATTCAATTCTTAATATGGAATTGATATATAACATTTAAGAATATATTAATTAAAAATAATAATGTGGATCATAAACCAAATATTTCAATACATGATGAGTGAAAGATTTTAACATCAAATATATATAGATATAAAAATAGAAAGAGAAAAATAGTGCTTATTGGAGAATGTGAATCATAAATAAAATATTTTAATGGCAGATATGTATATATTGTATAAAACTAGTGAAAATAAAAAATTTCTTATAGTTAAAACATTTTATTTGTGTTTTTCTCAACTTGTCATAGATCCATCTTAATTCTAGATCTACCAAGAGTCAAGAGGAATGAAATCTCTCAAGGTGCAAGTCTTTCCTCAAGTTTTTCTCTCAAGAAGAGGTTTGCATCTTGAGAGATTTTATCCCACTTGGCACTTGGTAGATCCAAAGTTAAGATTGATCTATATTGGTTAATTGACAATCGATATTTTTATCGTTGACTATTATTTGTGTATCATTATTATTATTTTAAAAAAATAAGACACTTAAAATAATGTATTGATGGTTTATAAGAAGGTAGACTTTCACTCTTATTAAATGACTTTGAGTTTTTGGTTGTTAATTTATTTCCTTACATTTGAGGAATATGAGCTCTTAGCCAATAAAAAATAATTGTAGGTTTTACTACAAAATCAAAGAGAAATTTCAAACTAAATATTATTGAGAATAAAAACTCATGGATCTCACTGAATTTTTCTAATAGTCATAAGAATTCTTGTAGCATCTAACCTTAATCACATACATGAAACCAAATATTTTTTTTCTAAATTGGTCTACTCCTATATTGATACAAAAATAAAATTACAGAGAGGCAGTGGCCTCAAAAGATCTAGCCCATAGATGCAGCATTCGCACATTACAATGTTGAACTTTGACTAACAAAACTAGTTGTATACTGACCAAGAGAACTTCAGAATCCATGACCATGGCTGACTCAGAGAAACAGCTCACTCCTATAACAAGACTATGAACTGACCAGAGATAATTCAAAGACCCTAGCAGATTGACAAGGCACATACGGACGCTGCCCTTTTCAAAACCAAAAACTAACACTTTGAATTGTTGTAGCAATCGCCCAAAATCAAAGACATATGCAGTAGTATGCCGCCCACGCAGGGGAAACCGACAGTTTAACATAAGAGTAAACATATGTTCCTGAGGGCTGTAGAACATAAGTTGACTGTAAAACAGGAAGGAATTGAACACCTCCGTGCCACCTGAAATCAAAAACCAAGGAGCGCAAACCTGATTAAGCTTCATGAGAGGGGGATGGCACTTCCTCGACGATGCGGCAAGCATATTTGTAGGGATCTTCTTCTTCAAGAGGAGGGCTCTCCTGGTTTGTAGAGCCACCACCAATTGGGACACTAGGACCTGCATGCAAGCTCACATCCTGGGTTGCAATGCCACCAAATTCCACACTCCGCCTATTGTCATTCTGAGAGGTGCCAAGCGTGTCTTCCTCCCTTGTCTCCAAAGCCACCCCAGGAGTTGTCGTAACTAGACCAGAGGATACTTCACGAAGCTCAATGGTGATTGAGGCTAGAAAGGTGAAATTGTCGAGAGTGCAGGGGTATTGAAGACGAGCAATGTGAGATTGAGTCTTGGAGGATAAACGAAAGTGCGCTGCAAAATGAGGCTGCCCTCGACCCCGTCCACGACCCCTCCTGGAGGCGGGATAGTGAACAGGGCGGAAGTCTGAAGAGTAAGACGAGGAATCAGAAATGGAGGAGGAGGGCTGGCGATTAATTTTCCCATGGCGACTTCCCCTCCTACAGCGCATTCTCTGGCGCAATCTTGGCATATTATCAAGAGCCAGAAGAGCAGAGCTATCAGCAAGATTGTGGAGACAGGGGGAAGCAGAAAGGTGCCCAGCTTCAGCTCGCAGAGGATTCCTAGTTAAAACTGAGAACGAACGACTATAAGCACAGAAAGGGCTATGGGAAACATGAAATCTCGGCATGAAATCTACACAGCAACCCAATGCGCATCGTTTCCATGTGCTGGTGCGAGAGCGAGGCTCAGCGGCAGCAAGGGAGCAGCAAGTGCGCAGGGGAGGAGCACGAATGAGTTCTCGGAGGGGCGCCATGACAGAAGAATGAGCAAGTTGGCGTGGGGAGACGGGTTGCATTAACGCAACATTGAAGTGTTGAGCAGAGGAATTTAAAACAAACATCAGGCGAGGTAGGGTGGCGGTGGTGATAAGCCACGTGCCGACCCACCAAATCTCCATCGTACAGATCGCCTCGTTACCCACCCGCATCCGGGAACATGAAACCAAAAATAACTTTAATTACAATTTAGCTTTTTTTTTAGCGATAAAAACAAAAGTACACATGCAACATTTCAAATTAAATTCATAAAATAAAAATAAAAATACAATATTAATAATATATATAAATAAAAGAAAAAATACTCATTAAAATTGCATATTAGAAAATAATGTCAAAATGTATCATGTCGTAAATTTGGTGGAAATAGACCAAATTAAATTTAGACCTTAAGATGAACTTAAATAATAAATATCTTGAGATTTTTTTTTTTAAATATAAATGAATTGGTAATGGTTGGGATAACCTAGGAAAGGATCAAGTTTAAATGCAACTTTTGTGACTATAAACACCAAGCTAGGTAAAACAACCTACAAGCAACACTTAACACAAAATTGAAGCTTCAACCTTGAGTCGAGACATCGCAATTTTGGGTGCCCACCCTTTTAGCCAAGACACGTTATGCAAATGCTTCATTAGAAATTGTGAAACTTAATTCCCAACCATTGAAGATCTTTCTCGCCTCCCTAAAGAAGAAAAATTTCAAGTATACTATATCAATCTAGACATAAAAAAAAATATAAAGAAAATTTTAGCTCTCGAATTTTTTTTCCATCTCAACCCAATGTACATTTAAAATTCATAACTCGCCACATTTCAAAAATAAGAATTTATTGCCTTTATTTAAGAAAATAAAGACAACCTATAACATTTGATTTGTCAATTTGGCATCTAGCTGGGGGATGATTTATCGATGGTAAGTGTATTCCCAATTCTCAATAGTAGAGATTAAACACGGGGAAGATTCCTAATTAGACTTTTCCATATTGAGATAAAATAATAATCTAAGTTAATGGTTTGTGAACCATTCAATGGGTTTTAAAAACCAGTTCTAAAGTATTTTCTATTTTTAATGTTTTTTTATTGATGTGTTCAGTGTGAAAACTAAATTTAATCTAAGGACTTTGAAGAAATGTTTTGCTAAAGGGTTAATCTTAGGATTAGTAAATAAAAGAAATCTATAGTTTTTAATTCTATGAGTGATAATTTTATTGCAAAATAGCATTGTGTTTTTCTTAGGATATATTATATTATTGTAGAAAGAAATGGAAATTATTTAAATAAAAGACTGTGTTTTTTTATTCGATGTACTTTTTTTATAAAAATAACTTTGCAAAACATTTATATTAGATAATAGATACATTATAGAAACAAAAACAAAAATTCAATAAAAGTTGCAAAATTATTCACTAAAAATTGTTATAGCATCATTCTTCACCCTCATGTGATTCATGATTGTCTCTTTGGCCTTGGGCACCCATTCCCATAGACTTGAACAAAATTCATAAAAAACAGTGTTAAAAATCCCATATGCAGGTATGCCCAGACTTTTCCGCGTGTATACGCGAGTCCATACACACTTTTCCGCGTATGCCATTAAAATCATTAAAAAATATATAAAAATTCCTTATTTTCGGGCTGGGTTGATGGTTACTCCAGTAGTTCAACCACCCCAGCACATGGCCAACTGTTTCCAACTGATTGAAACTACTTTGAGGGGGTATAAAAGCCCCTCATGTGCATGGCCTAAGGGAGAGAGAAATTTATAGACATTATACTCTGTTGGAATCCCAATTCAAGTCTGATTTCCCGTGCCTCCTGCACTTTCCCAAATTTTTACAAGAAACCCTTGTTTTCTGGAGATGTTCATCCGTTTATATGTCATCTCATGTGCACAAGTCTTGAAAGTATCCTAGCGAGGCAAGGGCGGGACAGATCCGGACGACGGTCTGTTTGAAGATCGTGGAAGGATTCAGGTGATCTCTCCACTTTTTACTACTGTACATGATGTTCGTAATAAAGAAGAACCATCTTGTTACTGAATTCACGTGTTAATATCTGCTTGCATATGTGAAAAGATTATTATTTAAGCATTTATTATTGTTTATATGATGTTTCATATGGATTTCACTAACATTTAGGATAGATATATGTTATACAACTAGATTTGTGTGCACGTTTCTTCTTGGTTTTCAGGGTGAGCAGGAAGAAGGGTTGTTGGGGGTTTGGACCCCACGGGATCTACATCAAACATAGGATTACGGGTGAGTTCTACTATCGATGTTATCTAGTTTTTAGCATACAAGTGTGGTTGTGTGAGTCCTTCTTGAGTAGCATGCCCTGATCTGTGGAGGTTTTGACCCAACAAACCTCTAGGGAGTTATTTCCCGAAACAAAAATAATAATTAGCAATTTGTTCAATCGCGCAAGATAGAATAGAAAATCAAAATTATTACTAGATGCATGTGATAATAATTTAATGTAAAATGATCCATGAATGAGAATTAACACTAAAATATTCAACAAAAACATGCCCCCTAACTCGAAAAAGAGTTTTAGAATTAAGCTTGAAGTAATTATGCAATATAATCTATCCAAAATTTTCTCAAATCCAAAGACCCATGCTTAGAGGCCAATTTTCATATTTATAGGAAAAATTACATGTAAAAACAATATAAAGTGAAAAAAAAGGTACACAAAGCCTATGCATGCAGTTGCAATCTTTGGGAGTTGGGCATCTCAAATTATGTGTGCTTAGTCTCATCTTCCCCATTAATAAGACAATTCCTTGCATATACCTAATTTAGGAAATGTTTTTCATTCCCTCAACAAATATATATAAATCTCTTGATACATTTTTAAAATTTTGGCATAGTTGAATCCAATGAGGTTGTTGTTTTAACTTCTCCCATTAGGAACCTTTCAAAATACCCACACTCAAGAGAGGATATACCTTTGACATTATCTTCTCACTTGTCAATTATCTATTTGAACCATCTTAACACTTCTCTAATCATATGGAAACCCTTTGGTGGAACAAAACTATATATCATACTTTTTAATATAGCGTCTTCAATGAGATCACATACTTTGATGCATGTAGACCACTTCTCCCACACTTGATTATAAGACAAGCTTTCCAACTTACTGTAGTACCACATTGATTTTCAATTCTATATATTTCCTCTTTAATCAACATATTGATTCTATGATCCTCATGACCATAGGTCGTTTTCAAATCCTTGATGAACTCCAATTGATTTCATGATCCTCATGACCTTGGCTTGTTTTTCTAGCTTCCATATTAGATTATCCTTGTATAGTATATATAGTTGAAATATTTCCTTTTGTAGGTTTAATACTTTAGCTATAAATTATTTTTTGTATTTGCTAATTCATTTTTTCCTCCACAAGGACTCCATTAATAAACTTATCAAATGAACCATGAGCTCCTTTATAGTACTTGATATTTTTGAAATACAATCTCCTTCTTCATATATTCAACTTCATTTTCATAAGCCTTCACTTTTTCAATACTTGCATGGGCAATAACTATCCCTACTAATAATAAATCATTGATATTGGCTTTTTATATGTCCAAAAACAATTCTTTAGTGGTGTAGATAATATTACTATATATATGTTCTCATCTCCTTCTTGGGGGCCTTTTAGCTATAACTTACTTTAGATGATTATAAACTATAGATTCCAAGTCTTAAACCTCATCCAAAGGATCTAGAATAGGTTAATCTCCCTATAATAATATATTCTTGAGGCTTCTAATAGTGTGCAACTATTCCATAGATGGATCCTTCCCATTAGTAATTTCTTAAGGGGAAACTTCCATGTCTCCTTTCAAATCAGTTACCTCATTGGGTGGTGTTATGGTATATTGCTACTAATCATTACATGTACTATCTCTAGCACTTGATCCTTAGTGAACCATTTCCTACTATAATATATCTTCCTCTTTTATTAGACTAAAATAATTTCTCTCAACCTGAATGTTAGCATGCCTTCCCATCGGCTTGACCCTAACTATCCCATCAACTTGTTTTCCCTATTCAAATGTTCCTAACTAAACATATTTATATTTATTCTTAGTAATCTTACTCAACTAGATGATTGACTGGTTGAACTCCAGTTAGCTAATAATACCTACAAAGAGTACAAAACCTCAAAATTCTCCCTCTTTTTTTCTTCTTGTCATGAGCTATTGATATTGTGTCTTTAATGAACCAGTTTCGCCATTCCGAACTCCTCTCTGCAACAAGAGAATTTACCAACAATCATCATCAACAAAATTGTTCACCATGTCTACTTTTACCAACAATACCTTCTTAATTCCCATTATGTATCTAATGAATAGTACTATACATCACTATGTTTTATTCTTGAATGGTAAGTTGGCATTTTTTCCAAGAAGATTTCACTTTGACTATCACAACCTATCCTAACTACTTGTTGAGAATGTATAAATTATATAATATGCATGTATATTATCGAAATCCCCTGATCTAACAATTAAATCCACTATTAAATACATAATCCTTCTACTCAATTCTTTGCGGAAATTAAATCTCCAATTGCAAACATATGAATAAAAATCAATTGCACATAACAAGATGTTTTACCGGGAAAGCTTAAAGCTAAAAACCCCAACTATAATGTACTATGTATATCATGTAATCATGAAACAATCTCATACAAAGCTCAGCTCATAGAGCTCTCAGTACAATATACAATCATCTCACACTGTCATACAAAAATTGGTTCACACATGCACCAATTTACTGCCTTCTGACAGCCTGCCTCCACTACTCAATCCCTGCTGAAGAACATCCCTAAATGAATTTGGTCTTGCCTTGCCTTGACTATGCAATCCTCATTGGAAACTCCAATGTGTGTGTAGATGCATTGAAGGCATCACTATAGTCACAACTGATAGTCAAACACACCCTTTCACCTATCTCTCCACTGGGTCTCCACTAGATCTGACATGCAAGTAGTTAACTATTGTATTTCTTCAGTTGCAAGTAAGGCACTACTTGTGAATTACTTAAATAATTCATTCATTCATCTTTCACTAGTGTATCTTTAGTTACAACTAGCACAACTGAGTTTAACTCACTTAACTGAGTCAAACTAAATAACAACTCCCATAACTACTCTTCCAACTTTGTTACAATTGTGTCACACTCGGTTACAACGAAGTCCATCATGCATGAATCACCAACCAACCTTGCAACTCATAATTCCTTCAGCTAACTAGTTTTCCACATCAGTTAACTAAAATCAAGTGCTCCAAGAGAATAAGTTATTATTTATTGTCTAATTATCATTAAGGGCTAATAATAATCGAGATGCATTCTATTTTTAGATATGCAATCTATAAATAGACTTTGCCCATGTTCTAAATATAGAAACTCATCTAATGATTGAATTTTCATAAACCATCTAGAATCAGCATCGTGCTAATTTTAGAATATGCTCACCATTCTAAAAATAGACATACACCTAAAAATAGCTTGCGGGCCCCACCTAGTGAAGGTGCTTAATTTTCACTAGGATCATCATCTTGTTGAATCTCAACAGAGAAAACCCAATCTCTAAACACAATTTCCATAATCAAGTTACTTCCTTGATTGCATGAGTGACTTTCATGTATTCATTCCCCCATCATCTATAATTCCACGACCCATGATCACTTACTCATCCAACTAATATCTTTGTTTAACAACTTGAACATGTATCCTTTAGTCGACCTTCTTTTGTCCATATTTCTATCCCAATTAGAATTGGAAAATAACTGTATATTTATTTCACTATCATCTTCATTCCTTCAATGGTAGTAGATCACATGATCACTTGTGGCATGAAAATAAATGAATACTCTTTTGAAAGTAAATTATTTTTTATTTCCATGTGTTTTCTTACATCTTTTCAATACTCCCACTATATGAGATATATCCAGTAGAGTGCATACCATTTCATACATCATACTACCTACAACACTTATATATGGAACACTTGACAAGTCCTTTATTTTGTTCATATGCCTTTGGACACTATTCCACTATTAGTCTTGCCCCAATATCAAATGGTATTTTCACCCATTTACAATTTTGCATGTTAAAACATTTAAGAATTGTTTCAATGTACTTCCTTTGACTTATACAAAGTTTTGCAACTATACCATCTACCTTAATCTCTATTCCAAGAATGAAATGTGATGTGCGGAATTGATATCATTTATTTAAAAATTGGATAATCGATGCACCTTCACCTCCCTAATTGCACCCATTTTTTTTCCAACTGTAAACATGTCATCGACATAAAACACTGCCTATATGAAAAAATTACCTACCGACTTGAGATATAAACAATGATCAACTTGGCTTCTCATAAATCCAAACAATGAGATAGATGTATTAAAATTCTTAATCCGGATTTATGCAGGAACGCAACAGAATGAAAATATAACCATAAATAAAGAGATGCAGCGGAAATAATACTTCATTTCATTAATATCAAAGAACTAAAATTTGCTTACAGACAGAATGGAAATAAAACTAGCTAGGGCGCTGGTAGCTATCTCTGAGAAGAGATGTGGCGGCTATAAGCCTCTGAACTGAGTTAAAATGAGACTCGAGGGCCTATTTATTATTGAGAAACAATGGAGAACCCTAAACATCCAAAAACCTAACCCTAGGAGATGAAGCACCAAAACTATGGGCCCCGTTTGGGTAAATTGGTGTTTCAACTTCCCAGGGACGTAACTTTGGCATACTATCTCCGTTTGACGCACATGATACATCATTAGAAAGCTCTATCCGAGGACTACAACTTTTGTGACGATTTGATGATCAAATCACAACAAATCTCATACCCAAAAAACGTCGTTTAGGGCCTCAAAACGGCTCCGGAAGTTCAGGACCCGAAAACTGCTAAAAATAGTAAGTTATGCCAAAACTGAAAAACTGAAAGAGACAATGGTGGGGGCCCAAGTGGAATAGGCGGGTGGCCACCAATATCCACCCGGATCATTCCTCCCCCCTTAGGAAGCAATGGTCCCCATTGCGTTAAGTTCCTCCATGAGATGAGGAAATTTCTGCTGAACTTGGTCCCTGGTGAACTACTTTCCTTGGTGCAGGAGTTGGCCAGCTTTGACAACCCGATATAGTTGGATCTTCTGCTGGCGAGTGTTCTTGATTTGCATGTCCATGATACAATCTGTGGTGGCCTGTTCCATGCAGTCTGGATTTAACTCTGTTGGTGTGAGTTGTTCTGCAATGTCTGAGGTGTCCAGTAGAGGTGGGAAGTAAGGACGAAGGCGATCCACGTTGAAGACTGGGTGCAGACCAAGGAATGGTGGAATACTGAGCTCGAAGGCATTGTTCCCTACAGCCTTGGTGATGGTGTACGGCCCGTATCGGAGCGGGCGAAGCTTGCGGTGGGGTCCAGTGAGGCGCTCCTTCTGCAAATGTAGCCATACTTTGTCACCCACCTGGAAGTTGTGTGGCACCGGGTGTTGATCATGGCGTTGCTTGTACTTGGCATTGGCTCTGTCCAATATATCATGAACCTGTTGGCGGATGTGTTGAATGCGCTCGATGAAGCTACTGGCTTTGTCAACTTCAGACTGGACATGAGCTAAATTGGCCTGAGCAGCTGCAAATGGCATGGCTACGTCAATGGGGCATAGTGGCTGGAATCCCAAGCCCACCTAAAAGGGGCTATGGCCAATTGAACTGTGGAGAGCCCGATTATAACTATGTTGTACATAAGGGAGGCTCTCGTCCCATGTGCGTGGATGCTTTGAATTGTACATGCGCATAATGTGTACAATCATTCTGTTGACGACCTCTGTCTGGCCATCTGTTTGGGGATGGAAAGCTGTGGACTTGGTGAGCTTTGTGTCCAACATTGACCAGAGGCTGGACCAAAATGTGCCGAGGAACCTGCTATCTCGATCTGATATGATAGACTGTGGGATCCCAAAGTGCACCCACACTCGTTCAAAGAAGAGTTTAGCAGTGGCTTCTGCTGTGATATTCTTCTTACAGGCCGCCATAATGGCCATCTTCGAGAATATGTCAATGACCACGAAAACACAGTCATTTCCATTCTTAGTAGAAGGCAGGCCCGACATGTAATCCATGGAGATGGATTCCCAAGGTTGACTAGGGGTAGGTAGTGGAGTATATAGGCCTTGCTTCTTGATGGTCGGTTTGGCAATGGCACAAGAAGTGCAGGATCTGATGTGCTTCTCGACATCCTTTCGAAGGTTCGGCCAATAGAAATACTTCTGTAGTATTGCTACTGTTTTCTCGACCCCGAAATGCCCAGCGACTCGACTGTAGTGTGCTTCCCATATCATCTTGGCACGCTCGCTCGAAGGAACACAAAGGTGTCCCAGGTGACATAAAAGTGCATCTTGGAGGTGAAAATTTGGAACTTGTGTGCCCCCCAAGAGTGCCTTGTAAGTGTGGCCAAATTCTGGGTCACTCTCATAGAGAAGCGGCCAACCAGAAGTCTCGTGCCCACAAGAGTTGAGCACGGTGGTGAGCGCCACGATCGGTGGTCGGCTGAGGCAGTCTGCAACATTATTGGTGCTACCCTTCTTGTACTTGATGTTCAAATGAAACTGTTGCAGATATGTGGACCACTTCTGATGGCGATCATTCTGCAACTTCCCTTGTGTCTGTATGAACTGCAGGGGCCGGTGGTCCGTGTGGATGATTGTTTCCTTCCCCAAAATGTAATGCTTCCATTGTCGACAGGCTTGCACAATGGAATACATTTCTTTGTCATAGGTGGGATACTTGCGAACTGTCTCAGACAATGTCTCACTGTGATATGCCACTGGATGTCCCTCTTGAGTAAGAACTGCCCCAATAGCATAGTCAGAGGCATCTGTCTCGATCTCAAACGGCTGCTGCAAGTCTGGTAAGGTGAGCACTGGGGCAGAACATAGGCGATTTTTCAATTCTTTGAATGCCTTCTGTTGAGGTTTCGACCAAAATAATTTTGCTCTCGCTCCTCCTTTGGTGACTTGACTCAAGGGCCAAGTGATATGAGAGAATCCCAACACGAATCTATGGTAGAAATTAGCAAGACCCAGAAAGCTGCGAAGCTCTGTTATAGTGGTTGGGGCTAGCCAATCCCGAATGACTTGGATCTTGGCTAGATCCACATGCACCCCTCTTTCATCAATAATGTATCCCAGATATTGAACCTGGGTCATGCCAAAAGTGCACTTCTCCAAATTGGCACACAACTCGTGTTGCCGCAGTGTTTGGAGGACTTGTCGGATGTGGTGAAGGTGCTCTTCCCAAGTCTGGCTGAAGATCAGAATATCATCCAAGTACACCACTACAAATGAGCTGGTGAATGGCCGCAAGATGTCATCCATCATCCTCATGAAGGTGGCGGGAGCATTCGTCAACCCGAAAGGCATGACCAGCCATTCGAAAAGGCCTTCCTTGGCTTTGAAGGCAGTCTTCCACACATCGGAGGGTTCAATTGGTACCTGGTGATACCCAGACTTCAGGTCGATCTTGCTAAAATATTTTTCACCTTTGAGTTGGTCCATAAGGTCATCAATCCGTGGGATTGGGTACCTATTTAGCACCCGATAGTCAATACAGAGTCTCCACGTCCCATCCTTCTTCTATACCAACATGATCGGGCTCCCACAGGGCGATGAACTTGGTCTGATGTGACCTTTCTGCAACAGCTCCTGAATCTGCCTCTTGATTTCATCATTCTCCAGAACAGAGCGCCGATAGATCAGTCCATTGTGTAACAGCGCACCTGGGGTCAGATCAATCGGGTGCTTGACCTAACAGTGCAGAGGAACCCCTGTGGGTGAGGTGAAGATGTCCCTGTACTCCTCCACAACCTTATCCATTTGTTGTTGTCGTGTAGAGGAGCCCTGTTTGGAGGTCGTGGCCACAGTCTTCTTCTTGCCCTGGCGATGGATCATCAGGAAAACGAATTTCCTAGTTTGGGAAATGAGCTTACTACATTGTTTTGCAATAACCAAAGATATAGCCGCAGGAGGTGGTACCTCTGGTATCCTGTACAACTTATTTCCCAAAGTAACAATAACAGCACAAGGTCGAGACTCATACACAGCATGACGCTTCCACAAGTATGGTTGTCCTAATAATACATCAAAAACATCAATAGGAGCAACATTACTTAATACCTCATCCATGAAGGGCTTGATGCTATAGGGAAGGCGGCACTGCTGGCTGACGCGGAGATCTCGTCCTTGGTGAAGCCACCCGATGGTGTATGGATGTGGGTGAGTTGTGGTCAGCAAGCCCAACCGCTTCACGGCATCTGCTGAAATGAGGTTCTTTTGGCTCCCATTATCGACAATGAACTGTACAGGGGAGCCCTTTACCCACATCTGGGAGTGGAAGAGAAATTCCTCCTCCTTTGGATCTTTCGGTTCCTCCTTCTGGATCTTCGTAGTGGCAACAGTGGCATTGGGCTCCGCATCAATAATCTATTTCCCTTTTTCATACCCCTTTTCAGGTTCTGATTCGGAGTCGGAGCATACATCTGACTCAGAAGCCCTCATCTCGGCCACTAGCGACTGCTTGGCCCGACACTTACTTGTGTTGTGAGTGGAGCTCTTATGGAACTCACACCACTTTCCTGTGTCCTTCTTTGGCTTGGCGGTGCTGTTCTTTTCTTGTGGCTTTGACGGGTTGTCTTTAGCTGCCATGCCTTGGCTCTGTCCTTTGTTCTGCAGTTTGGAAGCACCTTTCCCTTGCTTTTGATTCTGAGATCAAGTCTACACTTCTTATGTTGTAATTCACAGCAATCTTAGCGACATGCCGGTATGCTACCAAGCGAGGAATGTCGAGGAACTCCATTTCCTCCTAGATATGTCTGTGTGAAACTCCCCGATACTTACCTTTTAAATGTGTTTCTCTGAATCTTTGATACCCAACTGTGCGCGCGGGTATGGGACAAATTCATTAGCTGTGCAATTCTTGATCCCTTTTTTGTTGCGGCGTGGTCCATTGGTATGTACTTGTCCTATAGCTCCCCACATAGCTCCCATGGGATAGTATTGTTCTTGTGGCGGCGTCTCGAAAAGGAATTCCAAATTGAGTAAACAAGAGAACGAGAGAGAGAGTTCATGGGGGCTTGTTATCTGATGGAGGTTTCCACCAGTCCTTAACATGGGGGGTATCTTTGAGGAGTGAAAAAATAATCTTCTCCCGATCTGAAAAGTTATGAACAGAGAAATATCCTTCTAATAGATTCAACCATCTATCTACGGCATCTGCATCTATTTGACCCTCAAATATGGGGATGTCAAAATTTACTTGTACATTAAAAGGAGTCGCACCTCCAGAGTGGCTGCTGGATGCAGATGCGCCCCGGTGTGCAGCCATTGAAGGATCTAAGCAAAGTTATCCATCATCGCATTCCTTTGTTTTTCGAGGGCCTCAAGCAATATTTTGATAGGATCTCCTGCTCCCTCATCGTTCTTTTCGTCCCCCATGGGCGTTCATCGAGGTTTGCGAGGCTGATGTTACACCATTTTTTGGTCATATAACCTACTATCATTAGATGGACCCAAGTACACCATGTAAGACCAATTTTACCCTAAGTAAAATTTCCTTCACTATGTAAAATAACTTAATAAAACACATTTATTAGGTTGTTTATGGTCTAAATAGGAAACCCCAAAAAGAAATATTAAACAAACCTATATTTGTTTGATTTTCCTGGTCATGTTTAACCCAAAACAAAGAAATTAATTAGATAAATCTTTATTTATCTTATTATTTTCTAGGAATAATTATTTAAACCTTATTTAAATAATATTCCTTCTTAAATATGACTAAATCACCCATAAATAATTAAATAAATCATTATTTATTTGATTATCTTTTAACCACCTCCTTAAAATGATAAATAAATCATTTATTTATTTATTATTCACAAATAAAGGGATTTGACCCAAGTCAAATACCTTTTCCCTCCAACAAATATAATAAAATATTCCATAAAGGGTGGATCTAGATTTGGTTAATGTTATTTTAATCATGCACCAAGATCTAGAATGACCCAATATTTTGTTATAAATAGGAGGTTTTTTCCTATCATTCTTCACCTTTTGTTGCCTATTAGATCACTCTGGATCTAAACTCTTGGTCTGACTTTGAGCCATTATCATTGTCATATTTTCCATTATTTGCTGTGTGAGCTCCCTTTGAGTTCTATCTTTGTCTGGGTTTTCTACACCAACAGGAGAGAGAAATGCTAGATCTGAAGTGCTAAGGACTTCCAAGAACCCATCCCATTGAGGAGAATTGGAAACACCTTCTTGTTTTCCTCCTAGGTGCCCTTAATACAAAAAAATCTTTCAAAAATTGTTCTTGTCTTGTCTATTGGATATATGGAGCAAATCCTTTTTTTTACTGCTTAATGTCTTTCTATGCATAGATCTGGTTTTTTGCAGCTCTTGTCTTGATCAACTAACTGCAGATCTGAAGATATTGGCAGCCTTATTTGATGTTAGGGCTATTAGTTATGCGTAGCTAAAGTGTTCTTTTTCCGTACACTTCGACAGAAGATTCATACTAACAATTGGCGACTCCACACGAGTTTTCAATTACGACCGCTGTCATTTTTCATATTCCTGCATATCCAGCTACTTCAGACCCTAAGGTTTCTTTTCAGATTTTTTTTTTCCTATTTTCATGTTGTTTTTCACCTATAAAACCCTAAAACATTAAAATTTCTAACTTCCGCGTGTTTCTGGCCCTATTGCGCAGGTGACAGACATCAACCGCAACTGAGACGGCAACTTTTCCAGAAATCTGCCGCCGGGACACCCGGAGTTTCAGGTCGCACTTTTCAGCCCAAAACCTGTGACCTGGACCTCCAAGTCGCACTTTTCAGCCCAGTATCTACGACCTGCACAGAAAACAGGTCAGAACTTGCGACCTGCCAATTTTTCTGCTCTTTTTTTGCAATTTTCCTGGGTTTTTCTGAAGCTTCTGTCAAGGTTTTCCAGCCTCTGTCTCAGCCCGTTTCGACCTCTTTCTAATCTTTTTTGCTCATCTAAGTGGGAAAATATCCCCCTAGGGCTTCAGTACCCTCCACTTTTGGTGGAAGAGTTTTAACTGTTTCAGGTGTCTGTTTTCAGAGTTTCAGCCGCCCCTTTTCCAGATCTGATACCTCCTTTTCAGATCCCTTTTAATCAGCTCTCCTCCCTTTCAAATCACCTCCTAAAGATTTTTTTGGATCTACCTTTAGGGCCTCCTCCTTGCCCCTTCTGCTTTTTGCTGATTTCCTCCTTTTTTCTAGCCACCTTGCCTCTGCCTCTTGGCTGTGATCTGCACCTCTTTTCAGTAGATTTCTCCTTTAGATCCTTGTCCCTCCTGACCTTAGATCTATTGGCCCCTTTTTCATGTGTTTTGACTAGATTTTTCCCCTCTTTTAGACTAGTTTTGAGAGACCCACCTTCTTGGGTTAGATTGATGCATTGTTAGCTGTAAATTTTCTGTTATTTCGGCATTATATACTGTTTTTTTGCGGCATTATTTTAGGTTATTATCATTTCTATACTCAACGAAAAGGGTTTAAAATTTAAAATTAACGCACGCCACACACTCACCCTAAGCGAAGAAGAGCCTGGTTTACACCGCCAGGCAAAGACTTTAAAATCAATTGACACTGCACCTATATGCCCTTGTTTCGACATTGTAATCACTTGATTTTGCACATCCCTGCCTTTGTTGGTCATTCTTCTTCCCCTTGTGCCGTGTTTGTGTTATCACCATTGCGCCCCCAAGGCGCACATCCCGGAGACTTCTTGTCCTTCACCCTTAGTTTCCGGTCGGTCGACGTACTCCTTCCCGCCATCGTCGAGTTAGTCCTCCTCCGAGTCCACACTCTGACTCCTCTTCTGATTCATTGGGTTCTCATTTTACTTCTGGTTCTCCCCCTATCACCTTCACTATGTTTGGTCCAAGGCCTGACACTAGCGGTAATCCCGGCCCTATTTTCAGGAATGCTACTAGCAGAACCGCCATAGGAACTACCTTGGTTGTCCCCTTGCTCCCTTACATGGCAGGCCTCAGTCTCCCCGATTTCAATCAGTTGATCAATGACCCTATCCTCCACGATGTTGGTTGGATTGCTATGCCAACCAAGCTCCCCTCCGAAATTCCCAAGTTTGAAGGCCTTGCTGGAGAATATCCAACCAACCATATCCGATCTTTCCACATGTGGTGTTCCTCCAATTCCATTACCGATGACTCCATTCGTCTTCGGTTGTTCCAACACTGCGCTCACGGGGCGAAGCTTCGTGGAGTGTGTTCAGTGGGCCCACCTGCCCGCTTTTACCTTTGCGACCATTTCCCAAGCCTTTTTATCTTATTTCTAGCTCCCTCTCCGATACGACACTGGTACCGAGCTTTTGACTTCTTTCCGTCAATCCTCTTCAACCCGCCTTTCCACTCATGTCCAGGAATGGCGGAGAAGAAGGAGCTTATGTCGAGCTCCCCCCTTTGAAGATCGGGTTTATATGGACTGGTTCCTTCGCACTCTCTTAGCTCCCATTGGAAAAGATGTCGCCTCCCATTTCCCTCAAACCGAAGAAGCCGCCCTCCAGATAGCCTTGAAATATGACCTAATCTACGCTCAGTTTGGTTATGTTTATACTGTCCTTCCTGACCTCCCCAGGCCCGGTGGCGCTAACGCCCCGGGGGCATCTCATTCCGCCGACGGTATCGTTGGAGCCATTTTTCATCCATGTGCTCAACCTCCTATGGGCTATGGTCTCCCTCCGGGAGGGGCCAGCACCTCTAGCACTTTTCCCCCTCCAGGTAGCATGTATCCAGGATACAGCATGCCTCATCCTTTTTCCCAACCTCCTTCTTACCTCAATGTTTCCCAACCTAACCATTACCCTTATCCGCAGCCTAGTGCGCCATCTCCTCTAGCATATGTGCTTCCACCTCCCTTGCCTCCTCCAACCCCGCAACAGCACCTACAGCCCCCTCCAGGGCAAGTATTTGCACAGCAGGGCGTCACTAATCCCCCTTCTCAAAGAAGGTGGAGAGGTAATCCAAATCAATCTGCCCCTGGTATGCGTGGACCCAATCCTCAAGGTACTGACCCTAACACTGCTAACCAGCAACAGGGCACTCAGCCCAAGCCGGATAGGCCTCTTCACACCAATAAGCCTTGTTCATGTTGTGGTGTTTACGGTCATTACACCCACGATTTTCCCCTCTTACCACAGATGCGGAAAATGTGGAGTCTCAAGCCACATTTCGCGGACAGCATGCCTCCCCTCATGCTACCCCTAATGTGGCCACTACTCAACCAGCTGTGTTTACTGATCCTTTCCCTCAGCAAGGATTCGTGGCTGCCCAACCACCTGACGGACAGGTCGCCACTCAACCTTCCCCTTCTGGTTCCTCCGATTACCAGATCCTCATGATGAACTCTGATCCTTCTCCAACCGTCGACCTGCACCTTCAAACTCAGTCTCGTCAGTACCCCAAGCCTCTCGCTCAGTCTGCCTTCGAGTCCCCTTCTTCAGGTTCTATAGAGCCTCTTTCGACATCCAATGGTCCTTTACATATCCCTCAACCCAAAGTTGAGGTTCATACCAAGATTCCTAAGGGACCATTACGTCGAAATGCTGCTCCTGGTCGAGCTGCTCATGCGTATAACATAGTAGATGATTTGGCGCAATCTCCTGCTGCCATCTCCACATTAGAACTCCTCCAGTCGTGCCCTTCCCAAAAGAAGGCTCTACTATCTGCCGTGGGCGCTGTAGATCCTGCTGATGACCAAATGATTGTTTTCGACGCTCATCAATCAGACCATCCTCCTCGTCCTGCTTCCGTCGCCTTCCAAAACCCAGTCAAAATCTGGAATGCCAACGTTTCTCGGTGCATAATTGATGAGGGGGCATCCACCTGTGTGATGTCCACTTCGGTTTGGAAGCAACTCGGATCTCCTAAGTTGGCCCCTTCCACGATCACCCTTCGAGCGTGGGACGGCCACGCCTCCCAGCCCATTGGCCTTTTCCATAATTGTCCTATCACCTTTGCCGGCAAGACCGTTTGCGTTGACGTCGAAGTCATTGACGCCCCTCTAGACTACAACATTCTATTGGGGCGAAGCTACACCTATGCCATGTCTACTGTCCCATCCGCGGTTTTTCGCAATATGTCTTTTCCTCACAATGGAAAGATAGTCACCATCGACCAGTTGACTTACCATGAGCCACCGTCTCAGACCTCCCCGAAGACGACCATCTCTTCTGTAGCCAATAAGAAAACCGTCGATTCCTTGACCAGTGTCTCTCCCGGCGTCTACAAAGACTCCTCTTTGCTTGGAACTTTCCCTGGTCTCCCTCCTCCTCCTATCTCTGATCCCAGCTTATCAAATATTTGCATGATGCAATCGTCTCGGGCTGCCCTTAAGCGACCCGCTTCGGCTAGTCAGCAACCTCAGACTCCACCTCGCCCACCGCAACCCGCTCCTAGCCATTCATCTCAGCCAGCCGGACCTCCTCCTTCTGGCCCTTCTCCTACCGCTGGTGTCCCTGAACTCCTCTATCCTCCCGGGTCGGTTCCCCCAAGCCTCAATCAGCTCGGAGCCATCCCTCCTGGTCATTATCCCGCTGGTCAAATACCTTTCCTGGCTCCCCCTCCCGGAGTCTATACGGTCCCTATCATGGCCACCCTCTCTCTCCCTAACCTGACCATGGGCATACCCGTCTGGTACCTTGATCCTCCAGCCGCTACCCCACCTGGTCACCCCAAACCCTATCTTTCTTTGACACTGGTTCAACCGGTCCCCCTCGCTTCCTCCGTTGCCACCATGCCCCCCACACCTCCCCAGGACCTGACCCCTGTGGTGACAGCTCCAGGAAAGAAAGGCAAAGCTTGCAAGGGGGCACCCAAAGACAAGGTCACCCCGACTGACCCAACTCCTCCTCCGCCCGCAAAACCTTGCGTCTTGTGTGATGTCGTCGGTCACGCCACCCATACTTGTCCCGAATTGCCCCGCATTCAACCCATGGTTAAAGTCACGTTCCCTGAGTCTACGGTCCCTGACCCCTCTCTCCCGTCCTCGTCCGTAACCAAGAACCCAAAAACTATTCGCACCAACAAACCCTGTGCTTTGTGCGGTGTCCATGGCCATTATTCCCACCATTGTCCTCACCTGACGCATTACCCCGCCTCTTTAGAAGTAGTCCACGAATATGAGGTTGAAAAAAATCAGTCCGCCTCTCCCATACTTGCGCAATATGCTTCGGGTTAGCTTGAGGATCCCCCCGCTCCCATTGACATCCCCCCCCTAATGTCCAGATGACGGAGTCTACTACCACCATTCTTTACCTATCATCCTCTGTGAGACCCTTGGAGCACATTCCCCCTGAATCCTCCCCTGTTGTTTCGCTTGACCCCCCTTCAGCGACCATCCTGGGCTCGACATCATTTAACCATTTGTTTCCCTGTTCTTCTGTCATTCCCCGTGACGATTCGTATGCGAGCCTTTCTTCCTCTACGGATGATTTAGGTAACTTTGCCGCGTCATATGGATTCCCTTCCACTCTTCATCCCATCTCTTCCCATCCGGATGCCTCCTTGGGAACCTTTTCCACCCTTGACCTCCTCCTTTCCGCCCATACACGAGATAACACCACCCGTATCTCTATTGACCTCCGCAGCCCGAGTCCCTTTGTACCCCGCTATAGTCCTCCATCCTTAATTGCTTGATCCCTCTCTTGTGTCGCACATTAGCCTTCAGTCCCACCGTCCCCTATCCCTCATGATATCGTGTCAATCGCTGCCATGTCATTCATGCCCTTTATGCTCTAACAAGGGAAGTCGTCCATTCGCTACTCAGTCCCCTCCATTTCATCATCATCATTGGTATTAGTCTGTCAGTCGCTCTACTATTTTCTCTCGTGCCTTAGTTGAGGATCTCTCATTGTTTCACCTATGGCAGACCTCCTTCTTTCGACATCATCTCCTTCATCCCAGAAGACAGGTCTAGAGGGCGGTGTACCTTGGTTCCATCTTCCATTCTTGTTCGGTGCCTCGGATCAGGCAAAGGGATCTCTCCTTCCCCTTTGACTTGATTGTTTCTCCACTCTAGCTCCTTTCAGCATGATCGAGATCCGTATACTTGATGGTTCAGTGATGCAGCAGCAGCTCTTGGTGATTCTCGGGTTTGTGTGAGATGTCTCAACCCTCATGAGGGGGTGGCCCTGCAGGTAGCCCCCCACATGCCCGGATGACCTCTTCCTTGCAGCCTTTGATGCAGCTCCATATATTTGATGATGTTGGCCTTAGCCACTTGCAGTGCCTCTTTGATTTGCATGTATCATTCATATTTTACGAGCCCTTCCCCATTTACAAGGGGCATTTGGGTTGTATTCGTATCTCATGTACTCAGATATTATTGTATAAGTCCTTGCTGTTATCCCAGGCACAGCATGTATGTGGGATCCCTCATTGTATTTCTATCTGGCTCATGTTTATGTCGGTTGTACTTTATGGTTCGGTCCCTTGTTTACTGGACACACTATTCTTTTGTACTTTGTCTCGGCGGGCATAGGTATGCCTCCCCCGCCGCCTTTAGCACAGGTACCCTCTCATAAAAAGAGACTTGTTGCACCTGTAAGTCTCGTCTCCTCAGGGTCTAGTTCTTCAGCACATTAGTCTACCTTCCATCTCTCTCTCTGACTTCCCTTTTGATGTCTGGTGATTGAGTTCTTACAACGTACTTCGGTCATACGATTTGCTCCTAACACTCGCACGCTGGGGGGCAATCTGTTACACCATTTTTTGGTCATCTAACCTATTATCATTAGATGGACCCAAGTATACCATGTAAGACCAATTTTACCCTAAGTAAAATTGCTTTCACTATGTAAAATAACTTAATAAAACACATTTATTAGGTTGTTTATGGTCTAAACAGGAAACCCCAAAAGGAAATATTAAACAAACCTATATTTGTTTGATTTTCCTGGTCATGTTTAACCCAAACAAAGAAATTAATTAGATAAATCTTTATTTATCTTATTATTTTCTAGGAATAATTATTTAAACCTTATTTAAATAATATTCCTTCTTAAATATGACTAAATCACCCATAAATAATTAAATAAATCATTATTTATTTGATTATCTTTTAACCACCTCCTTAAAATGATAAATAAATCATTTATTTATTTATTATTCACAAATAAAGGAATTTTACCCAAGTCAAATACTTTTTCCCTCCAACAAATATAATAAAATATTCCATAAAAGGTGGATCTAGATTTGGTTAATGTTATTTTAATCATGCACCAAGATCTAGAATGACCCAATATTTTGTTATAAATAGGAGGGCTTTTCCTACCATTCTTCACCTTTTGTTGCCTATTAGATCACTCTGGATCTAAACTCTTGGTCTGACTTTGAGCCATTATCATTGTCATATTTTCCATTATTTGCTGTGTGAGCTCCCTTTGAGTTCTATCTTTTTCTGGGTTTTCTACACCAACAGGAGAGAGAAATGCTAGATCTGAAGTGATGAGGACTTCCAAGAACCCATCCCATTGAGGAGAATTGGAAACACCTTCTTTTTTTCCTCCCAGGTGCCCTTAATACAAAAAATTCTTTCAAAAATTGTTCTTGTCTTTTCTATTGGATATATGGAGCAAAACCTTCTTTTTACTGCTTAATGTCTTTCTATGCATAGATCTGGTTTTTTGCAGCTCTTGTCTTGATCAACTAACTGCAGATCTGAAGATATTGGCAGCCTTATTTGATGTTAGGGCTATTAGTTATGCGTAGCTAAAGTGGTATTTTTTCGTACACTTTGACAGAAGATTCATACTAACAGCTGATCTTGCAAAGGTTCCACCAGATCAAGCCCTAGCTCCTTATACCCCGACCTCGTTGGGGACATGCAAAGAAGGATCGAGAAAAAGCAGACCACTCTGATACCACTAATCTGGATTTATGCAGGAATGCAACAGAATGAAAATATAACCATAAATAAAGAGATGCAGCGGAAATAATACTTCATTTCATTAATATCAAAGAACTGAAATTTGCTTACAGACAGAATGGAAATAAAACTAGCTAGGGAGCTGGTAGCTATCTCTGAGAAGAGATGTGGCGGCTACAGGCCTCTGAACTGAGTTAAAATGAGGCTCGAGGGCCTATTTATTATTGATAAACAATGGAGAACCCTAAACATCCAAAAACCTAACCCTAGGAGATGAAGCGCCAAAACTATGGGCCCCGTTTGGGTAAATTGGTGTTTCAACTTCCCAGGGACGCAACTTTGGCATACTATCTCCGTTTGACGCACATGATACATCATTATAAATCTCTATCCGAGGAATACAAATTTCACCACGAATATCATTCCGAAATGGAATGATATTAGCTGGAGGCACGATGCCCAAAAAACGTCGTTTAGGGCCTCAAAACGGCTCCGAAAGTTCAGGACCCAAAAAACTGCTAAAAATAGTAAGTTATGCCGAAACTGAAACACTGAAAGAGACAATGGTGGGGGCCCAAGTGGAATAGGCGGGTGGCCACCAATATCCACCTGGATCAATTCTACCACCATAACCTAGGAAATTGATTCATACCATAAAAGGACTTCCTCAACTTGTAGACCAACTTCTCCTTACCCTTTACTGCAAATACTTTAGGTTATTTCATCTAGATTTCTTCTTCCAAATCACCATAGATAAATGTTCTATTTAATATATTTTCTCTATCTCCATATAAAATACTACAGCTAAATACATTAGTAATCTAATGGAAGTTAATTTTTCCGCAAGGGAAAATAGCTCACCAAAGTTGACTTCCTCAACTTCAAAATAAAGTTTCACAACCAATAGAGCTTTGTTTTTCTTGACATTACCTATTTTGTTCAATTTTTTCTTAAACATTGAATTGCAACCAATATGATTCATTCCATCAGGTTTTGACCAAATCCCATTTCTCATTCTTATGTAAAGAATCATTTTCTTCCTTCATGGATTTTGACCATAGTTTACTCTTTGACTAGTCAGCTGCCTCCATGAATAACACAAGTTCTTTATTAGTGGTAGATAACATAAAGGTATATGAAAATTCAAGTGGAGTATATCTTTCAAGGTTTTTCCTTACTTTAGTAGACCTCCTTAGAACTAGATTGTGTTGTTCCACCTCTTCATCTAACTTGACTCTTCTGAGTCACTTTCTTCAAACTTTATGTTGAACACTATCTTTTAATTTCCTTTATCCTTTTCTAGAATCTCTTCAATCCTATAAGTACATTTCACTTCCCCTAAGATCAAATCTTGATTATAATTTTTCTTTCTTTTCATTGGATCCCATATATTATATTGTTTCATTCCATCCAGTCTAACAAATCAAAGTACAGTTGACTACCTTGTTATCTGATTTTTTCCTCTTCTCCTTTGGAATGTGGAAAAATTCCTTAGAGCCAAAAATTCTAAGATGTGTAAGTGATGTAATTTTTCCAAACAAAACTTTGTGTGGAGTTTTTCCAACCAACGCTAACAATCAAATCCTATTCAGCAGGTAACAATAACACATGGTGTTCATGTACTCTTCCGAGAAATCTTGTGCTAATCCTACACTATTGATCATGCTCCTTTCCTTGTCCATCAACATCTTATTCATTATTTTAGCAACTCCATTTTTCTAACGATTGTATGGAATATTTTTTTGATATAATATACCATTCTTGTTGCATAAATACTAAAATTATTTACCAAAAAATTCACCTCTATTGTTATTTCCTAAGATCTTTATCTTCATATTTTTCTAGTTCTCTACAAGAGATTTTAACACTTGAAAATTATTGAAAACCTCAAATTTTTTCCTCTAAAAATACAACCAATCCATTCTGGAGAAATAATCAATGAAGGAAATATAATATATGGATTCACCTGGCGAATGTACGGGTACTAGCTCGAATACATCACTATGAATTAAATCCAAATTTTTGTTTTCCCTTGTAGCTCTAGATGGGAATGTAACATGATTCTATTTCCCATAAACACAATGTTCATAGAATTCTAATTCCAGAGGGTTACGATGTGTCCGATAGATTCATGTTTCCAAAGAAATAAGGGTGGATCTAGTTGTTTCAACCATTTTCCCTAGATATATCAGCAGAATCTCGATCTAGAATTTTCCCCATTATTTGCTTGGTAATGCTTTATCCCACTAAATAGACCTTGTCTAGTAGGTGAGGGTTTATTTTAGAATTTGTTTCTTCTTATTCGACCTCATGTTGACTGCAAGGGGATAAAGTAGGTGTGCTCCCTCCTCCATTATCATTCTTTAATATCTCTTCATGTATATCCAAGATCGCCAACTAACCACTAGCCCACATGGCTAGCTCATTAACCTTTAATCTTTCACTAGTGTAGGCGGATGAGATGGTGCAAGAATCCCAAAAAATTGATATAGTAACTTGATGCATAGTATAAGGAGGTGAGTGCAAGATTAAGTCCAACAACCATGGGTTGGGTATTCTCATATGAAGGCATTTTGTCCAAGTTTTATACCTGCACACACAAAAACCATCATTAATATTGGCTTAAATGTCAAATATTTTTAAAATAAGGGAAATGTGTTACATAATAAATATGTACATTATCGTCTCTAGGAATTTACATAATTATGACAATAACCATACAAACTAAATAGAAGTATGGGGGGTTTCCGAGTAAAAATTGATATAAATAAAGACAAAAAAAGGCCTAACACCCCCCAATGTCAACCATCTTGTATGTCCTCATGTAAGTGAATCAATTTTTGTATTGTCGCTCCCTTACAAAAAAACAAGATTGCAACATTTATAGGTGACCCTACACTTAGAATAATATCCCTACAAAGATTTCCTACTAGATATGATTGTTCTGACAATGGAGATACATGTTGGTTTGTTTCGTGCTAAATTCTTCATTCATTAATATTGATTCCAAGAAAGTATGATACCAAGGTTTCTATAAAAATGATAAATTGCAAGGGTAGTTTCATAATGAAATAGCCAACCATAAAAATTTCCATAAAGCATCTCAAGAGTAGCCGTAGTCAAAAAAAATTCACCTCAATATCCTCTTGACAAATAAAATTGACATAATTTCAAATACATGGCATTAAACATAGATGGAAATATGGAAGAATAAATATAACAAAATAATACCTTCCTAGGGTGACCATCTTACTATTACCCAAGTTAAAGATCCTCTTGTTCAAGAAAAGTGAATCACCTACACTAAGGTCCCACATCCGTCAAAACCTTCATATTTATGAAAGATAGAACTCCAAAGAACATTACTGAAAGGATCTTAAATCCATTCTCAGAGAGATATGATAATGATTTCAAGAAAAGAAAAGAAAAACCCAATAAATCATAATGTAAAATTAACATTAATACCATAGGAATGGCCCTACTACCAGTAGGTGTTTATAGCCTCAATAGGGATGCCTTTTAACCCAATGAAATTCTTGTGTCCCATCTATTAGATATAGATTTAGATTCATTTAATTTTTTATAAATTAAATGAATTTCATTGTCCTAGCTTGGTAACTAGCTAATGATAGCATCATTCACGAAAGCTAACAAGAATGAACAAGTCGAATTGTGATGAGACCTATTGTCTTCAAACCTTTCCACTGAAATTCGTTACCCTGGCTTGGTGACCAGTAGTGTTAATTTCATTATTTTTATGACCCATGATCATGGTAGGTCAGATCGTAATGATACATCCAATCCCTTAATTAATTATTTTATTTAAAATAAACTCTAATTATGATTAACCTTGAATAGGTTACTTAATAGGTGGGGAGGAAAATATTCCCCTTAAGAGCACGGGATGGCGTGAAAATATTTTAATGATTAATATTTACTAGTTGGCCCTTCTACCCTATACACTCATTTTAAAGAAGGAATCTCAGATAATGACCAAAAGATATCTCAATTCAATCATGCTATGGTTCTTATGAGAGCTCATTAGGGCTTTACAGGATTGGTACGACATAAGAGGCTTTTCATCAATACCTTTGAAGAGAGACTTGAAAATGTTTCTTGGATGACAATTTTTTAGAATGAATAGGCCAAAAGTAGGTTTTTAAGATTATGAATGGAAAGTATTAAACAAAACAATAATAATCACCCTAACTAACCTAGTGAATAATCACATCTAATAATCAAAGTCACTTTATAAAATATGAGGCATTAAGAGTGAATTTCTTCTGACTGGTCTTACCACAAGAGTGCATAATGACACAAACTTCAATGGTTGTGCCTTAGGAATTGCAGTTTCAAGAGTGTTGTTGTGACAGTTTTATTTCAGATAACATTTTCATTTATTTTTTTAATACTACCATACCCTAATTTAAAGAGAGTATGATCTCCTTAAAGTGCGGGAGTACTTCCAATGTAGCCATGTTTATAACAGAATGCTAAATATACTCACACTTGGTTTTAAAGAATAAGCTTCGACACATGCCAGATTATGAGAAACTGGTTGCTTTCTCTTATATGGTATCAAGAGTTGTCCAAAAATGAGGGAATAAGGTGTTTTGACAACTGCTTGAAACCATGCTTCAATGAGGTCCACATATTCATGATTCTCAAACTCATGCAAGTCTTCCACAACTTGATAATCACTCTCTAGGAGGTATGAGGGATCTCGTGAAAGAAAAAAGAAAAATACCTCAATTTCGGGCTCAAATTTCTAATTTTTATATTGACAAGAATGGTTAAGGGGAATTCTAGGGTTTTGAGCTTCAACAAAAATTTTAGAACATGTTCCAATCAAATATTGCTCCTCCAATGGTATTTTAATTAGATCTTCCCAGGGTGAATGTTATGTAGTCATAGGAAATTTTTCCAAACTCACATGTTCCCTCAACCTCAAAGATATATCATTACACTCAATAAGGGAGTCAACAGGAAGAATGGGTGTTTTAAATTGGTGTGCACCCTGTTGGTTTAGATTAGGGTTTGGGATATGGTTTGGACTAAGCTTTGGATTTGGAGTAATATTTGGATTAGGGTTTAGAATAGGGATAGCTCTAGGGTTTGGATAAGGGCTAGGTTTAGGGTTTGGACTAGGGTTAGGGTATGGACTAGGATAAGGTCTAGGGTATGGATTAGGGCTACAGTATGGATTAGGATAAGGATTAGAGTATGGATTAGGGCTAGGGTATGCATTAGGATAAGGGATAGGGTATGGATTAGGGTTAGGATTAATGAAAGGTTGCATAGGTAATTGGGACCATGAAGGATGATAACTTGATGGTGCATTGGGTGGAAATTGTGAATGTTGTTGATTTTGCATGAAATAATGCCCTAGGGAAAAGTCTCCAATCCATTCCTAAGGCCATGGGGATATTTGACTCGAGGAAGAGGGCCAAGGAGAGGGACACTATGGCCATGAAGTAGGTTTTTCAATTGGAGGACGATTAAAAGTTTTCCATGGAACTGCAAGATTATAAACATGTTGATGAACCTACTCAAGATAATAAGAATTAGTCCAAATACTAAATTATGATGGGTTTTGAGTTATACATGGAAAACAATTTGATTCCTTTCTTGATTTCCTGAGTAGCTTTAGTAATCCTAGCAGTGGTGGGTAATGTTCTGTTGCATGAGCCTCTTCACAATTTCTAAAAACTTTTAGGCTACTAAGTGGACACTTTCCAATTAAGTGTGTCTGCATACAGTTGGCACAATAGATAAACAGTGGTTCTTCATCCTTTTTTTATTCTTCCTGCAAATCATCCAATGTCGAAATCAAAGATTTAATAATATTATTTTTATGTCCAAGAAAAATATTAAATTCTGCACTTGTGAGTTATTCATTGGATGATTTTTATATTTCTACGGAAACATCAAAACTCCTCATTAAAGGATTCCTCACAATACCATTTTTTGTTCTCAACAAGACAACTGGTATATCCTGTCAGCATATATATATATATATATATATATATATATATATATATATATAGGGGGGTTCTTAAAACAACCTAAAAATTGAAAAAATGTGTGCAGGAAAGAAACAAAAAATCTCAAGAATAACAAGGCAAAGAGAAAACCAAACTACAACAGGTTACCAAGGTCAATCCCCTCAGCACCTCCCCGGAAATGGTGCCAAAATTTTAGGTGTAATAAAAAACCTAATATTTAATTGTCAATACGGAAGTTCATAAAATTTGAGTAGCAACACTGGAAATGCCAGAGAGAGAGCCCCTAGCAACCTGAAAATCAAATTCTAGTCTAAATTGCGCATCATCTCAACAATTAATTTGAATCCTGCACTTAAAATATAACTTAAGAAAACATAAACACCAATCCTAACAGTTGAAAGCAAACCTAACTATTGGAAATTGATAAACAAATTCTTGCAAGAATGCAACCCTAATTATAGGAAAAGAAGAGCAAACCTTCGCTACTATTTGACTGGAAACTAAGAAATTCCTATTGATTCAAAATTGGACAATATTAAATATATGTTGAAAGGAATTAAAATTCAAGACCAATCGAAACCATTCTTAAAGCAGATTAAGAAAGAGAAACACAAAATTGTCATAACAAATCTGCACTAATCTTACCTAATTTGTCTCTATGTAACAAAATCCTTTAAAAAAGTAAAACTTGATTCACTAAAATCATCATCAAACCTTGGAAAATTCACTTACTATGTAATAAAATCTATGAATGAAACTGATCTAATCTAAATGCTCTTGCATTCTTTGTCACTCTGTAATCTTAAATAAACAAATATATTTCTTTGGAAAATGACTATCCAGAAGTCTGATGGTAACTACAATGTAGGGGAAACATTGTCAATCTCAAGCACGACTTAGTTGTCTTTTATTAACAAGTGTTCATGTTCATAAAACCAAATGGCTATTGTAATGACACAACCTTTAGCTCTGTTTTTCACGTAAGCATGCAATGAATAAGTAAGTCTAACCCATTAGTCGATTGAACAAAGCTATATCACACTCCATGTATTTATTGATCGATTTTAGGTTTATGATAGGATTTTGTGGACACCTTAACTTAACGATTATTGAAAGATCAAGGAAGATCCAAATGAATCTTCATATATGCTGAGAGGCTACAATTGAAACCTACGGAGACAACGTAAGCCAATTCAGATAATGTGTGGGAAAGAGATACCTTGCATACCTATGAATCTAAGTATGTGCAATGGATTGCAATTTAATCTAGCATTTGTTATAAAAAGTCATTTTACTTACAAGAGAAGTTTATCCAATGTCACATTCAAAGCAAGAAAATAAAGGATAGTGTTTTTAAAATGAGAAGTGTTCTGATCTGATCTCACACATACCAGTCACATAATAAATGACAGATTAAATGCACTCACTCAAAAAATATCCATTTACCCTACTCTTAAACAACCCAGAGCGGTTTTGAGCTGGTCTAGAGGCCAACCCATCAAGCTCGCACCCTTTGTTAATGATCTGGATCAAAATAGGATTGTAAACATGAAGTGTAAGACAAAATTAAATAGAACCTGGCATGAAATTGCTTAAATAAACTTGAAATATCGGTCTTTATATGGTATAGGCAAGATCAGTCTTCAACAACCAGAGGGAGTGATACCCAAATTGATTACACTTGCATAACATTACATTGGAAATGACCTCCCCCTGCTCAGGGCCAACGCTCTATTTTATACACGATTTACAATACAACCATGGCTCTAGCATACCAATATTGTTACAAACAAAAAATCAAAACAAATATATTTGTTGGCTAGGAATAGATACGATAGAGTCATGATTCCAAAGAAAGAAGTTTGTATCTAGTTGTCTCAACCAGTTTCCCTAGATATATCAACAAAATCTTGATCCAAAATTGTCCCATTATTTGACTGGTAATGCTTTGTCTAACTAAAGATATATGGTCCAGTATTTGAGGGTTTCTTTTAACATTTATTGCTTCTTCTTCAACCTCTTGTTGATTGCAAGTGGAGAAAGTAGGAGTGCTCCCTCCTTAATTATCTTTCTTTATGATCTCTTCATGAATATCCAAGACCGCCAGTTGGCCACTAGCCCACATGGCCAACTGGCATCATCCCTATGAGAATCACCCGATGCAATGAGTGCTAAGTGGACTATTCAAAAATCATGAGAAATTAGTCAATTATGACTACCTCTCATGGAAATGGTGATAGATGAATGACTTACTTAATGCAGTTGAATTCCAAAAAGTGATATCTAATATAATGCACTGTGAAAACCCCTCAATTCTTAAATACAAAGAGTGAAGGGAGCTCTACTTGAATGGTTCATGTGGCACAATAATTGCTAATGTTTTGTAAATGGGGTAGCAAGCTAAGTGGGCTTGATTGTGGGGAAAAATCCATAGTTAATTGCACTTGATCTAGAGGTGATCTAGGATGGGTGACCTCCCGAGAATTCCTAGTTACCGGGTGCAAGCCCTGAAATTGATGATTGACGCTATGTGATTCATTTCACTAGTTTCAATCCCACTTCTTCACCCCTGTGAGCATCACCCGATGCAATGAGTGCTAAGTGGAATATTCAAAAAGCATGAGAAATTAGTCAGTTATCACTACATCTCATGGAAATGGTCATAGATAAATGACTTACTTAATTCAGTTGAATTCAAAAAAGTGATATCTAATATTTGACTAATGTAGGCAGATGAGCTGGTGCAGGAATCTAAAAATTGATGCAAGAACCTGATGCATAGTATAGGGAGGTGAGTTCGGGATTAAGGCCAACCACCATGGGTTGAGTAATCTCGTATGAAGGAATTTTTTCCAATTTGTATACCTACACACACAAAAACCATCATTAATAATGGCTTAAATGTCAAATCTTTATAAAACAGGGGAAATGTGCTAAATAATAAATATTTACTTTATCGTCTCCAAGAATGCACAAAATGACGAAAATAACCATACAAAATAAATAGAAGCATGACGGGTTTTTGAGTAAAAAGTGATATAAAGCAAGACAAAATAGAGGCATGACAGAGTTTCATATGATAGGACTCTCTTGATTCAATCAACCATGCCTCATTTTAATGCTCCCTCCCATCCCCTTGGATCTTCCAAGATAAATGAGAGTTGTTACTTTGTCCTATCCCAACTCCCTTTGAACTTGTTATGGAAATCGGGTTATGAAATTTCCTCTTCCTCCAAATTTAGTGGAATGAACTTTGGTCTACACCATCACATCCAAATTGTCAAGATATTTCCAACAATATAAATTGTATCCCAATCCGGCCTATGGATCAAAATTTATGGTCAATTAAAGATTTGGAAAATAACCCTTTTTCCACATCAACACCTCTACCACGTGGCAACCATGTAGCAGTCCTACCACACCTGGTAGCCCATGTCATCATGTTATGCCAAGTTTCCTTATTGTGCCCAAGTAGCACCTGCCACATCACTTTTCCGCACTAACCCCATCAACCAGTCCTACAACATGTATCATAATCATTTTACATTATGATAAATTATCCATTCTTTAGGCCCACAACATGGCACATAAAAACCACGCTCAAGGCACCAAGCACCAAACACCGTAGGTCATTTGGTCTTGGACCCACATTCGAACCTACGAATGACTTCTCGCATTTTAGCTTGTTCAAACCTGAACTAGTTGTTCAGGAATTTGGTCCCGAAACATATATGAGCATGTCAACCATTCCCAAACCCCTGAATAGAGTGACCTAGACCCCACCCGATATGGCACTGCTTTGAAAATCATCCTTGCTTCATACCTTTTGATATTTTCAGGCTATGTTATAACTTATGCCACCCCAAGGTCCAGACTCCAAGTTCCCGAGATAGGGAATTTTCCCATCGCTTGGTGAGGATATTTCCATTAATATCAACTCTGTCAACCTCATTCAAAATAATGGCCAAGGTTAGAGCTCCTAAGGTCCCAATGCAAAAAATGGCCATTAATTTCCTGCTCTGATTCTTGTATGAACCTTCTTTAACATATATGTATATGTATTCATATTTATGTTAAAGGGACATCCTCGATGCTCAACCATATATATATATATATATATATATATATATATATATGTGTGTGTGTGTGTGTGTGTGTAGATATATATATATGTATATATGTATATGTATGTATGTACATACATATACATATATACATATATATATATATATATATATATATATATATACACACACACACACACACACATGTATATATACATATATACATATACACATATATATGTATGTATATATATATGTATACATATATATATATACACACACACACACACATATGTGTGTGTGTATATATATATATATATACACACACACACACATATATATACATATATACATATACATACATATATATAATACACACACATACACACACATATATGTATGTATGTATACATACATACATACATACATACATACATACATACATATATATATATATATATACACACACACACATATGTATGTATGTATGTACATACATACATACATATGTGTGTGTGTATGTATATATTTATTTATTTATTTATTTATTTTTTTATTTTTTTATTTTTTTATTTTCCCCTGGAAAAAAATATTTATTTTATTGAAAAAATAACAAAACGGCCCCTTAGCAGGGTTTTTACAATAGCTTCACGAGTTGTATGATCTTTTGATATGTAGTCCAATAGGACCTACCTTAAGCTTTAAAAACTGAAAATATCATAAGTAGCATTAGTTTGTATATGGTTGGTTCTTTTCGATCTTTAATTTTAACAACCTCCTCTGCTTTTCCTGTATATCGCTAAAAGACAACATCATAAGCTTCTCTGTTGATGTCTTTATGCGTGACATTCAGTAATAACATTGATCCTCCATCGTAAAAACAAACAGACCTGCTTATTTTCCATTCAGATTCATTTAAGCATCGCTGCTTTTGGGATGCGAGCTTAATGTGCAAAACAGGAAAATTAAACCTTGTGAATTTCTTCCATATTGGAAGAGGTATCCACAATTTTTAGAGTGCCTGGGACGAGAGAAGGGGCCGCTATAGATAAACCATCAGGTTCTGAATTAGATTCACGGTACACATGTCTAAAAGAGAGGTGATGGTAGCTTTTGGCTAAAACTCGAATACTGCAGAGGATGGCTTGAAGATGGGGGGAATGGATGTGTAATTTATGAAGAGCCCAATCAATAACCATTTTTGAGTCTCCAAAACATTGTAAAGAAGAAATATCTTTTGATTTTGCCACATGGAGAATTGCCCATAACACTGCTACTTCCACCTTGTTGTTTGATCCATGTCCAGAAGCATAAAGAATGTGAAATTTGGAAACATGGGGGATATGAAGGATAGCCCCAGCTCCTGTTAATGGTGGAGAACCTTGACTAGATCCATCAAAAAAATCCCATGCATAACTCTGATCGATTTCAGGATCCAACACCGATCAGATTTTGGGTGATTTTGGGATGGATTTGTACTCCAAAGCCCACTGCACAATATGTGTTGTTGTCAATTCTTCTGGCATAAATTTCTCATTGAAAGTCACCAAATTTCAAGCCCACCAAATGCCATAAGAGAATTAAGCAGGAAAGATGAGTAGGATTTTACCCCGGGCTCATTCCACCATTGCTTTATCCGAGCTTCAAAGATGCAACCGCGGGCAGCTAAGGAGAACTAAACAAAGATGTGGCACGGAGCCAAACGGAGTCTGCATAAGAACAAAGGAAAAAAATATGATTGATAGATTTAGCTGCAAGACCACATAGGCTGCATCGACTTGGTCCCTCCCAACCCCGGCGTTGTAGATTATCCCAAGACAGTAGGTGGTTTTTAAGGAGGAGCCAGAGGATTAGCTTGGATTTTTTCGGGGCAAGTGATTTCCACAGGGGATTCAACCAGAAAGGTTTTTCTTTGTTGAACATAGCCTCCATCATAGCTTTATAGCCAAGATTAGTGGTGTAAGAACCATTTGTATCGTTTTTGGACCAAGCCAGCGAGTCCTCGACATCCTCTTCTAGATGAATAAAATTACTCACGAGAAGTGATAAGAAAGAGGACCACTCCGAAGCCATACAAGGAGATAGGCCTACGGAGACAGCGTCTTTCCATCCTCGCGTTCCCCAGGCCTGAGGCTTGGCAACAGCTGCATCTGCAATGGACAGTATGTGATTTTCTTTGAGGACAGAATGGAGATCATCGGAGAGATAGAAATTATTTCTAGCTCCTATCCAAGGATCAATCTCGATGTGCACTGACTTTCCATTTCCGATGGTCCATGCAGACCATTGTTCGATGAAGGGGAAGGCCGTAACCATAGCTTTCCATCCAATGGAAGCATTTTGTGAGATTTGATAGGATTTTAAACCAAGAAAATGTCGATTGGCCAGGGAAGTATTTAGCACACATGATTCTAGTCCACAGAGACTTTGAATTTTCCATCAATCTCCATAAGGATCTTGCAGCAAGGGACATACAAAAAGATGTAAGGTCTTTTATGCCCCATCCCCCTCAATTTTTTGGACGAGCCAAAGTCTTCCATTATACTAGAGGGATTCCTTCTGCTTTTTTACTAGATGTCCATAAAAAGGAAAAACATTTCTTCCTGATTTTATTGAGAATTCCTTTAGGAATTGCAGCTATGGTGGCCCAGTAAACAGGAATGCTTTGAAGCATAGACTTGAGCAGAAAAATACAGCCTCCTCGAGAGAGAAAGAAATTTATCCAATGTGAGATACGATTCTCTACCTTCTGATAGAGCCATAGCCAATCTTTGAAACAATAAGAGTTCAGTTTAAGATTGAATCCAAGATATTTAAAATCGGAAGCCTACTGCACAAGAGGGGAAAGGGAGAGAGAGCTTGATATGGGACAGAAGGATATTGGGAATAGAATTATGAACCAACATAGAGTTATGAATGTTAATCAGCATGCCGGTTGCAGCTTGAAAGAGACGAAGAATATTATTCAAGGCTCTGGAATTTTCAATGGAAGCGCTGCAGAAGAGTAGAATGTCATCCACGAAGAGAATGCGGGAAAGAGACTCCAAACCAGCAATATGAATCCCTTTTAAACTGCTAGAAGAGATGGATTTTTTACATAAGCAGCTCAGATCTTCAGCAATCAATAAAAACAGAAAGGGGGAAAGGGGACACCCCTATCTAAGCCCCCTAGATGAGCAAAAGAAAGCTGAAGGGGATCCATTAATAAGAACAGCAAAAGAGGCTGATTGGATACACCCCATAATCCATTCGACAATGTCCAAATCCATACCAATATGGATCAGTAAAAGTCTCAAGAAAGTCTGACTTGCTCTATCGTAATATTTTGATAAATCGAGCTTAAGAGCGAAAGAAGGATTTTTGCTCAGATGAATAGAGTGTAAAGCTTCCTGAGCCAACGAAACAGCATCATGAATTTGGCACTTGTCTAAGAAACCAAATTTTTCTTCAGAAATTATGAGACTTAAGATAGGTTTTAATCGAAGAGCAATGATTTTGGATATTATTTTGTAGATTAGATTGCAAAATGATATTGGTCTGAAATCATCGAAATCCTTAGGTGATGATTTTTTAGGAATCACTGCTATGAATGTCGATTTTAATGCACTCATCACTTTCCCGGATCTCTAAGATTCTTTTATTACCAATAACAAATCATCCTTAATTAGATCACAGAAACTGCGATAAAATTCGATTGTTAAGTCGTTCGGACCAGGGCTCTTTCCTTTTTGAAAGCTATTAAGGACAATATCGAGCTCAATTTCGCTAACTTCCTTCGTGAGAGTGGAATTCATCTCATCAGTGATCAGATGAGGGAATAACTGTAAAACTTGAATAATCTCTTGAATTTGACAACCCTCAGGAGCAGAGAAATATTTTTTGAAATGAAGGACCCATGCTTTTGCTTTATCGTCAAACGACCGGACCATCTCTCCATTCTCATCATTAATTTCTACTATGGAGTTTATGTTTCTCCTGTGGGAAGCAAAATGATGGAAAATTTTGGTATTATTGTCCCCTTCAAAAATCTAGGTTGCTCGACTTTTAAGATGCCATAACTATTCCTCCTTCTTCAAAAGCTCGTGACATTTTAGCTCTAAGATTTTCAGAGACTCCAATTCTGAATCGGCCAGAATACCAGCTGTGTTTTTCTTAAAAATCTCACATATATCCGCTTCTGTATTATTTAATAGAGCTCGCTGATTAGCCATGAAATTTCTTGCCCAGGATTTAGTGGCCTTCTTAATTACAGAGACATTGTCTTCCCACATCTGCATATAAGAACGAGACGGGGAAGGGGCTAAATGGGACTAGGATGAATAGACTAAGGCTTTATCATCGGCCTCCAGTAACCACTCGGGATTGAATTTGAACGGGGAATGGGGCTTAGATTCGGGAGGAGCCAATGTTAGCAGAATGGGCCTATGGTCCGAGATGCCACCTGTCTCGACACTCGACTAAATCCGCAAAGGAGAAACTAACAATGCTTCAGAGATTAAGAATCGGTCCAGTATTTTGGCTATAGCATCTTGATTTTTTCTATTGTTCCACCATGTAGGCTCCACTCTCAAAGGACGGACATCAACTAAGCTTGCTTGTTCAAAACAGGAGAGGAAAAAAGGAGCGAGAGGGTCAAGTCTGGCATTGGGCCCCCAAATCTCATTCTGAGAAAGAGTGAGATTCAAATCACCACCCATAATCACCAGGTCTGAGGGCCCAACCTTCGAATTGATCAAATTCCCCTAGAAATATCGTTTATCATCGCTCAGGCCATATACATTAAGGAGAGAAAGGGATCTATTAGAGAAAGGATCTGAAATGGTAGTATTAATAAAGGAAGATGAGCATGTAGAAGATAGGACAGAAAGGGAAGGGCTGATAGCCGAGAGAAGCCCCCCAACCGACCCTACGGCGTCCACATAAAAGAAGGACCAACCAACGAGCCACTTCGACATAAAATCCTGAGCACGAAGGCTAGGCATCTTCATTTCCTGAATAAAAATGACATATGGAGAGACTGATTGTCTCATTCGTTTGAAGGCTAGCTGGGAAGGGGTGCCCCCAAGACCCCTAGATTTGAAAGAGAGGATAATCATAGGGGACCATTCCTGAGGGTGCTCCCTGCTCTAAGAGCCCGATGAATTGTATGTTGTTTACCAGAGGATATATCCAGAGAAGCTTGGTTTTGAGATTTTGAAAACACCGATTTCCTTCCGAGAGTGATTTTGGGAGTGGGATCCAAAGCCAGACCACCCTTAATGGAATGATCCAGGTTGATCCGAGAAGAAGAGTAGGAATGGAGCTTAGTAGTATAGGGGCTATTCGAAGGGCGAGGGAAATTCGAAACTAGGGACCCCTGAGAGGGAGCATTGAGAGGGGGAGAAACGGACGAGGGGGCAATGGAAGGGGAGAGCGCGGGCAAGGGCGGAATTGAAGAGCATGGGACCACAATATTTATATCTAGAAAAGCATTAACAGGAGATAAACAAGGGGGGGATAGGGAGGGAGCAACACCTTCCTTTGACTTACCTATTGCTGAAAGAGCGGCACCTGCTTCAGGCAATTTTTTATCAGACATGAAATCTCCAAGAGAGGAAGATTTTGGAAAACTCAATTCTGTCACTGCTTCATCACCAGGGGGCGGGGGAGGGTCCAGGGAGATAGCAGATGCATTAATGTCATTTGAAAGGTCTTTTTTCTTCCAGACTTTCTTGTAACGCGGACGGGAGCGATCCAGTTGGGAGCAATCCTGAGCCAAGTGCCCTATCTTTCGACACAAGAAACAATGAAAAGGAAGCTTCTAGTAGTCCAATTTTTCAGACCACGAGCTTCCATACATTTCCAGGACGATACCTTCATAGAGCCCTTCGCGCACATCTAACTCAACTTGTATTTTTGCATAGCTCCTGTCAAATTTAGTGTCCCAGACGTCTTCAAGCGTAACAAAAGATCTTATATTATTACCGATTGCCTCAAGGATGTTTTTCTGCCAAAAAAATTGGGGGAGGCCTCGAAGGATAACCCATACTTTATGCAAGTGCTGCGGAGTTCGATCAGCATTAAAGCTAATGTCCCAGTTCTGAAGGATCGGTCCTATTGGACCCCAGTTCCACACCCTGTTCATGAGCTTAATCCTATCCTGGCAAGAAATGACTTTGAACAACAACCATCCATGTGAAATTTTATGGAAAATAGGAACATAACCCAGCACATTTTTCCAATTTTCTTCCATCCATGAATGCATAGCTTCTTTGGAGGCCATTCTTCCACAAAAGTGACCTACCAGGGCCTTTTCCAGATATGAGGGAACCTCTAGTAATGGAATGTCAATACCCACCACTAGTTTAGCAGATTCACCTTTTTTTCTAATTCCCTTTCGATGATGCGAAGACAGATCTGACTTGGACTGATAAACGTCCTTCGAATGATCATACAGCTTCGCAAGGGAAGAGGAGGAGGACGGCTCATCATGCTCAGGTAAGGGAGGTGATCCAGAGTGAGGCGAGCCATGATCGGGCGAATTTACAGCCGATGAAGCCCACTTCATAAAATCAAATTGACCAGGTAGAACCTATCCCTTCTCTAGACTTTCCAACATATCCAAGTCGTCTTTGTATATATCGGCAGCGCGAAAAATATGTAGGGAGGAGGGTGAGTAACGGACTAATGAAAGGGACGGAGGAATAAAGAGGATAATAACATACCTAGCCCTATGAGCGAAATAAAACTACCCTACCCACCAATTAGATATAATGGGGGTTACATGTATGATCCACGAGGGGCCCCACCATAGAGGAGAAAACCTCAAGACTGTGGCTTCAGAAGACCAAAAAAAAAATAGAGCTCAACTCCAGAATTTTCCATACACACACACACACACATATGGTTGAGCATCGAGGATGTCCCTTTAACATAAATATGAATACATATACATATATGTTAAAGAAGGTTCAGACAGGAATTAGAGCAGGAAATTGATGGTCATTTTTTGTCTTGGGACCTTAGGATCTCAAACCTTGGACATTATTTTGAATGAGGTTGACAGAGCTTATATTAATGGAAATATCCTCACCAAGCGATGGGAAAATCTCGGGAACTTGGAGTCTGGACCTCGGAGTGGCATAAGTTATAACAGAGCCTGAAAATATCAAAAGGTATGAAGCAAGGATGATTTGCAAAGCAATGCCATATCGAGTGGGGTCTAGGTCACCCTATTGAGGGGTTTGGGAATGTTTGACATGCTCATGTATGTTTTGAGACCAAATTCCTGAACAACTAGTTCAGGTTTGTATACATATATATATATATATATATATATATATATATATATATATATATATATAATAACGAGGATGTGCTTGACCCTTAGTTGAATATGGTTATCCCTCCTGAGCTTAACATGTATATATTTTAACAAGAGTACCCTTGACACTTAGTTGAATACAGTTATCCCTCTTGAGCCACACACATACACACATATAAAAATAAAAATAGGGGTGGCATAAGTTATAACAGAGCCTGAAAATATCAAAAGGTGTGAAGCAAGGATGATTTACAAAGCAATTCCATATTGGGTGGGGTCTAGGTCACCCTATTAAGGTTTTGGGAATGGTTTACATGCTCATATATGTTTCAGGACCAAATTCCTGAACAACTAGTTCATGTTTGTATGTGTGTGTGTGTGTGTGTTTACACACACACACACACACATATATATAATAACGAGGATGTGCTTAACCCTTAGTTTAATATGGCTATCCCTCCTGAGCTTAACATTTATATATTTTAACAAGAGTATCCTTGACACTTAGTTGAATACAATTATCCCTCTTGAGCCACACACACACACACACACATACACACATATAAAAATAGGATTTCCCTCGACACTTAGTCAAATACGATTATCATTGAAGTAAATCAACATAACAACAATATGATACTAGTCATTTTAATACAAGGAATATAGCTAGTAGGACAATGATTCCACATAACCCTCACACTGCAGTAATGAATAGGCATCCATTTATCCATAACACAGGAGCATGCACTATTCATTATATTACATACGAATAAGAATTTCTTATCAAGACACACAGGAATAGACATTCCTCATCATTTTCCATACAACTTGAACAACAGCAATAACCATTTACATTTCATTACTATGCATAGTGGCGCAGATAAGTAAATTATCATATGAAGTAGACGGTTGGTGACTGAGAGTAGGATTTCAACTCTGCACCCAACCATAGGCTAATGACACAAATATCCTTTCTTGCATCCAACCACCCCCAAGTCGAATTCAGAGTTTTAGGAGGTAGTTTTCTCAAGAATTCTCAGCCATTCACTTTCATACTATGAATAGATCCCATTTCGCAGGTGTTCTCAACAGCTCCAAGCTATTACACCATAGTGGATTTTAATTCAAGAACCAAAACAAAGTGGGGGTTCATGCAAAGTAAAAAGAGTCTTAGTTCAGTCTTGGAGAGATATACGTATAAATAAAAAGAAGGTTTGTTAGTTGCATTACTTATTTAGGAATAAGAGCACTCTTTCCAAAAACTTCTCAGTGGTGCTCACACTTGTGTTCTCAGCATCCCCAAGGCTAAAACAGGTGTTATCATCCCACTAGCTTTGGAGTGGCTTAGCCTCTCAGAAAGTTATCAACTAGCTATCTCCAGTGGTTTTATCAACCTTGGAAACATAGCCACAACCTTGGTGATTCTCAGCCAGCAAGCCTATAAATGAAAAGGAGGTTTTTCATTTCTATTACTTCTGTAGGAATAAGAGTGAACTTTCCAAAAAATTCTTAGTGGTGCTCACACATGTTTTCTCAGTCCCTAAGGCTGCACTAGGTGTTATTAGTGTACTTGCTCTGGGGTGCCTCAACCTCTCAAAATGTTCTCAACCAACTATTTTCTAGTGGTTTTATCGGCCCCAACAACACAACCACAAACCTGGGGTTCTTAGCTAGCAATCCCCATGGGTTTCTTAGCCTAGATATCACTAGAGCATATCTACTCCACCAAAATAGCATCTCACCTCAGTGCACAGGTTCAACACATTCCTCATAAACACATGTAGGCTCATTACAACTTTTTCTAATTTAGGGGATCCACACGCACTCTTGCAAGCCTACATGCATACCAAAATACACCTAGGCATGGAGACACCAGTCTCTCCTCTTTTCTCAGTGTGTGCTCACATCTTCTCCCTGTATCATCCAGTGCATAATGTTCCCTTCACACTATCTTCCTCCTCTTCTATTTCCTGCCCTAACTCCTATTGCATGTTGACTCTATCAACATGACCCACGAGGTAGTTTGTGGAATTTTTCTTATATCAGGATCCCCATTTCATCCATTAACTAATTACAGAAGGGTCATCCTCTCCAATAGGAAATTTGGCGATAAATTAAATGAAAATATGGCTTACATGCAAGTCCTCCTCCTACATACCTTTGAATCTGTGTCCCATATCAGCCATTCATCATTTATAATTAAGCATTATTTACATGAACTTACAACTCATAATAAAATTTTCAAGAGGTTTAGAACAAATTCTATCACAAACCCCACCCCCTTAGAGAAAAATTATCGTCAATGTTGTGTTCCTTAAAACAAAATTTTAACAATGAGCTTTATAATTATAGCTCATTTACAATTGTCCCTTTAAATTTCGCAATTGCTTGCCCAAAAACTTCAATGGGTATAAAATCCCATTAAACTAGTCATTCTCTTATTAGTGTTGGAAACATGTTGCCATTGATGTAAAAGGAAAAGGTAAAGGCAATGGAAAATATTGGCAAAGGCAAGAAATTGCAACTGCAAATGCATTGGTAAATATGTTTTCATTGATAACAAAGGAAAATGTAAAGGTGATGGCAAAGATTGGAAACATCAAGCATGGAAATCTTTAGTGGAAAAGGAAAAAGTAACAAAGGTGGCAATTGAAAATAACTATAAACGGTGTTGTCATTATTGGAAAATAAAAAGGAAAAGGTAATGGAAAAGGTGGAAAAGGAAAATCATGGTGAAGGATCAGTCACAAGAAGATCAACATGGTAGTTGTTGGCTTGTGACCACACACAAAGTGGAGAAGGAAAAAAGGAAGGGAAATCATGACTGTCAAAGAGCTTCAAAGGAATCAGTCTAACTTTCTATTCAGTACGAAGGGGAAAGTGTTGTTGATAAGGTGTAATGGTGAGAACACTTCATTTATGCCCTCATTCATCTCATTTATTCTCTTTACCTTCATTTTCCCTCTTTTACCCTTCATTTTTCCATTTCTAAAGTCTCGCGCTACATTTCTTTATTCGCAGCTCTACCCCCTACTTTAGGCCACTTGTGTATATATATATATATATATATATATATATATATATATATATATATATGGATGGAAATGATCGCACCTCACCCCTTCCTTACCTTCCTGCATCGCAAGATGACAAACTCATTCATAACATCATTCGCCACTTATAACTCTGCCGATGCGATATAAAGGGACCCACCTTCCCACACGAGCCTTTATTGTAAACAATCCACTCATTTCCATTCAAAACCTTTATCGGCACTAAATTACCTTTTTGCACTTCCAACCTCTCCGCTCATCACATTTCACACTCTGAAGAATATAACCTTTACCCTTTGCTGCTTCCATGAAAATCTTGTGGATTGCGGTCTGCGGGAAGGGCCCACTTCCTTGCCACCACATCCTCCTCTCATCGCGCATTGCCCATCGCAAGTCATAACTCTTACCTTCCACTAATCACACATAAACCTTGCAATTTTCGATGTGCAGGCAGTCCCACCCCCGCCACGTCACTTTCTTCCATCGCATATTGCTCATCGCAACTTTTAATATTTACCTCCCCGCACTTCACACTTCACAAAACATAGCAATTACCATCCGCATATTATAACTAAACACTCTTGCTTGTGAATTTGTTAAGTCCCTATATTAATAGTGTAGCCCCCCTTATTGTTATTATTGTTCCCCTGTAACCCCCATATTTTTATTATTGTGCCCTTACATTATTATTGTTAGGTCGGCTAGGATTACATTGTGGCCCCACTAGGATTATATTATGGCCCCATGGACTCCTATATATAAAAGGAGGTTTTGTTCATTTGTATCATCCAAGAATTGTTCATTTATGTAATGTATTGGAGGTTTCCCCCTCGAAGTGGCTCATTTCTAAGGCGTTGATATCTCTTTTCTTCTCTTTTTGGAGCTGGTTACACAACATTTGGTATCAGAGGTTTGGATTCTAGGATTTCGCTGCTCCAAAAAGGTCATCGTGGCATTTTCGCTATAAATTTTTTTCTACGAAGTTTCAAAAGCTGAAATTTTTAGGGTGCAAAGCAGAAATCATAAGGAAGCTTTTCTAAAAATTTCAGAGCTTGGTTCGCAATATTTTCGGAGATATCATTTGTGGAAGTCAGGTCTTTTTTCAGGCTCCTAAACAGGTCATCGTAGAATTTGCGCTATAAATTGTTTTCTACGAAGGTTCAGAATCTGAAATTCATATGGTGCGAAGCTGAAATCCTGAGGAAATTCGTCAAAAATTTTCAGAGCTTGGTTCGCAATATTTTTGGAGATATGATCTGTGGAAGGTAGTGCTTTTTCAGGCTCCTGAATTTCATCTCAAAGAGGTGATCGTGGGAAAAGTTCAATAACTCTCTCTCTGGGCAGTGGATTTGAGTGTCGTAAAAATTGGTCGCAAGTACACATACTTTACTTTCTTGGCTATCAATTTCAGAAACAAATGACAAAACAGTGACACGTGGCAAGTCGTACAAGTTCGCTCTACTGAACTAGTCCAGAATTAGATCATTGTGGGAGATTGGACACAACTTTGTCTTGGAGAATCCAAATCAGGTCAGACCTATGACATTTGAAAGAAGCTTCAGAGGGCTACTACAGGGCTGAATTTAAGATATTGAATATTTTCAATCACAGAGATAAGCCAATTTAAATATCGAGCTCTTCAAAAGAAAGAAAAAGGCGTGTATTTGTTTTTTAAAATTGCATAACGTTTGTTTGAAAAAGCAGTTTGAAGTGATTCCAAGGGCATATTGAAGAATATTTATCAGAATTGGGTTATATAATGCCTCCAAAAAATAATTCCATACCCATCAAGCCCTCATAAATCTATACAATGATGCATGAAGAAGAAGAGTTTCAGTATGAGATATCAAAATTACGGTACCAAGTGCAACAAGTTTCGATCTTACGAAGAGCAATCGAAGATGAAATAGATGGTTTAAAAGAAAAAATGGAGGCTAAGTTGGATGGTTTGAAGGATAAAATAATAGCTAATATGGATGATAAATTAGTGGAAGATGACATTGAGCATCAACAACAAAGTCTCCAACTCTCAAAGGATAACCTAACTTTGGTGCAGAATATAATGAAACAACAGGAATATCAACATCACATCGAAAGAAGTTCTGAAGCAGTCACAAAAAAAAGAACTCGGCAAGTACGATCAATTTTAGAGTATCTCAGCAAGTGGAAGAACTTTCCTATAGAAGATTCCACATGGGAGGATGACAATTTTATACAAAAGCATCAAGAAATAATCAAGCGTTGAGGACAACACTTGTTTGAAGGAGAGGGGCATGGTAAGTCCCTATATTAATAGTGTAGCCCCTTATTATGTTAGTGTAGCCCCCCTTATTGTTATTATTGTACCCCTGTAACCCCCATATTGTTATTATTGTGCCCTTACATTATTATTGTTAGGTCGGCTAGGATTACATTGTAGCCCCACTAGGATTATATTGTGGCCCCATGGACTCCTATATATAGAAGGAGGTTTTGTTCATTTGTATCATCCAATAATTGTTCATTTATGTAATGTATTGGAGGTTTCCCCCTCGAAGTGGCTCATTTCTAAGGCGTTGATATCTCTTTTCTTCTCTTTTTGGAGCTGGTTACACAACAGAATTGAGATGTGCGGGCATCCCCGCCTTCGTCTGCCACGTCAACTTCCGCTCGACGTAAACGCACTTCGCTCCCCACAAATCTTATCACTTACCTCCCACTGTTTATAACAAAGGCTTCTGATTCATGATCTGCGATATGGATTTGGGCCCCAACTCCGTGACACATCATCAAAATCCCTCCCATGACCTTTGTCCCACTCCTTGTAGTGTTAAACTGCCCCGTCGTGTGTTAGTGCCTCTGGCCCCTTTTTAAGGCTTCACCGCCACTTCTATCATCTCCCCTTCATCTCCAGCACAAACACGAGATTTTAGTAGAACAACACAAGCATGTTATATTCAGCTGATCCAATAAATCTCCACTAAAGATAGAGGCACGCGTAGCACAGTTGGCCACTTCACAACGGACTTAGTGGAAATCATAAGAATGAGGGAGTGGAGGCATCCAAAAATCAAGTGGAATTAAGTAATGGAAGACGGATTGCCTACCTTTTCACGGCCACTCCTTGCCATTAGGTTTGAAGGCTCCCATAATTTGTCTCCTCTGGTCAACTTTGTCTTTTCTTTTTACTGTTAGATAGTGATGTTTTTTTGGTAAAATCTCAATTTCACCCATTCCTGTTTTAATTCTCCCCATACAAAAATAATTTCTCGATGTACACTCTGCAAGTTAGGTAAGATATTTTGATTTCATATGTATGGGTCGATCATAAATTATTATGATTGTAAACCCTAGAGGAGAACTCTATATGTAGTGAGTTCTAAGATGAAAGAAAGGTTCTAGAATGGTTCTAGAATTTTGAAGAAATATGTTGTAGTTTTGTATGATTGTGCTCTCTGTGCTCTAAGACACATATTTGGGAGTGTAGCTTAAACTTAATATTATACATAGTTGTTATTTGGATTCTAGATGGAGCAATGAGTAGTATGTATATGTTTCCTTCTGTTATCAGTAATCTCCTTTTTATGTGCAATCATCTTTCATGCTATGTTGCTTTGATGGTTCATGTAATGTAATTGACGGTAGTCTGCAATCTTATGTATGAATTCGTGTTTGTATAACGCTCAGGATTTAATGCTCGTGCATTAACCTTGTTGCACTCCCTTAATTCACACTCCACGAACCTCTATTGTTGTCCATATCTCATTCATATCCATTTCCTATGAGTTCACAGGGGACATATTCTTAATCCTCTTAAGCTTGTCTCTTGTGGGTTCCTTCTTCGTTCTTTCTCAACGCCTCTGCATGTTTTTAAAGTTTATGCTAATTATTTTATACTTGGCCCATTTAAAAGCCATCTAGCCTCATATCCTCCCAAGCCCTCTCACAGTTTGGGGAATTCATATGAATCAAGCTCAAATGGTCTTCTCCTTTCTTGAATCACCAAAACCATTATTCTCTTGACCCACATTCTGTTAGAGGCATTTATGCAATTGTCCACACTTAACCTCTGATTTTAATATGTCCTAGGCACTGGTATTTTTCAACTCAAGGTTGTCTCTAGGAGCTACAACATATTTTTGGCGTTGTTGTTGGGGATATGAATGAAGAAATATTTTCCCTGGGATATGACATTATCTTCACCCTTCTATTAGGTGAGCACGAAGGGTTGAGAGTTGCATAGCCCTCACCTTGGCGACTCCACTGTAAAATAGTCCTAATCAGAAGTATTCTTGGCTTTCACTAGGCCTCACACCAGATTCAGATCCATCATCTACACTCACCTCTAAATCAGATGGTTGTGCCAAGTTTCCTTTTGAACTAGTCTGCCCCCTTGGCCCTCCCTCGGCCTCTAAATGATATATCGCAAGACTATCTAGAGTGATTGCCTCGGTTCACCGGGGAAGACAGTACTTCTACGTAGAAACATATTGAAAACTTATGCGCCTTTGCTGATAATGTAAATGTGGAGCACTTAGATGTGGTATTAAGGCTTTTCGTCCAATACTTGGAGGGAGAAGCCTAGAAACAGTTCAAGTATCTAGACAACAACACAGTCCACACTTGGGAAGAAATGGAAATTTTATTCACATTGAAATGGGGAGAAAATAGGTACCATGGATATTTCCTCAAATAAAGCCTCCCCAAGCAGCTGCTAAGGTGCGTTTTGCAGGAGATTTTGAGCCATATTTTGGATTCACCTTAAGAGAAAGAAGATCCACATCTCTGGATCAGACCCAGACCGATGCATTGGAGGTAGAAGAAAACTTTTCTTCTACTGGTAAATTCAAAGGGAAGATAGAACATGAAGCTAGAAGAAAGAAGGGGGAGGAGGCTTCCACCTCAAAGCAAGAGAGGAAATCGCAGGAATATAGACTTGAAGAAATTAATAAGCTGATCAAGAACCTCTCAAATAATTTGGTTAAACTTGAATCGGAGGCCCAAAATTCCCCTCCTCGTTCCAACCAAATGATTCCTAACTGGGGGTTTAATCCTCAATATTGGAGGCCCCCTTTGCAGCTGTTTCAACAAGTCGAGGAAGTCATAAACAGCCAAGAAGATCAATTCCTTGCCTACTCTAATGATGAGGAGGGTGAACCCATCTTGAAAGGGGGAAAAGAAGAAGAAGAAGTCCCTCCATAGGATCAAGAGATTGACAGTTGCTGCAGACAGTTCATGGATTTCATGCAAGCTCAACTCCACAAGAAGTATGACCTCAGGTCCTCCAAAAAGAGAACCCGAGGGCAAGAACAAAATGAAGAGTCAATATCAAGAGAACAAACCCCTCTTAGTCCTGCTAGTAAAGGGGAGAAGTTGTTAGAAGAGTCAGCCCCTTATGAGGCCACTACATCCACTTCACAAATCAAGGAGTTGATCCTCCCAAGGATAATAAGCCCGCATCTATACCCTTGAAACCACACGACCCTCCTAAAGAGAAGTTCGAATAAGACATTACAGAAAAAGGGTCCACACCCTTCAATCTCCAAGAAGAACAACCCATGATGGTTTTTGGACAGAATGTAGAAAACCAGTTTCTAGCCTATGCTGAAGAAGAGGGAGGTGAGCTTACCCTCCCTGAAGAAGGGGAAGAGCTAAATATTTCCCAGAGGACAACACTAAAAATCAACAGTAGTCTAGTGATCTGGAAATAGAGGCAGCAGAGCTTAATTTTCTAGATCCACAAGAGAACCTTCAACTAGTAGTGTTGTATTCAGACATTGAACACCAATAAAGTGTGCCCAATGAAAGATAAGAAAGCTTGCCAAAAGAAGACCAATCAGGTTTTCTGATTGAAGATCACTCAAATATTCTTTCTGAGTGTGCAGGCCTTCATAAAATTTCTTCATGGGATTTTGAGGAAACACAATATATTGTTATTAGTCAAGATCCTTTACCTGAGATGATCGAGAGTTTGAAGCTCCCCTGCAAGCCTCTGTATGAAAAAGGAAATGATGAAGAGCACACAAAGCAGTTGATTATAATGGAAAAGGATAAGAAAAAAGAGTCATCCTTAGTGTTTGAAGACAATCAGTGGCAATGCACAAGCAAAGCGGCAGTTTGGAATGAGGTTTGTTTTCTTGTTACAAATCCTCCAGAAAAACTCATGTTGCATGTTTACCATGATCCTCTGGGTAGTATATTGCAACCATCAGTGAAGGAGGAATCTTCCAGGTTCATCCATGGAGCTATGGAATTTAGTGGAAGAGATAATTTGCCATGTTTTAAACCAATTTCTCTACTTACAGGAATGGGATGCCAATTTCAGTTAAGTACTCATTTGCTTAACTGGGTACATTGGAAGTCTAATTATTATTTGATGGGATCATTTTTTATCATACTAGGTATAGGTAGGAGTCCCAATAAGCTCAGTACTATGAGAATATCTCCAGTTTAGTTTCAGATTGCTTTTCAATTTTCAGTCCAAGTGTGTTTCAGTTTCCAGTTTCAGCATAGTTCATATTTCAGCATTCAAGATTTTCAAGGTGTGGCAGTGATTTCCATTTTGATAGTTGGCAGTGCACAACTCAGTTGTAGTTTATATTCAAGCTTACAGTATGCATTTGTGACTCCATGAGCCCAATAAAGCACAGGCACTCTGTTCTACAGGTTCTAAATGCATTAAGAACAACACGTTGTCCCCAGATTGGCTTGTGACAGCACACAAAGTGGAGAAGGAAAAAGGAAGGGAAATCCTAACTGTCAAAGAGCTTCGAAGGAATCAGTCTTCCTTTCAGTTCAATAGGAAGGGGAAAGTGTTGCTGATAAGGTGTAATGGTGATAACACTTCATTTCTTCCCTCATTCATCTCATTTATTCTCTTTACCTTCATTTACCCTCTTTTACCCTTCATTTTTCCATTTCTAAAGTCTCGCACTACATTTCTTTTCGCAGCTCTTCCCCCTACTTTAGTCCGCTTGATATATATATAATGTATATGGCATAGACGGCACCTCACCCCTTCCTTACCTTCCCGCATCGCAAGACCGAAAACTCATTCGTAACACCATTCGCCACTTATAACTCCATCGATGCGATATAAAGGGAACCACCTTCCCACACGAGCCTTTATCGTAAACAATCCACTCCTTTCCACTCAAAACCTTTATCGTCACTAAATTACCTTTTCACACCACCAACCTCTCTGCTCATCACATTTCGCACTCCACAGAATATAACCTTTACCCTTTGTTGCTTCCATGAAAATCTTGCAAATTACGGTCTGCGGGAAGGGCCCACTTCCTTGCCACGACATCCTCCTCTCATCACACATCGCCCATCGCAAGCCATAACTCTTACCTTCCGCTGATCACACATAAACCTTGTGATTTACGATGTGCGGGCGTTCCCACCCCCACCACGTCACTTACGTTCATCGCATATCGCTCACTGCAACTTTTAACATTTACCTCCCCGCACTTTGCACTTCGCAAAACATAGTAGTTACCCTTTGCTTCTTATAATTAAACGCTCCTGCTTGCAAATTTCAATGTATGGGTGGCCCCACCTTCGTCTACCACATCACCTTTCGCTCGATGCAATCGCACTTCGCTCCCCTCACATATTATCACTTACCTCCCATTGTTTATAACAAATGCTTCCGATTTGTGATCTACGATATGGATTTGGGCCCACCCCCACGCCATGTCATCAAAATCCCTCCCATGACCTTTTTCCTACTCCTTGTAGTGTTAAACCATCCCACCATGTGTTAGTGCCTCCGGCACCACTTTAAGGCTTCACCACCACTTCCATCATCTCCCCTTCATCTCTAGCACAAACACGGGATTTTGGCATAACAACACAGGCATGGTATATTCAGCTGATCCAGGAAATATCTGCTAAAGAGTGAAGCATGCGCAGCACATTTTTCCACTTCACAACGGACTGAGTGGAAATCATGAGAATGAGGGAGTGGAGGCATTAAAAAAGCAGGTGGAATTAAGTAACAGAAGACAGACTGCCTACCTGTTCACAGCCACTCCTCGCCATATTGTTTGAAGGCTCCCATAATTGGCCTCCTCTGGTCAAATTTGTCTTTTCTTTTTACTGTTAGATAGTGATGTTTTGTTGGTGAAATCTCAATTTCACCCATTCCTGTTTTAATTTTCCCCATAAAAAAGTAATTGCTTGATGTATGCTCTACAAGTTAGGTAAGATATTTTGATTTCATAGGTATGGGTCGATCATAAATGATTACAATTGTAAACCCTAGAGGAGAACTCTATATGTAGTGAGTTCTAAGATGAAAGAAAGGTTTTGTAATTTTGAAGAAATCTATTGTAGTTTTGTATGATTGTGCTCTCTATGCTCTGAGACACATATTTGGGAGAGTTGTTTAAACTTAATATGATATAGAAATGTTATTTGGATTCCAGATGGAGCAATGAGTAGTATGTATATGTTTCATTCTATTATCAGTATTCTCCTTTTTATGTGTAATCATGTCTCATGCTATGCTGCTTTGATGGTTCGTGTAATGCAGTTGTCAATAGTCTGCAATCTTATGCATGAATTTGTATATGTATAATGCTCAGGTGTTAATGCTCATGTATTAACCTTGCTGCACTCCCTTAATTCGCGCTCCACGAACCTCTGTTGTTGTCCATATCTCATTCATATCCATTTCCTCTGAGTTCATCGGGGACATATTCTTAATCCTCTTAAGCATGTTTCTTTTGGGTTCCTTCTCCGCTATTTCTCAACGCCTCTACATATCTTTAAATTTTTTTCTCATTTTTTTATTCTTGGCCCATTTAAAATCCATATAGCCTCATAGCCTCCGGAGCCCTCTCATAGTTTGGGGAATTCAAATGAATCAGGCTCAAATGGTCTTCTCCTTTCTTGAACCACCAAAACCATTATTCTCTTGACCCATATTCTGTCATAGGCATTTATTCAATTTTCCACACATAACCTATTTTAAGATTTCCTAGGCACTGGTCTTTTGCAACTCAAGGTTGTCTCTTGGAGCTACAATAGTAGCCATAATGGTGCAAAGACTTTTGAGCAACTTATTAGAGAGTAAATCATCTTAGATGCATGTGAAACCCACTCAGATGGGAAGAAAAGTATAAATGATATTTCTAGTCCCATCGAAATTTAGAGCTAGTCAAAGTTTTTGGACCCCCAAGTCAAACTAACATAGCTGTGGTGGTTGGAAACCCTTTTGGCACATATCCAAAGTTGTAACAAGTGCCAAACCCAGTGGAAAACCCTAGAATAGTGGATAAATATAGTTTTGGGAAGACATGGTAGGCAATAGAGCAGCTAAGCGACTTGCCATTGGCTATAGGTGGAGCCCACACTATAGCTTGACCCGATGGAGCCAGCCCATCGGGTGCACCATGGAGGTTGGAAAATAGAGCATAGAAGTTTAAGCGCTGGAATATAGGATTTTGGGACACGAAATTAGAGATCCAACCAATGAGGTTTCGAGCGGGAGGTGCCCACTACGATAGCTCAGCCCACTAAGGGCGAGCCCAAAAAATTTGTTTGGGGAGCACAAGGTTAAGCTTCGAGAGATAGGGATCGGGCCACGAGACAACATTCCAACATCCCTATAGATGGAAGTCTGGTCAAGCCTCGAGGTGTTGGGAGGTGGTTTCCCATATCGTAGATCTCATATATTAATAGAGGAGAACCACTTTGGGACCACTCCCCCTAATACACTTAAAGACAATGGAGTGGTGTCTAGGCTAGTTTCTTGAACCTGATAGATTTTTTATTAACAAAGGAAACTACTCACAAAAAAAGGTCTTAAGGACCCTTTCTCTCTCCTCTCTAACATAGGATAGGTGGCAACATATTATTGTCTCTTGGGAGATGATGGTGGTTGATGATGTTAGCATGACATGGTCCAATCAGAGGTGGACACGTGGCAGTCATATTTAGCATTTTCAGGTACCCAAAGGGCCCATATTTGAGTAACATGTGTCCCCTATCATAGTTTGACACGTAGCGCAAGTGACGTTAGAATGATTTCATCTTGTTGGATGGATCCTGATGGTTTTCTAATAGTGCGCAGAGAGGTATCATTAGGCAGCGGGTGTCGGGACACGTTGGCATTGACAAGTTGACAGAAAATGAGAATGAGGTCGGGCAGTCCCCTCAGGACATTTCATCCCATAAGAATGACCTCGGTGGTTTATAAAGGGTTAAACAAAGAAATGAACTGGGAGAATAGGCATCGGGACGCGGAGGACAATGATAAATAATCATAAAGAAGTTAGGCAGTTCCCATGGGACAACTCATCCCGTAAGATAGAACCCGATGGTTTATAATAAGAATTGTGGAGGTACATTAGAGAAAATCTTAGCCAAAAAGTGCCCATGAAATTTTCACTTAATTTCCATGTCATAATATGTAAACCAATCAAAATTCTTTAAATTTAAAAAGAGGTACATGTAAAAAATTTGGAGGGAAAAGAAGAAGAACTACTTTTCTTAATTGTATTTTTGGGTTATTTCCTTACAATTTTACTCAAATTTAAAGTGTAGACACTCGTTGAATGTAGAATTAAATTCCACATCAAACGAGTGCCCATTATGCATACTTTTTAGAAGACCCACATTGTTAAAATTTTAAGATACATTAAAAAATTGCATTGAACACGCTTTTTTAATATATATTCAATTTTTATCGATGTGGGTATTCTCAAAAGTATGCATACTCATTGGATTTGGAATTTAATTCCACATCCAATGAGTGTCTACTCTTGAAATTTGAGTACACCTATAAGGAGATAAGCCAAAATAAAAAATTTAAAAAAAATAGCTTTCTTATTTTCCCTCCAAAATTCATAACTCTTATTTTATTATTTTAACTATTATTTTATTATTTTTCCTTAGGAGGCCACTTTTAGGCTGAAATTTCCTATAATGATGCATCAAGATAGAAGGACTACAGGTTAAGCCTTGACCCTGGCCACTTCATGTAGAAAGAGACTAGGGGCGCAATGTATAAAGGAGCACAAATAAAAAATGTCGGGATAGGGAGCTTCGGCCTTAGCGCCAGCCCATGGTCATTTTGTGTAGAAATGAAACCAAGGGTGTAAAGGTTATAATAAGTCACGAAGACTCTTAAGGTAACTAACATATTTCCAATGGTCATTTTGCATAGAGATGAGACCAATGGCATGAAGTTATTAACAAAGGAGTTTGGCCTGTGAATGGCTTAAAAGGGCCTATTGCCCAAAATCCTTAGCTAGTGGTTGCGAAGACCTGGTCCTATGGAAGAAGGACATGTAAGGAGCTAGAGAAAAAGGGGCTTAAGCTCAAAAAGGTGGAACTGTTAGTTTTGGAAATTAATTTAGTATTTAAGGCATAGTTAACTACAGATAAAAATAGAAGAAGCATTCTTAAACCTATGAAATGCCAGAATGCTAAAATACGGCAATTAAAATTAGTATAACTTGTAGAAAATTTTTGTTGAAGGTTGATAACTTGGTGAACACATTCAAAGGACTAAAATGAAGTGAACAAAGGAAAAAATAAGAAAACCATGCAGCAGATCAAAGAACGTGTTAACCAAAGATTGAATCCAAAAAATATTAGTCCATAAACCTTTATAAGCAGAATTTGAGTAGAAAAATTATGGTTGTAGAGCAGAGTGTGTGGATTAAAGGATGTTGGTGTAGCATGATGCATAATAATCTGGGTATGCATCAAAGATGAATTAGGGATAAATATTGGTGTCTCAAAGGTGTTTTAGAAGGAAAATAATGGATTAGTGATTGATGTTACATGTATGTATGGTTGGTGATTTTATCAATTAGGTGTGTTTAGTAATGAGAAATTGTTGAAGGTGATTTGATCAGTAATCAAATATTGTTGAAGGTGTTTGTAAGGTGGCTTTGGTGAGCTCTAGCATTGAGGAAGATTTATTTGTTTGTGAAATAAGTGGCCTATTTATTTGAGTTTGAAAATGGATGAAATATGGATCAGCAGGGTTGGAAAGTGGTAAATTGTAGATAAGGGGTAGTAACTCCTTCTAGTGGGTTCTAGTAAATGTTCAGGGGAAAAAATCCCTTTTAGAAGAGACTAATAAATAAGAAGGGGAAATATTCCCTTTCAACAGAGACTAATAAACAAGTAAGGGCAAGGGTCCCTACCAGTGAGTACTCGTAAATGATCAAGGGCAGCAGTCCCTTTTAGTTGTAGTTGATAAACAAGTAGGGATAGAAGTTCATTTCATTAGTAGCTAATAAACCTACAAGTAGTAGCTTGTGAAGAATTGATGTAATCAGGTTGAAGCTTGTAATAAAAACAATATTGGTGGCTTGTGTATATGTTTCTCATGTGCTTGATCTTTGTGATGTTTTGTTATACATGATTGAGTTGTGTTGTTGAGCAATGAATAATTATTAAAATGATTGAAAAGTGTAATTTCTAAATAATTTTATAATTTGGACACACTAGTGATTCACCCCCCTTCTCAATAATGTCTTGGTTTCCATTGTTTCTAACAATTGGTATCAGAGCTAGCATCCTTGAGGATCATTTTAACAGCTAGAAGGAAGATTAGGGATCATGGATAACGATGACTAGATTACCTCAGATGGAGTTCCATTTTTTAATGGCTAAAATTATACAACTTGTAAGGTAAGGATGAGAATCTACTTGCAAGCTCTTCATTTGAATGTATGGCTATCTGTGGAGTTTGGAGTAATAAATGATAAGTTTGATAGGTAAGCGAAGAAGGAAATCATGAGAGGTTTGTCTAAGTTAGATATTGAAAAGGTAATCCATTTTAAAACTTCTAAGGAGATATGGGATAAATTTCATTCCATCTATAAAGTGGACATGTAATTTGCATGTGATGTCAAGAGGCTTTCCATAGAGGATGAAGTAGTCAAAGATTCAAAGAGCATTGAAGGTCATGAATCAGAGATGACTCTTCTATATCAATAGTCCAAGTCGATGATCAACACCCATAGGAGATGTAATATGCAAGTAAGTTATTGTTTTGTTGTTACTGTCACATATTAGGTCATTTATATTTAAACTGCTCATCTGAAAGTACTAGTGACAGTGAGAGTTTCTCATCAAATTTTAATGGATAAAGGACCACCTTGATAGTAATAGAAAAACTTAAGAATTTTCAAGAAGACAATGGGTCCACCCCTGGTGAAGAGGAAGAAAGGAAAACTTGTGTGTCAATAAAATAATCCCCAGAGTCATCAACGGAACAAACCCTTGAACAAGATGCGAGTGAAAATGACACTTGTCGTGGATCGATTTTCTCTTCTATTGACATGGAAGATCTTGACGAAATTATCTATTTGAATAGGTAGCTCATATCAGCTCTTGAGGAGATCAAGAAAATAAAATCCAACAATATGGATATAGAGAAGGAGAATAGAGCATTAAAAGAGCAGTTGATGAATCTTCATAAGCATGCTTATAATTTTGAAGCATTTGAAGAGATTCAGACCACCCATTGTTCCTCTCAGGCCGAGATAATGTTGGAAGATGATAGTGACAAAGAATAATCATTAAATAGGCCCACCAAATTTTTCAAAAACAAATCCAACAACACTGCAACGGCAAAGAAAAGAGCGAATCATCAAGGAGATAAAAGGACTTCCAAGAATCAATATAAAGGTATGCAACCCCTTATATTTTTTATTGTATAAATGCAAGGCATTTTTCCTCCAAGTGTCTAGAAAGGAAAACGAAGGTGCAATAACATAGGTGGAATACTCCATTTCAGCCACAACCACAAGTTTTTGAGAGAAATTCAAACAACCAAGCATAGAGAGCCTTTTCCCCTCAAAGGAAATATGACCGGTTACCCAATAATAGAAAGAGAACGAGTATTAGCCCAATAAATTGGACAAGTGAAATATTTGGTAAGATAAATCATTCCTTTGCGACCATCTTGAATGATGTTGAATGCTAAAGGTGTAAGAAATATGGGCATAAAGAATCTACACTCAAATTTGGCAAGAAAGCCTCTTTTCAAAACAGTACAGTTAGAGGCATGGATTATGATGAGAGCAAGTAAAGAGAACTGTGTAGGAGCTATTTCAGCACTCATAAGAAAGGAAGATCAAGTGGTGCATGGAGTAAATATAGACCAATATTCAGATTTGAATATTATCAGCAGAAGACTAGCATATTGGAATGTAAAATTCCTACAGTTGAGCTCTCTTATATAACCTATAGTAGGAAGAGACTCCAATCATATCAAAAGTAGCAGTGGCTCTGCCAGCTCTTCATTGTAGTACAATAAAGAAGCAGGCACAAAAGTGAGAAAGAAGAGAAAGAGGTAAATTACAAATTTTCTTTAATTGATGCTAACAAGAAAAATGATCAGTGGTCTGTATGCTCAGGCAATGGTAGACAGCCACCCAGTCGGGAAAACCAGCGCATTAAATAAGGTCATATCCAGGTGTGGAATAAAAAGGAAGATAATCTACTCAAGGGGAGTAGATATCTTGTTCCTGTTAATTTAAAAGAATAGATTGGCTTCAGGAGAAGCCAGAAAGGTTAGATGCAAGGAGTAGAAAGGAACATGCCAAGGAATTCATTTGAAGGATAAGAGAAGTATCAAATGTTGTTGTCAAATCAGATTGATAGATATATGGTGATGATCTATTTACTGCTAATGCAATTATTGTTTGTAGATTACTAGTGAAAAGATGAAGCATGGCCACAGGGGGAGTGATACTCAAGCCAATATTTGAATATAAAATTATTCATTGATAGTTGAGGTCATCAATTGGTATCAGCTGGTTGTTGCAATACTGAGGAAAATGGTGTTTTCTATAGAATGGATTGACTGTTATGATGTTGTTCCAATTGGTAATTGGAATCAAACATAGTGGTGAAATGAGCACACTTAGTGAATCCAAAACAAATCCTTGGTATGAGAATAACTAGAGACAAAAAAAAATCGCAAATTAACACTATCTCATAATGAGTACATACAAAAGGTGTTGAAAAGATTTAATATGAAGAATGCAAAACCCGTTAGTACACATTTTGCTAGCCATTTCAAACTTAGTAAGGAGATGTGCCCCAAGACCCAAGAAGAAATGGATTATATGTCTAAAGTTCCATATGCATCAGCAGTTGGAAGCTTAATGTATGAAATGGTCTGCACAAGGCCTGATATTGCACACCCAGTGGGAGTTGTAAGCAGGTACATGAACAATCTAGGAAAAGAACATTGGATGGTAGTGAAATGGATTCTCAGATATTTGAGAGGTACCAAAAATCAAGAATTGTGCTTTGGTGGTTCAAATATTTCTCTACAGGGATATGTTGATGCAGATATGGCAGGTGATAGAGATAATAGGAGGAGCCCTACAGGATATGTATTTATTGTAGGTGGAACAGCTTCCAGTTGGGTTTCAAAAATTCAAAGTGTTGTTGCACTTTCAATAACAGAAGTAGAGTATGTTGTTGCTACAGAGGATAGTAAAGAAATTATTTGGTTACAAAGGTTTATGAATGAATTGGGTAAGAAGCATGATATGGGCACATTATACAGTGATAGCCAAAGTGCCATTCATCTTGCAAAGAACTCAGCATTTCATTCCAAGACTAAAGACATACAGCTCAAGTACCATTTCATACAGTCAGTATTGGAAGATGGATAGTTGAAGCTAGAAAAGATACACACTAGACAGAATCCTGCAGATATGCTAACAAAGGTTGTAACCAGGGAGAAACTGAGATTATGCTCAATTCAATTGGTCTTCAAGGATGACGATGAAGATGAGAAACAACCAAGTCCAAAGAGGATTCATTGTCCATCAAATGAAGCAGCGGTGGAGTTGCTACAATCAGTCTCCAATTGGGATATTTTTGGGTGTGGAGCCCGATTATCTTGTTTATTTTTTATCACAACGTTGGACCCTTGTACCTTAATGGGGCAGCAACACCACCCGTAATTGTACGCTGCCTGGGGATTCCAAGGGGGGCATCTGTGCTTTATGGAGCCCCCCTGGCGGGGGGTTTCGGGGGTAGTGCCCCAGAAGCTAAAAATAGATGTAAAATTGCCTTGTAAAAGTATAGTAATTTCTAGTCAATCTGAGCCGTTCATTAGGCGGATGATCTGACGGTAGAAGTTATGTTTAGTTTAGGGTTTTTTTCCCTAGAAGGCAACCCCTCGCTTGTATGATGGTATTTTATTTGTGGCTATGTATGTATGTGTATTCTTAGAGAGAGAAACAGATAGGGAGATTGTGAGAGAGAATAGAGGATATTACAGTGGATCTATTGTAGGTTGTGTCTCTTCATTTTGCTGGATAATAGAAATGAAGGACTGGCTATTCAGGGTGGATGTAGCCCAAACTGGGTGAACCATGTATATTTGTGTCTCTCTGGTTTTATGTTTTTTGTGTGCTTGTGTTTTCCACATATTGTTATTTGTTCCATTGCTCTATAATATATAATTTTCTAACATTCCTTAGCCCAAATTCAACCAAACAATAGTAATCATTATCTTGCATATCCATATGATACTACACAGAATCTATCACAACCAGGCTACTACCACAGTCAACCTACACCTCTGCAGAACATGACCAACAGGGAAATTCCATACCACCAGCTGCAAGGATTTCAACACCCTCCCTTGCAGGGAACTCAGTACTCAGCTAGAAATGTTGATACTAGAGAGTCATCCAACACACATACATCAACTAGGGGCAAGGAAAATAATACTCCCCTTTCCTCGTACATAATCTTCCACTAGTGTAGAACAATGCATTGTTTAATCTAGTGCAACCCTCCCAGACTCAGCAGCAACCTTCATATGACCAGCAGAATAATAATAATCCTCTGAACATTGCACAAAAAAAAACAAAGAGTAGACCAAAGGGAGACCCTGGACAGGGGAGCAGCAATCAGCAACGCCCCCCACGATCTCAGATTGGGGGAAACCCCAACTGAAATAAAAACGAGGAACCAACAAATAAATCTTAAAGGAAAAACAAGACGATCTATCTAAGGACAAATAATTTTTGCACCATATGTGGGGAGTACGGTCATTACACACACCATTGTCCCGAACTCCCCAAGTTGAAATGAATTCAGGGTAACCTAGGACAAGGGGGACAAAACCAGCAACCTGCAGTCATGCAAGAACCTTTCCCCCATCAAGGAGTGGTTAACACCCATCAACAATAACCATCCCACCAAAACAACGTCGGAGGGAATGCTCAAAGCAGTCACGATATCTTCATAGCTGGAGAAGATCTATTCTTCCAAACACGAAATAGAAATTATGAAGCACTCTCGAATACCAACCCTTCAGGTACAACCACGAGCGCGCAAATATACTCGTTAACCATATCCAAGGTACCTATCGAGCTCATGCCAAAAATGGTAAAAGGGTCAACAAGGCGTACATGGCATCATTCCAAAGCTGCTCACAGCTACAGTATAGTGGAGGGCTTATCTCAATCTCCCTCAGCTATGTCAGCATTAGAATTCCTAAAATATTTCCCAACCCAACGTAAATCCTTACTTTCCACATTAGGCGTTGTTTTCAATCCTAGAGACAGCCTTGAGTTGTGAAATACCAGTACCTAGGACATCTTAAATAGTAGAGAGCAAAAGTAATGTAATATAACAGGGATACTTAGCAGGACAGAGCTCTCATGCTTTTCATTTATAAACATGAAGTCTAGCTCGAATGGGACATAAACTTTCAGAAGTTTGATGCATGAAAGAGTATATTGAAAAAACAAAGTGTAAAACTCTTACGCAAAGGCATCGGACAATTTAAGACAGTTCACGGTAAAGAGGGCCAGTTCAACAACACTTAACAGAGATAAGTAATCTGCAGATGTTCACAGTGTAAGAAAGAATGAGAAAATATAAGTTGTCGCATGGATAGTATCCGGACACACATATCACCATGTAATGGGTTTATCTACTTAAGAATCCATTCACGATAATAGCGTATTTCCAAAATAACATCACATTGAAGCCAATATAGCAGAAGTATGGGTGCTGTGAGAATGGAACAATATATCATGCATGAGCTATATTTAAAGCGCTAGATTGATTCCAACATAAGTATCATCTAAGATAAGTTCACATTGAAATCAATGAGCTGCTCGCATTCCAAAACATGATACAGGAGGAGCGGATGAGATAAAACAAACAATTGATAGACACATAAAGGAGAAGTTACATTCTATTAAATATCAAGGACTGGAATCCTCCTTACAGATAAAACTTCTCTTCATTGAAACCCAACGGGCTCTGAACCTTCATACAAGAGTTAAACCAAAATGCATACAAAATCCTCTTACAGCATAGTTTTTTGATAAAATCTGGAACCCTGTGTTCTCTTCTATTCTTGTTTATATAGGAACTTCTCTACATGGGCGAGAAGATATTTTGGGAAAATATCTTCCTCGCATGCTAGGAATTTGTTAGAAGTCCTTGTCAAAGTAACCAAAAATCATGATGAGGAATAAAAACCTCTCATCCTTTGCTGTTAGGCACTAGGCCATTTTAAAACCAAAATTGTATAACAGTCTAAGTAAAAGTAAATTGCTGTGGTGAAATGTAAATTCCACCTGAAACTTGAAAAAGACTAACTAAGATAAAAAGTAACAAAAAGGCCACGAGGACCGAATCATGAAATAACAATGCATCACTTGTGAGAAGGGGTCGAAGCTGTTGTTGATACTGGTGGTGGCACGTTTGCGGATGAACTGGAAATTTGGCTGACAAACTGAGCGCACCTCTGCTGACTGTCCACGGCAGGCTCAGGCATCGTTGCAAATCCTTCTACCCTGATGAAGGCCTCAGTGAGGTCACTTGGATTTGCCTCGGTAGGAATTTTATGTTTTAACAAGTGAAGGAGGGAAAACTCTGGGCAGAGAGATGCAACCATGGTTTCGGCTTTGAGCCCGGTGGATTTATCTGACAGGACATCCGTCCGGTCCCTTTCTTGCTTTAGGCATGCTTCATATTCCGGTAATGGTCGCAGCATGGAAGGGGTGGTGGAGTCCCAGCACGTCGGAAGCCATGCCGTCGTAATCTCGGTCCAAACTGCATCAAACCGGTCCACGTTGTATACCAACTGCTGCAAGGCCTTCGAAGCCACGACGCAAGTCGATTCCTTATCAATGATTTTCTGGCATTCCAAGGCTTCCTTATGCCGGCTGACTATGCCATGCTGCTCGGCTTCGTTAGCTCTCAGCCCTTTCAAGAATGACACATATTCCCTGGCGCGCTGAGCTCTGTTGACCAAATCGAGATCCCCTTCCTAAAATCGCCTCCTGAGATAGAGTGCTGAGGATTTCATCTCCTCGATGACTTTTAGAAAATCCCATTGCTCTGTGTGAAATGATCTCGGACCAAATTATCTTTCTACCATCCCTGAGAGTGAGGTTACCTTTTAGGCGTGCGTTGAGATCATTTATGGTCTTCTGCTGGTCGGCCCTTGTTTTCTTTTCTTGTTCTATCTCTTTTTGCAATGCTTCTATTCTTCTAATATTCTCTGACAGGGATTTTTCCAAATCTGTGATCCTTTGCCTTGTAGTGGAAGCCTGCTTCTCCAATATATCATTTGCAGCTTTCGTTGCGTTCAGCTTCTCTGAAAGTGAACTCGTCTCAAGTGGTGTTGTAGCAGGCACGCAGCTGTGCATGTCCCAAGTGTTCTGTAGCTCTAACAACCTACTCTGGAGGGTAGCGATTTTTCCTGCCAATTTCTCCTTTCGACAATGTGCCGGTTACCTATTTTTTCCACTTGCTCAATTGCTGTTCGCACATGCGAGGTCGGGCATGTGCGCTCGCTGTACGAGGTACTGTAATTGGTCTATTAAAAAGCCGTGCGGGTTTGCTTCCCCAGTCTCTTTCCCTTTGATTTGATCCCTAAGGCCATGTATTTGATTTTCCTGGGTGCGGGTGCTTACCTGCTCATTCTTTAGGGTAATCCTCACATGTTCATGCTTTTTCTCGAGTTTTCTCAGTGTGAACGTAACCCGCATTACCTCGTCCTTCAGCATATCACCTACGACCTGAAACAGGTTACACATATCAGTTGTTGGCACCTTAGTCATGTAAATTGCACGCTGGAGTACCCGGTAGCTAGTGGCACCTGTATTAGGGTCCAAAAGGGCTTCAGACATAGACAATACCAGGTGTTCAGTATCCACATTCATGGTGGCGGAAATCCTAGTGTGATACTTTTCTACATACCCCTCCAGCTCAACTTTGTACTTATCTCTGATTATCCTGTTCTTCTTGATCCTTTCAGCTTCCACTGGTGAAGTATAGTCTCCCATGGCCTGTGAAACCTCAGTGAAGTCGGAGGAGGTGGTGATGTCTCTCAACACTTTGATTCCGGCCTTGCCGCTGTCAAGTGGTGCATATGGTATGAAAGGTTCAAGCATCTGTTCTTCCCCTATAACTTCGACTTCACTCGAGACTGTTTTCTGCTTTTTACGAGTAGGAGAACCTGCTCCTGAAGGACCCACTTCTTCTTCTTGGCCTTTATTGATGCCTTCCTCCTCCCCTGTGGCAGATGAATCTGTCTCCATCTGCGAAACCAAAGGCCAAATTTCCAAGTTAGCCTTCCACTCTATAAACGGTCTTGGTTCATGCACATAAGGGGCGGACCTGTTCCTCTTTCTTCTGTTTGAAATGATCTCCCGAGGATCATAGGCCCAAGTTTTCCCCTGTCTTAGGTCCTTTCCCTACAAAAGCTTCTTAACAATAGGAAGGGCGAGTCTTGAATTCACAACGAACGGGCCGATATGGGTAGGTAGCCTCAATATGTAACCTTTCTTAGCGGCGACAAAGTGGAGCTGGTCAGCCTTGAGGGCTTGTCGAATATACTCCAGAGCATAAACTCATCAAACAGGAAACACAGGTAGCAGGTAAGGGGAGACCTCGGCTCCATAGACCCGAATTTCAGTATAATTATCAGAGAGATACCAATCCCCGGTGCTCTGGGTTTTACCAACTTGCAGCCAATTCTTCATTTCAAGAAAAACCCTAGGGGATGGTGAATCATGAATGATGGTGTAAGCAATGGACATGAATAACCCACCCCTTTTGGCAATTGGCGCACTGCAAATTTCCGCTCAAAAACAGGTCGGGTTGAGAATTGACCTTGTATACCCTATCCAAGCCCAAACGCTCGAACCTATCAGCATGCTGATACAGGAAAAGATAGAACACCATTGAACAGAAATGAAAATGATTGGTTTCTGAAAGCTCTTGGAACTAGGTGTGAATATTGGCAGATAAGTAACCCGGAATATCCAGGACGACCCCCTTCTGAGACATTAACCACAGAAAGAAAACACATACTTTGGAAGTTTCCCCCAACCTGCCTATACCTAACAGACCCGCAATGAGAGCTAGGATGGGCTGCACTTCTTCCTTAAACAGGTTTAATGGGAGGAGTTCCACACCGGGAAGGGAAGTAGCCTGGCTGCTGGTGATAGAAGCAATGAAGCTTTTTTGATGCTCCCATGGCGATTTAGTAAATTGGGAAGTTAAAGCTTCTTCGTTGAAAGTAGTGTAGGTGGCGCTGGTGGGAAAACGGAGGGCTTGCTTGATGATGTTGGGCGAAAGGGAGAGAATCTCATTCCCCTGGGGGGAGGTAAACGTGCCTCGGTTTTCATCGTAGGCGTCTCTAAGCCAGCAGATAAACTCGACCACCGGGAAGACTGGGGGGGTAATCTGATGGTAAAAGCCTGATACAACCACCCGATATCGATCCCTATTCTGGACATGTCGCGAAAAAAGTTCAGGTCTTGTACTGCTAATGGGGAAAGGGTATTGGTGATCGCAGATTCCAACTTGCTGGTCTATGAAAGGCTCAAACCCGGGAGGGTTTCTGGTTTCTCGGACCTGGGGAGTCTCTGGTTCGTTTTTCTTGGGTGTGCCCCTTCCCATGACTGACATATGAAATCTGAAAAGAAAAACGGAAGGAAAACAGAGGGAATGTAATGGACGAAGTACCTGCACAGTAGGTAAATTTTCTTGGGAAAGCGACGCGGAGGGTATTCTGGTGATGATTGGGTAGACCTGGTACTTTTTCCCGCTTGGTATATACCGTAATTGGAAGTCCTGAGACTTTTACCACAGTAAAATATGGGAAACTGCTGTCTAAACTGGTAATTCTGAGGGAAAAATGGATAGAGGTGAAATGAATAGGGTAAGTGTCGTAAGGACACTGACAATGGGGCACGCGACGTGTAGGGATTGGGCGTTAGTTTTTTACAGGTGAACACCGCATGCCAAGTTTAATACTGGTACGGGCATCAGTACCAGCTCATCTAGGACTTACCTTACCTCTTTGTCGCATGCGCCATATGATTCATGAACCACATCATCCCCAAAAGCGAATTAAATACGTAACCTACCAGTTGTAAGGGCCCACATTGCGTTCTGCCACGTCACCACATCTCCGCGCCCTGCTCTTGCCACTTCATTCTGACCTTGGGTCCCCACCACATCACGTTATTGCAACTCCGCGGGGGTATGGGTCTCTTCCCACTCTCGCTGCTCGACCCCCGTGGAAATTCCCAACTGCAGCATTCCCTTGTATGGATATTCATAAAGTGGCAATTCTTTTAATATATTTGTTGTGTGCTCTTCATACCACATAATTTCACTTTTGGTATTTCCGCTACCCTTTTTACTTTATACATCAGCCCTTTCGTATTACTTCTGCCTCTAGCTTTTAGGCATGTGACTTCTCTTACCTTGTTTCATTTCGACCCACTCTTCAAACATTTCACCATTTGATATAATGTTCGGTGCATGACTTATCAACATTTAATAAACCAATGACTTATGTTAAATATTGAACAACATTGGCTCCAGCTGGGGATGGCACGTTCATCCTTGAATGTGTCGAGAACTACGCAGACCACCTATTTGTCTTTTGTTAACGCCATTTCTCATCCCTTTCGACTGTTTACCTCTTCTTCATGATTCATCAACAAACACACATTATTCAAACAACGCTTAAAACAGGAAATAATATACAATATGATACATCAGGCTTTCTCGGCCCGGATCAGTACTGGAAGTAAGGCTTGAGGAATTGGCCATTAACAGGGGCATCCAGCAAATCCCCCTGCAAATTCTCCAACCTAAAAGTATTGTTTCCACCTTGTTCTGCGATTTTGAAAGGGCAAAACCAGAGGGGATCGAATTTTCCATGTTTCCCTTTATCTGCCCTTCTAATGTCCCATTTGAGCACTAGATCTCCCACCTGTAACTTTCTGTCTTTGGCATGTTGGTCAAAAAGATCCTTCATTTTCTCTTGATACTCAATTAGCTTCTAACTCACCTGATTTCGTGTTTCTTCTAGCTCCACCAACTGATTAATCCTCCTAGTTACATCGTCGGGCTCTTCTTCATTTTCTTGCATGAACCGAGCTACCGGTAAAGCCAACTGCACAGAAAAAACTGTTTCTCTTCCATAAACTAGTTCGTATGGGGACTTCCCAGTTTCCCTCTTGCTAGTAATTCGGTTTTCCCACAGAGCGAATTTCTGTTGGGAATCCCAATTCTTCTTATTCTCGTTGATGGTCTTCTTTAGTGCTCGGACCAGAGTTTTATTTGAGGACTCTGCAAGGCCGTTCCCTTGGGGGTAATAAGCCGTAGAGTGACCCAGTGCAATATTATACTGCTGGCAAAAGTTGACAAATTTCGTGGATCTGAAGGCTTGTGCGTTGTCAGTTACTATCTTAGCAGGACAACCGAATCTGGATATGATGTTTTCTTCTAAGAATTTCATTTCCACGGTGTCTGTTGCGTTCCTAGCAGGTATAGCTTCCACCCACTTTGTGAAATAGTCTATGGTGATTAATATCCACTTATGTTGGCCGCTGGATGGAGAATGTATTTCTCCGATGAAGTCGATTCCCCATTGTTGGAATGGCTCATCTACATGGACAGGTATCATGGGGAGAGGCGCGAGCTTCTGTCTCTCTGCGAACCTTTGGCACTTATCACAGGCTCTAACTCGAGTGAATACATCTCCAAATAGTTTAGGCCAGAAAAAACCAGCCTTCAGAATCTTATGAGCGGTAGCCCTCCAACTGTAATCGCCTCCACAGATTCCTTCGTGAAACTCAGCCATTATACTCTCCACCTCTTCATCTGTAAGGCACAGGAGTAGGATACCAAAGGGGTCTCACCAATACAACCGACCGTTTGCAATGACATACTTTTGCGACCTCAACCTCAGTGATCTATACTTAGTTTTGTCACAAATGGGTGTGCAGCTAAGGGTTAGAAGGTACTCTACCATCTCTTTGTACCATGGGCTGATGAGGTACTTCATATGTATCTTCTGGGAGGCTATTTCTATTCTTTGCACTTCCTCCTTTGCCCCAGAATCTTCGTTTGCTGTCATAGACAAATTGATACCCAAGGCCTGACAATTTGATTCAGAAAAGATCTTGGCTAAACCTTGCCCCTTAATTAATTTGGTAGGACGGATATCTAACTCATATTCCTGTATTTTGGCTATCCATTTTCCTCTTTTTCCTTCACTGTCCCCCTGGATAAGAATGTATTTAACAGCTGTTGTAGGAACAAATGCAGTGACATGGGACTGCAAAACATACATACGGAAAGCTTTGAGGGATTTCACCAGAGCGTACGCTTGCTTCTCTAATATGTTATATTTCAGCTCAGCATCCCGAAGTACCTGACTGAAAAAGGCAATTGGTTGTTCATACCCCTCTTCGTTCTTCTGCAACAAAACTCCAACTACTATATGAGGGGATGCAAAGGAGAAGATCATAAACGGTTTGGCATAATCGGGCCCGGCTAACACAGGGGCTTCAGCAAATGCATTTTTAATTCTGGCGAAGGCTTCTCTTGACTCTGGTGACCATTTCACCTCATTATTCTTCTTAAGCATATCGGTGATGTGCCTAACTATCTTAGCATAGTTAGGGATGAACCTCCTTAGGAAGTTTATACGTCCTAGGAACACTTGAACTTCCTTTTTGTTTCTGGGCAGGGCAATGCCATTTATGACTTCCACCCTTTTGGGGTCTATCTTCACTCCTTCTTTGGTTACAATGTGTCCCAAAAGCTTTCCCTCTTCCAGTGCAAACAAAGACTTCTGTGGGTTAAGGGAGAGGCCATACTTTCTACACTTCTCAAAGGTTATGCGCAGGTGTTCTATGTGCTCTGCATCATCCTTTGAAAACAGAGTAATGTCGTCCAGGTATACCACTATGAACTGGTCTTGTTCTCCAATAAAAGTAATATCCATGGCCCTCTGAAAAGTGGCCCCTGCGTTAATCAACCCAAAAGGCATCTTGGCATACATAAACGTCCCCCATGGAGTGGTGAAGGTCATCTTCTTTTGATCTTCTGGCAATACAGCCACCTGATTATACCCAGATAACCCATCCATCACTAACATTCGAGAAGCCCCTACCACTTTCTGCAATATGTGATCCATCTTGGGCAGTGGGTAATTATCTTTTAATGATGCCCTGTTCAGGTTCCTAAAATCAACACATAGTCTTATTTCTCCATTTTTCTTCCGTACAGGGACTATATTTTCTACCCACTCAAAGTACCTCAAAGGTACAATGATTTTAGCCTTCAGCGGTTTTTTAATTTCTTTTTCAATAGAAGGTAGCAATAGGGGATTTATCTGCCTAAGCTTTTTCTTGTGTGGTTTTGCGTCTCCCTTCAGTGGAATCTTATGCTGCATAATGCTGACATCAAATGTTTTTAGATCTTGATAAGACCAGGCAAACACATCCTTATAGGACTGAGATTTATTTTGATACAGCTGTTTATATTCTTTCGGGACCTTCTTAGACAGCTTCACGATTTTAGGGTCGGCCTCGGTACCTAGATTCAGGTCCTCCACCTGATTCTCCTCTACAACTTTGTTTGGCTATAACGGAACATCATTCTTGTTAAACAACCTTTCTAAGGGTACTAATCCTCGAGGGATAATATTTCCTTTCAACTGTAGGAATTTGTGGCCAACTACCTTTTCTTCCCATTTATCTCCTGAAGTGTCTTTAGTCTCCACTTCTTCACAAATGTCAACCTCCATGTTGGAGAATTCCCCAACTGTTTCCAAGAATCTCTTGACCTACTCATCATCTTCGAATACTTGCTAGTGCTTGATGTTGTCTGGGATAGATGGCCTATAATGCACCTCAATCTCATATCTCAATAGAGGGTTCTGAGGTGGCCGAAAGGTACTAGCATCCACTGCTAAAGAGTCTGCCATTCTATTTTTCTCTTGGGGCATGAACTGGATATTAAATGCCAAGAAGAAGTTCTCAACCAGATCCCAAACTTCATTCCTATAGGCCCTCAGCCTAGGGTGTTTAGCTTGGCATTGATTTCTCAACTGCCTGACTACTAATTCTGAATCTCCCAGAACTTTTAAACTTTGTATGTTCATATTCCTGGTTGTCTGCAACCCTAGTAGGAGTGCTTCATATTCAGACATGTTATTTGTGGCTTCATACTCCAGCTTGAAAGATAGAGGCACTCATCTTCCTGCAGGCGAAATCAATAACACCCCGGCTCCATTTCCTTCCCTAGAGTTGGCTCCATCAAATTGAAACGTCCAGATTTCTGATTCAGGGCTTTCTATGAACTGTTCTGTCTTAATCTGGAAAAATGATGGTTCATGTGCGTACTCCTGATCTTCCTCCAGCATTAAACATGAGAAATCCCCCTCTCTGCTATAAACCGGAGAATGAACTTAATCATCTGCCTTAGTAACTGTCTTGACAAACCTGGTTTCCCGGTACAACCTCCTCTCTTGGCCACCAAATACAGGGATAGTGGCATAGGTCAGATCTAGCTTGATCGATCCACCAATTTTGGTCCCCCAAGATCTTGACAGTAACATGCCAAAACGAGCGGGGATGTCATCCACCACTATATCCATCACTACACTTTTTGCTGGGATCTGAGCCAGGTTGACCACCAAATATTTTATCATGCCTAGGCACTTAACTCTTTTGGAGTCAAATGAGTAAAGGTCTTTGTATGGGCAAGTGATCTGTAGTCCTAGTTGTTCCATGACCGAGAGGGGTAAAAGATTATGAGAGGCTCCTGAGTCTAACATGCAGTTATGCAGCAGCAAGTCATGTATTACCAAAGACACATAGAAAGGTGGGGTGGCGGCATCTAACTCTTCGACATGTGGGCCAAAAACCACCATAGGTCTTTCCTCCTGAAGGTTAAGACTATCTGGAACGTTTATTACTTCTGGAGGGAGCATAAATGAAGTGACCTGGGACTGATATGCAGGCTGTTTTAACAACTCGGTCAAGGGGACTGGGATTTTCACTTTCTCAAGCTCCTTCTGTAGACTGAAAGTAGAGGAGGACTTATCTATTGACACATCTTTTGGTTCTTTATCTTTGGAGTCTTTGTTCTGAGGGGAAGGTTTGACTTCTTTTAATATCGGCTTGACACTAAGAGGTGTAGACACTTGTGAAGATGAAGCTAATTGATCAGCAGATTGTAAAGATTGGTTAAGGGGCCTCTTACCTTTGTCCAGGGTATTTTGAGGAGTTGCCTCCTTCTGTGCAGGTGCATCTTCCTGTGGTGTGTCCTCCTCCTGATCCTAAGTACGGGTTCTCTTTCTGGAAGACCTGAGATCATATCTTTTATTGAATTGTGCTTGCATGAAATCAACGAACTGCTTGCAATATTCATCGATCTTGGGATCTTCGTTGTCTTCATTAGCTTTCACTTCTGTGTGTGCCACCTCCACTTCTTCACTTCCATGTACCGGACATTCAACATCATCATTGTTTGAGAAATCAAGGTATGCCTCCTCTTGCTCGTAAGCATTATCTTCAGTAGAACCCTCTACTTTCTCTTCCAAGTATAGAGGATGTGGCACGTGATCTTGCTGCTCCTTCTGCCCCCTTTGCATTATCTGCAAGGGTGGTTTTCTGTATTGAGGGTTAAAGCCTCTGTTTGGAGAATTTTGGAAATTCTTGGAGGATGAATTCCTGGCCTCCATTTCAAGTTTCACCAGTTTGCTTGAGAGATTCTTGATCATCTTGTTCATGTCCTCAATCCTGTCATTAGCTGAATCTCTATCTTGGCTCGAGGTGGATACCTCTTCCTTTCCCCTCCTTCTCGTATCCTGCTCAAATCTACCCTTGGATTTACCAGTGGAGGAAAAGTTTGCCTCAAGCTCCAGTGCATCGGTCTGAGCGTCATCCAGAGTGGCTGGCTTCCTTTCTCTCAGGGAGAAACTGAATTCAGAGTCAAAGGCTGCCACAAACACTACCTTGGCAGTAGTCTGATGTGGTTTCATTTCTATGGGAAGGCTCAGGTACAACTTGTTAAATATCTTAATAAACTCGGCCACTCCTTCATTGTGTCTTCTCTTGAGTGTATTAAACTCAGTGAGACAGTGTCTGTGGTCTTTCCTCATGCCAAAAATGGTAAAAGGGTCAACAAGGCGTACATGGCATCATTCCAAAGCTGCTCACAGCTACAGTATAGTGGAGGGCTTATCTCAATCTCCCTCAGCTATGTCAGCATTAGAATTCCTAAAATATTTCCCAACCCAACGTAAATCCTTACTTTCCACATTAGGCGTTGTTTTCAATCCTAGAGACAGCCTTGAGTTGTGAAATACCAGTACCTAGGACATCTTAAATAGCAGAGAGCAAAAGTAAGGTAATATAACAGGGATACTTAGCAGGACAAAGCTCTCATGCTTTTCATTTATAAACAGGAATTCTAGCTCGAATGGGACCAAAACTTTCAAGAGTTTGATGCATGAAAGAGTATATTGCAAAAACAAAGTGTAAAACTCTTACGCAAAGGCATCGGACAATTTAAGACAGTTCACGGTAAAGAGGGCCAGTTGAACAACACTTAACAGATATAAGTAATCTGCAGATGTTCACAATGTAAGAAAGAATGAGAAAATATAAGTTTTCGCATGGATAGTATCCGGACACACATATCACCATGTAATGGGCTTATCTACTTAAGAATCCATTCACGATAATAGCGTATTTCCAAAATAACATCACATTGAAGCCAATATAGCAGAAGTATGGGTGCTGTGAGAATGGAACAATATATCATGCATGAGCTATATTTAAAGCGCTATTGATTCCAACATAAGTATAATCTAAGATAAGTTCACATTAAAATCAATGAGTTGCTCGTATTCCAAAACATGATACAGGAGGAGCGGATGAGATAAAACAAACAATTGATAGACACATAAAGGAGAAGTTACGTTCTATTAAATATCAAGGACTGGAATCCTCCTTACAGATAAAACTTATCTTCATTGAAACCCAACGGGCTCTGAACCTTCATACAAGAGTTAAACCAAAATGCATACAAAATCCTCTTACAACATAGTTTTCTGATAAAATCTGGAACTCTGTGTTCTCTTCTGTTCTTGTTTATATAGGAACTTCTCTACATGGGCGAGAAGATATTTTGGGAAAATATCTTCCTCGCATGCTAGGAATTTGTTAGAAGTCCTTATCAAAGTAACCAAAAATCATGATGAGGAATAAAAACCTCTCATCCTTTGCTATTAGGCGCTAGGCCATTTTAAAACCAAAATTGTATAACAGTCTAAGTAAAAGTAAATTGTTGTGGTGAAATGTAAATTCCACCTGAAACTTGAAAAATACTAACTAAGATAAAAAGTAACAAAAATGCCACGAGGGCCGAATCATGAAATAACAATGCATCACTTGTGAGAAGGGGTCGAAGTTGTTGCTGATACTGGTGGTGGCACGTTTGCGAATGAACTGGAAATTTGGCTGACAAACTGAGCGCACCTCTGCTGATTGTCCGCGGCAGGCTCAGGCATCGTTGCAAATCCTTCTACCCTAATGAAGGCCTTAGTGAGGTCACTCGGATTTGCCTCGGTAGGAATTTTATATTTTAACAAGTGAAGGAGGGCAAACTCTGGGCGGAGAGATGCAACCATGGTTTCGACTTTGAGCCCGGTGGCTTTATCTGATAGGACATCCGTCCGGTCCCTTTCTTGCTTTAGGCATGCTTCATATTCCGGTAATGGTCGCAGCATGGAAGGGGTGGTGGAGTCCCAGCACGTCAGAAGCCCTGCCATCGTAATCTCGATCTAAACTGCATCAAACCGGTCCACGCTGTATACCAACTGCTGCAAGGCCTTCGAAGCCATGACGCGAGCCGATTCCTTATCAATGATTTTCTGGCATTCCAAGGCTTCCTTATGTCGGCTGACTATGCCATGCTGCTCGGCTTTGTTAGCTCTCAGCCCTTTCAAGAATGACACATATTCCCTGGTGCGCTGAGCTCTGTTGACCAAATTGAGATCCCCTTCCTGAAATCGCCTCCTGAGATAGAGTGCTGAGGATTTCATCTCCTTGATGACTTTCAGAAACTCCCATTGCTCTGTTACAGCTGAAATGATCTCGGACCAAATAATCTTTCTACCATCCCTGAGAGTGAGGTTACCTTTTAGGCATGCGTTGAGATCATTTATGGTCTTCTGCTGGTCGGCCCCTGTTTTCTTTTCTTGTTCTATCTCTTTCTGCAATGCTTCTATTCTTCTAATATTCTCTGACAGGGATTTTTCCAAATCTGTGATCCTTTGCCTTGCAGTGGAAGCCTGCTTCTCCAGTATAACATTTGCAGCTTTCGTTGCGTCCAGCTTCTTTGAAAGTGAACTCGTCTCAGGTGGTGTTGTAGCAGGCGCGCCGCTGTGCGTGTCCCAAGTGTTCTGTAGCTCTGACAACCTACTCTGGAGGGTAGAGATTGTTCCTGCCAATTTCTCCTTCTCTTCTCTTTCTCTTGACAATGTGCCGGCCAATTCCATTTTTTCTTTCTCCACTTGCACCAACTCGGCTGTCTGCACATGCTGGGAGGCCGGCATGCGCGCTCTGCTTTTCAATGAGGAAACTTCCTTCTGTAATTGGTCTATTAAAAAGCCCTGCGGGTTTGCTTCCCTAGTCTCTTTCCCTTTGATTTGATCCCGGAGGCCACGTATTTGATTTGCCTGAGCGCGGGTGCTTGCCTGCTCATTCTTCAGGGTAATCCTCACCTGTTCATGCTTTTTCTCGAGTTTTCTCAGTGCAATCGTAACCCGCATTACCTCGTCCTTCAGCATATCACCTACGACCTGAAACAGGTTACACATATCAGTTGCTGGCACCTTAGTCATGTCAATTGCATGCTGGAGTACCCGGTAGCTAGTGGCACCTGTATCAGGGTCCAAAAGGGCTTCAGCCATAGACAATACCAGGTGTTCAGTATCCACATTCATGGTGGCGGAAATCCTGGTGTGATACTTTTCTACATACCCCTCCAGCTCAGCTTTGTACTTATCTCTGATTATCCTGTTCTTCTTGATCCTTTTGGATGCCACTGGTGAAGTATAGTCTCCCATGGCTTGTGAAACCTCAGTGATGTCAGAGGAGGTGGTGTTGTCTCTCAACACTTTGATTCCGGCCTTGCTGCTGTCAAGTGGTGCATATGGTATGAAAGGTTCAAGCAGTTGTTCTTCCCCTATAACTTCGACTTCACTCGAGACTGTTTTCTGCTTTTTACGAGTGGGAGAACCTGCTCCTGAAGGACCCACTTCTTCTTCTTAGCCTTTATTGATGCCTTCCTCCTCCCCTGTGGCAGATGAATCTGTCTCCATCTGCGAAACCAAAGGCCAAATTTCCAAGTTAGCCTTCCACTCTATAAACGGTCTTTGTTCATGCACATAAGGGGTGGACTTGTTCCTCTTTCTTCTGTTTGAAATGATCTCCCGAGGATCATAGGCCCAAGTTTTCCCCTGTATTATGTCCATGACTTGCAACATCTTCTCAACAATGGGAAGGGCGAGTCTTGAATTCACGACGAACGGGCTGATATGGGTAGGTAGCCTCAGTATGTAACCTTTCTTAGTGGGGACAAAGTGGAGATGGTCAGCCTTGAGGGCTTGCCAAATATACTCCAGAGCATAAAATCATCGAGCGGGAAACAAGGGTAGCAGTTAAGGGGAGACCTCGGCTCCATAGGCCCCGAATTTCAGTATAATTATCAGAGAGATACCAATCCCTGGTGCTCTGGGTTTTACCAGCTTGCAGTCAATTCTTCATTCAGAAAAAACCCTAAGGGATGGCGAATCATGAATGATGGTTTAAGCAATGGACATGAAATCGTTTAAGAAACTTGAATAACCCACCCCTTTTGGCAATTGGCGCACTACAAAGTTCCAGTCAAAAACAGGTCAGGGTTGAGAATTGACCTTGTATACCCTATCCAAGCCCAAACGCTCGAACCTATCAGCATGCTGATACAGGAAAAGATAGAACACCATTGAACAGAAAAGAAAATGACTGGTTTCTGAAAGCTCTTGGAACTAGGTGTGAATATTGGCAGATAAGTAACCCGGGATATCCGGGACGACCCCCTTCTGAGACATTAACCACAGAAATAAAACACATACTTTGGAAGTTTCCCCCAACCCACATATACCTAAAAGACCCGCCATGAGAGCTAGGATGGGCTGCAATTCTTCCTTAAACAGGTTTAATGGGAGGAGTTCCGCACCGGGAAGGGAAGTAGCATGGCTGCTAGTGATAAAAGAAATGAAGCTTTTTTTATGCTCCCATGGCAATTTAGTAAATTTGGAAGTTAAATCTTCTTCACTAAAAGCAGTGTAGGTGGCGCTGGTGGGAAAATGGAGGGCTTGCTTGATGATTTCGGGTGAAAGGGAGAGAATCTCGTTCCCCTAGGGGAAGGTAAATGTCCCTCGGTTTTCATCGTAGGCTTCTCTAAGCCAGCAGATAAACTCGACCACCGGGAAGACTAGGGGGGTAATATGATGGTAAAAGCCTGATACAACCACCCGATATCGATCCCTATTCTGGACATGTCGCAAAAAAATTTCGGGTCTTATACTGCTAATGGGGAAAGGGTATTGGTTATCGCAGATTCCAGCTTGCTGGTCTATGAAAGGCTCGAACCCGGGAGGGTTTCTAGTTTCTCGGACCTGGGGAGTCTCTGGTTCATTTTTCTTGGGTGTGCCCCTTCCCATGACTTACATATGAAATCTGAAAAGAAAAATGGAAGGAAAACAGAGGGAATGTAATGGACGGAGTACCTGCACAGTAGGTAAATTTGCTTGGGAAAGCGACGCGGAGGGTAGTCTAGTGATGATTGGGTAGACCTGGTACTTGTTCCCGCTTGGTATATACCGTAACTGGAAGACCTGAGACTTTTACCGTAGTAAAATACGGGAAACTTCTGTCTAAGACTGGTAATTCTAAGGGAAAAAGGGGTAGAGGTGAAATGAACAGGGTAAGTGTCGTAAGGACACTGACAGTGGGGCACGCGACGTGTAGGGATTGGGCGTTAGTTGGGGATAGGTGAACATCACGTGTCGGGTTTAATACTGGTACGGGCATCAGTACCAACTCATCTAGGACTTACCTTACCTCTTTGCCGCATGCGCCATATGATTCCTGAACCATATCATCCCCAAAAGCGAATTAAATACATGACCTACCAGTTGTAAGGGCCCAAATTGTGTTTCGCCACGTCACCACATCTCTGCGCCCTGCTCTTGCCACTTCATTCTGACCTTGGGTCCCCACCACGTCACGTTATTGCAACTCCGCGGGGGTATGGGTCTCTTCCCACTCTCGTTGCTCGACCCCCGCGGAAATTCCCAACTGCAGCATTCCCTTGTATGGATATTCGTAAAGTGGCAATTCTTTTAATATATTTGTTGTGTGCTCTTCATACCACATAATTTCACTTTTGGTATTTCCGCTACCCTTTTTACTTTATACATCAGCCCTTTCGTATTACTTCCGCCTCTAGCTTTTAGGCACGTGTCTTCTCTTACATTGTTTCATTTCGACCCACTCTTCAAACATTTCACCATTTGATATAATGTTCGGTGCATGACTTATCAACATTTAATAAACCAATGACTTATGTTAAATATTGAACAACAAGCGCAATCGAACCTTCTAATTATAGCCTAATGGTCTTTGATCTAGACAAGGCAGGCCCAATGCTTGCTTCGCTAGTCGCTTTCCAAATACCGGTTGCGGCCTAGAACATCACCATTCATCGTTGCATCATGGATGAAGGAGCATCTGCATGCATCATGTCAAAAACATTTTGGAAGAAGTTAGGATCACCAGAATTTAAACCATATGACATCATGCTCAGAGCATATGACATCATGCTCAGAGCATATGACAGGCGTCCATCAACCCCTATGGGTATTTTCCAAAACATACCAATACACCTTTCTAGAAAGAAAATACTCATAGACATTGAAGTATTGGACATGCAATTAGACTATCACATCCTCCTTAGAAGGATTTATATGTATTCTATGAAATTTATAGCATCGTTTGCTTTCAGGGTGATGATGTTCCCCCATGAAGACAAAATCATCACCATCGACCAGCTCACACATTACAAAAATAAACTCGTGACCGCTTTGGATGTCATAATACCATACGTAGATAAAAATACTGAGTTGATCACAACATACACAGAATTTGGCCTCGAAAAATTCAAAACTTACACCCTCCTCGGAACGTACCCAAGAGATCCCCCTGTAATGCCCGAGGAAACCCTGGAAACTACAAAGGTAGCGGTGTGCATGATGAGTTCATCAAACACTGAGATCAGCCTGGAGTCTGATATCGGCATTACAAATTTCCTCACCACTAATTCGACATTCATACCATACGCCATCTCCCAGACCCAATTTTTGTATCCCCCACCTAGTTTTGTTTTACAAAAAGTCATGGCAACTCTTACATTGCAAAATATGGCTTTCACAATACCAGTCTGGTATTTTTCCCCTCCGACCACATAGGGAAACCCAGGCATTACCACTACAGGAATAACTCCTATTACCTCCCAAGAGGTCATAATAGCAAAAGAATCCCCTATAGCGACACCAGTTGGTACTACTGCAAAGGATAACAAGAAAGGGAAGAAGGTCGATGTCCCTAGGATTCCTAGGGCATCTAAACCCTATGCATCATGTAATATCATAGGCCATCCTACCAACATTTTCCCAAAGTTAGACGAGTTGAAAGCTCTTCCACATGCCGAAAGAGAAACTGCAATCCCAACTCCAAACAAACTGGAAAAGGTCAAAAACAACCAAGGAAAATCGTTACGCACAAACCATGCATGTGTTATATGTGAGAATTACGGGCATTATACCCATCATTTCTCAGAGATTCCTCAATATAGGGATGCATTACATGCCCTAGCTCAATCCAACTCCCAGGACCCATCCATCCAAATAGGGGAAAATGGATCCAATACCATCTTACACATACGAGAAGAACCAGCATCATGCTTGTACCCAACCAACCCAACGGTGCAAACACCAAGAAGGAAAACTAAGGCCACACCTCACATCTCGGTTTGTGCATTATGCGATGAACTTGATCATTTGATCGTTCAATGCCCCAAAGTAAGGGAATTTAATCATTGGTATCCAATTCCTCACATTGTCCAAAGAAACTTGTCTCAACAGAAAAGACATACATATCAGATATGTTGAAGAAACCACAATTATGTCATTATCCCCATATCCATTATTTCCTATCTATGATAGATTTTATGTGTCGCTTTGTCGGTAGAAATTTTGACTTATCAAATTCAGACTCGGAATCTTCGGACTGTCCTACAACTCAAGGGACTGGAGCATATAGGACCATTTTGTGTATATCGGAAGAGGCGGCGGTGACCAGGATGGTTTCCTCCCTCCCATGACCATCCCCAACCTCAAATCTTGGTTTGTGCATTGTGTGACAAACCTGATCATTTGATCGCTCAATGCCTAGATTTAAGGTCATTTATTCGCTGGTACCCAATCACCCTAGTGGTCCAGATAAATTTTACTAGACACAGATGGCACACTTTTCTGATGTATCAAGATAATCACCATGTTCGTCATTTTCCCCACATTCCTCGATTCCGCTTAGTGTTAGATTCCATGCGCCTGTTCATTGCCAAAAATCCCGACTTAGACAGTTCAGATTCAAAATCCATGGAGAGTTTTGTAACTTATGAGAATGAAGCATGTAGGTCAATTCTATGTGTATTTGAAGAGAGACATCCAATAGAAATGTTACATTCCTCTTGTCACCACCACCAACCTAGATATGGGAAGGCGACCAGACACCCCGACAGGGTAGGGTGCAAACCCAACTACCCATGTGCCCTATGTGATAAAAGTAACCACTTGGTTAACCAATTTCGGGAACTAGATATGTTCGTTGACATTTTTTGCCTAGTAACCCCTATCCCCCGTATACATCTATCTAATCAAGAGAAGATCACTTGCTGCTATTGTCGAATTTGCTCCTAGTTTCATCATACGAAGAACTGTCAATATCTTCCATGATTGAGAGCATCCAAAGCAACGTTAAACCAAAAACACCCAAAGGAGCCATACCACACTAAAAATAAGACCCGGAGGTGGTAGAAACATAGAAATGCACCATTACACAACCAACATCGATCATCTTCGTCTTATGGCGTAAGCAGTACTTGCTCGCATACCATTTAGTCAGTGAGTACCTATACTCCGTGCAACATTTTCACTAGTCACTCCCATGGCACAGAATCATGCCCTATGTTACAAATATTTTGACTTCTTTGTATCCAATGTCGTTCTCAGTTAGAGGAAGATTCTTGTACCCCTCATACACCACCAAGGTTACATGAACATCCTCTTACTAAAATCAAACCAATCATCATGGAAATCCTTTCGCCATCTAATTTTGACGACATAGAACATCATATATGATTCATCTCATCATCCTTGGGAACCATGATTCGTGTTGTCTTCTCATTATTTCTTGGTGTCGAGACCACTGCAATTACTGTACTAATAGTAGTACATTTGATAGTGCAGACCCATCCCATCTGCGCTTTGTGAACCTAATATGGTTCTACGGCATCAACCACAGAATCATATACTTATTTGTCGACTATAACTTCTAGGCCTGAATCCACTCCTCATGGCCTCGCACAAAACAATTCCCCATTGGACATCATGTTTCACTCTGATGAGGACATATTATAGGCCATGATGGAACCTGAATGTTCGTGGGATGCCATGCACCAACACTCATTTTTCTACCAGAAAAAAGCATTCATGACTAGCAGCACAGAAACCCATGATATTTGCGCCATTGAATCAAAATATTTCCTGCCCTCAAGAAAAGTATATTAGTTCAAGAATCCCATCCCAACACCCAATTCTTTTGAGGGGAATATTTCAAATATCTCACCTACCATTAAGGTGAATATCTCGAAAAAACCTAGAAAAATCGAAGAAATATCTCTGGGAGCAGCATGCTCTCCAGAAGAAGTAGCCACATACACCTCCCTATTGCAGGAGTATAGGGATATCTTCACATGGGACTATTCTGAAATGCCAGGTCTATGTCCCACCATTGTGGAACTTCATATTGACATATGGCCTAACGTCTCCCCCATCTACCAAAAGAAACTTCAATTAAACCCATATAAAGCCGAAGAAATCAAATAGGATAGAGACGAACTCCACAGAGTTGGATTCATATATGTGATTGCTTACACGTCTTTGGTTTCTAACCCTGTACCTATCATGAAACAACATGGCACTATCCAGGTTTGTACCGATTTTTGGGATCTAAATAAAGCTTGCCCCAAGGACAACTACCCCACTCCATTTATCGGCCAAGTCATTCATGAGGCCTTATCCTTCATGGATGGGTTCTTAGGGTATAATCAAATTCAATTCTTGCATAAATATCGATACAAAATTGCATTCACTAACCCTTGGGGCAGATACTATTACGCAGTAATTTGTCACCATGCTCACTTCCCGTTCCTGATCCTGAAGTGACCCGTGACATACCTTGTGCAATGTTTCCACCATGAAGAAATATGTAAAGACATCCCCTGAGACTCAAAGAAAATAGCCTTGGAATATTACTGAAGGAACTTGGTCAAAACCCTAGTTTTCCGAGTCAGCGTGTTTCCTAGTTTCATGCTCATGTTGATGTCAGATTGACAGTTCTAGCATAGCCCTGCCAACGCCCTTATTTCTTGGAAAACTGTGTTGATCCCTTTCTGGAAGTGTTTCCTCAAATGGAGGAGAAGCTTCGACCTCTATAATTTTGAGCGCAACGAGTTAGTTGTTAAATAGTGGTGATAGAGTCCAGCTCTTTGATTTTAGAGCTTTGATCTCATCCATGGGGGTTTATCCCTTAGAAAATGGACCTTCCTCCTCCTTTCATGGGCTCCAAACCTCTTCTCCCTTCCTATAAATGGTTCCCCATCCTTCCACTACTGGTTGGTCATTGTTAGGCTAGTTTGAACTCTCATTCCCTTTACATTCTCACACTATCATAATGCCTAAGTTGTTCGAGAGAAGTAATTATTTAGAGCTTCGGTGAAGGACTCGGATTTTCACCAAATGGAGGCCTCCAACATCAAGGCATGGGTTGTAAGATCTTCCTTTCATATTTATCAATAAAACATCTGATGTTTGCTTTCTATATTTTTCTAATCTTTATGCAAATATTATGGTACTCCTAGATCTGCTAGATAGCTAATGTTTAATGATTATTATAAATTGGATTACGTTTGTTATTGCCTCTTAATCATTCGCAGGTATTCGTGTGCCACCAACGGCAAGGAGCGAGCCTAAAAGGATCATGGATCAAGGTCATCATCAACGATTTTAAACATATCATCAGGAAAAAGGTACTTCTATCTCTTTTCTTATCACATTTTGAATATTAGATAAGAAATATTTGCATTAGAAAGTATCTCAAGTTGTTATACCCACTCTAGGGCTAGAGAGATCGCCTCTATCCGCAGAGGGGATTTATCTTGACAACACATCCACATACCAAGTTATGTCATTTGGTCTTAAAAATGATGGCACCACCTTTCAGAAGGCCATGAACTATATCTTCCATGACCTGGCTCATCTCATCATTGCCTACTTAGGTTATCTCACGGTAAGATCCATGAAGCGCACTGACCTTTTGGAAGAGTTGTGTCTGGTATTTCAAAGATGCCAACAACACAACTTGCGCTTGAACCCTCTCAAGTGTGTTTTCTGCATAAATGTAGGAAAAATGTTAGGGTTCATAGTATCCCAGCAAGGGATCAGAGTCGACCCTCTCAAAGTCCAAGCAATCAAAGAGGTACCACCACCAAAAACATTAAATCATCTACAAAGCCTGTAAGGTAAGGCCAACTTCTTACAGTGCTTTGTCCCTGGCTATGCCACTTGCGCGCAGGGCTTCCTGCATCTCCTTCATTAAGACATTCCCTTCAAATGGGATGAACATTCTAAGAAATCACTTGAAGCATTAAAAGACACTTTGTCTTGTGCTCCTTTGATCAGCCCACCCGACCACAACAAAGACTACACCCTATACCTATCTGCATTAGAAGTATCCATTGTTGGGGTGATAGTCCAGGAAGGACCAGAAAATAAGGAGCACATAATTTATTATGTAAGAAAAAACATATTCAGGCTTGCATTGAAGTATGAGCCAGAAGAGAAAATAGCCCTAGCCCTAGTACACGCAGTACAATAGCTTCGGAATTACATCATCCTTCAAACCACCACTATCATAGCATCTATCAACCCTATGAGATATTTTCTAACTCGCCGCATGATGAACCATAAGTACCCTTGATGGTTATACTGCAAGAATTTGATCTGCAGTTTAGTTCCCCTAAGAGAAAAAAGGTGCTCATTCTTGCACAATTCATTATTGATCTCCCAAATGAGACCCAAGGATTCCCCATTAATGAAGCACTACCTGATGAGCACATTTTATCAGTGACAACAGAATACCATTGTTACGGCTATATCCTCCTCTTCTTACGAACTCATAAGTTTAGACCCCAACTCACTCGGGACGATAGAAGGTGCATACGCCATCAAGCCCCCTGATACCTTTTATTAGGGGACTTCCTATATCGACGATGTGTCAGCACCATCTTATGCTGATGCCTTTCGCATGACCAAGCTGAGAAAGTCCTGAATGAATGCCATAGCGGGGCTTGCGGCGACCACTTATCAGGAATGGCCACTGCCCAAAAATTCCTACGTGCAAGTTATTTCTGGACCACCCTATTTCACAATTGCATTCAAGCAATCAAAAGGAGTGAGTGATTTCAACACTACACACATAAGGCGAGAGCCCCTCCAACTCCCTTCCACCTCGTCATTGTAGCAAGTCCATTTTTCAAATGGCCATTGACTTCATGACGTGCAACCCCACATCATCGGGCAACCACAAGTACATCATAGTTCTTGTCGATTATTTCACCAAATGGGAAAAATCCATGCCCACATATAACAACACTACAGAAACCACAGCATGGTTTTTCTTCAACCGTGTCATCACACAATTCAGTGTACCCAAGGAGTTAGTGTCAAACCATGGAAAACATTTCAAAAATGAATTATTCCAGGAACTATCCCAGCACCTTGGTTTCACGCACGAATTTGTGTCACCATACTACCCCCAGTCCAATGGCCAAGTAGAAGTTGTCAACAAAGTAATGAAAATTATGTTACAGTGTATGGTGAACAACCACAAAACCAACTGGAATCATATGGTATTCTCAGATTTATGGGCATACCATACAACAATCAAAATTTCAATAGGATTCACACCCTTCCAGTTAGTGTACATGGTGGAAGTTGTGCTTCCCATTGAATGTGAAATCCCCACCCTACATTCAGCCATCAAACTTCTCACCAATACTTAGCCCTTAGAGCAATGGTTGGTATAGCTAGAACTCGTCGACAAAAGCTGACGAGAGGCCCTTCAATATAATGAAGCTCGTAAGAAAAGGGTGAAAGTACCGTTCAACCGAAAGATCAACCTGCGCTCATTTATCGAGGGGGAACTAGTTATGTGCTATAATGTTGCAAAGGAGCATACATTTTATCAGAGCCTAACAGGACATGCCTAAATAACCCCATCAATGGGCTCTACCTAAAAAAATTTTACCCATAAGAAATAAGGCCTCAGTACCCTAGAATAAATATGTATGCACCATGAATTTGTTATGATGATCTCAAATCATCATGGGCTTATTCTGAAAATCACATTCTTGTGTCGCAGATGGATGGTCCACCCATATACTATTTTGGGTTCGTTGATGGAGCCTCTTGATGGTAACAAAATTTAGTTGTTGCCGCCTAGGCCATATATTCTCCTGACCGGTCACCATACCTCACCAACAGATTATGTATTAGGTCAACCACAAACAATTAAGTATATAATGAATTTGTCATAGGATTATTAAGCGACGTCTTCCTCCAAGGCATCAGCCATTTACATGTATTCCTTGATTCCCAGTTAGTCGTATCGCAGTTAAATCAAACCTTTCAATTTCAGGATTCACGCCTCTTTAGGAAGTACCTGCACGCACAAATATTAGCTCACAGTTTTGATCGTATTACATTTACACATATACAAGGAGATCAAAATCATGTATTCGATTGCATAGCTAACAATCCTAGACTGGAATGCATCACGTATATACCATAAACCATGAGAAACAAACCATCATACCTAGTGAATCCATCTTAAGCATAACACCCATCATAAATATATGAAACATCATAAAAATAGCTATAGACACATCATCAGAGCCATAAAAATACTTCTCGTAGATATCCATCGAACAATATATGTGACCCAGTATACAAAAAGAGTCCACTGGCCCTTCGCCAAGAAAAAAATGCATGTCATCAAAAGGCAGGGAAGCATCCTCATAATGGGTGCTTGCCCTGGTATAAACATAACAATAATCTAGGGTTGAGCCCCTCCAGGTGGGCCTTGTGGACCCACATTGTTGTCTCTAACCAGATATCAGATAGGTCATCAAAGCCCCTAGTAGAAAAACCTCGAGTAAGGCTCTCGATCTTTTCCTAGGAATCACCAAAGTCGCGTAGCTGAGCACATAGAGCCTCATCAAAATCATCGCTATCTAAAGCTCGAGGCTCAGTAGCCACTACACGAGCCTCAACAATCGTTGCACGAGCCTCGACAACCTCAGCGTGCACAAGTAGCACTGCATATCCCCCAGTAGGAGCAGTGCTAGTACCCTCCCCTGAAGGTCCACTTGTATCGATCTACTAAGCTCCCTGCTGAGCCTAGTCTCCCCCTGGAGCACCCCTTCTCCTATGAGTATGGCTAGCTAAGAAGGGTAAGGGACGACCCATCGAACCTGCATATGTAAAGTAAAACAAGTATGACATCAGTTTCACCATAAAAACATCTCCAAAAATACATGAAATTAATACTCAAAATGCAGAAAACATAAATATCATACATGTTGGCCCCCAATAATAATCGGGAGGAAGACCCATGTTTGGATCACATTGGAAATCCACCCCAGCGTACGAGAACTCTAGAAACATCTAATTTTTCGACTCGAACCACTCCTCTATAGTATCATCCCAATACCTGCCAGCCTCCCCTCAACCCTGATGGGGCATGACAGGCACCCACCTGCGAATCTGAGGATCTCTCAGAGGGCTGAGGGGCACTACAATAAAATGTCATAGCATAATGACCCACTCATACATGATACAACACAATATTTTGGCATATAAAAAATTCAAATCCTTACCTCGATGCACCTTGGCCAGCTGGTTAACCATATCACGGTACACCAACCAATCCCAATCAAAAAAAGTGCCCCGCCTGGAGCTGTCGCAAGACCGCTATATGGAATTGATACCCTGTATGATGAAGATGACCCCACAAGGCAGAAAATCATCAAAAAAGTCGCATGCTCTACCAAGTCTGTAACACGGGACAGCATAACACACTTAGCATTACGCCCGCAATGACCAGCCTCCTCTACCAACTCATGAATTTTCACTGCCCTTGCAGGGAGTGGATAGGTCAGAACCTCCCCGTGAGGCAAGAGACTAGTCACAAAGTATACATATATCTGAGTTGTCAACCTGAGCTCAGCCTGACACACTACCATGATGCGCCTCTGACGATCCCAACAGCGAACCAGGTATCATAAGAATCGATCATGAGACCTCAGAATAGGGTTCTCAAGAAATTTGAGTAACCCCCAGCGTGCCAAAGTATGGCATGCACGCAGATCGCGGGCCACCTGGGTGTCAAGTTCAGGCCAATCCCTCTCCCTCCAAAGCATCTTGCCACCGAGAAACACCAAAAAATCAGTTTCAGACTCCCAAAAAATTCAAAAAAACCATAACTTACAAGACTATGCGCTTTCTAGAGACATGGGTGCGCAAACAGTGTGTCTGTGAGACAAACTCATGTGCGCTCTCCATGCATCTAACTCTCATAGACGTGTCAATCACCATCGCCACTCGACATGTATATTGTCTACCTAGGCACGTTGTCCCCACGTTTTTGTCTCACACAAACGCAGAGGGAAGCACATCCCAAATCACCAATTACGTTGGGTTGTCGCACAAATATCATGTCTTCACGCGGTGACGATGCGAATCCCATAGAGTTGCCCGCGCGGTCCCCATTAAACCAAGTTAGAAAGGTTGTTTAGGATAACCCTGTATGGACCACCTAGCATGAAAATGAAAAAATAAAGAAGAATGAGATTCTAGCTCCTACCTGACGCTCTCGACATGAATCCCTAGTGCTCTGGTTGATCGCAATGAAAAGAAACGCTATGATCTCAGACTCTGACCTCTCATGCTTGGAAAACACAAATGAGATGAATTAGGGCCATTATAGCCTATATATCGTTCTTTTCTCCATTTTTAGGAGCCCATAACTTGAGCTTAGGGTATCTAATCGTAAACCGCGAGAGACATAGCAATCAACACTTCATCATATTCAATCTAGATCTCTGTGTTCCAATTTTCAGAAGAAAAAAAAAAATCATTTTCGAGCCTATCTCCCCCTCCATACTACATCTTAGGTACACCCTGTCTTTTTTGTTTTAATTCATGTTATTTCAAAATATTTATATGAAAAGAGATGCTTTTACTTGGGGTATTAGCCACAGATGTTGCAGGTGCACCAAATCACTGTATCTCCAGAGCAGATATCATTCTATTCTCAGCATGATAGGCTTCCCTCCAAATCTTTTCATATCCTGACATCATTTCTCCAAAATAATAGCCTGTGGGCTTCATTCACTCGACCATGTTTATCATCACCTCACCTTGCACATGATAAACACCCTTATAGGTCGGTAGAGCTGCACCTTCCATAGCACCAATCAATTTCTTAGGCCATAAGTCACTATTTGGAACCATGGCCACCAAATCTGGCCTGGGAACCATCTCATTCCTATACATTCATTATCAACATCATTCTATTTTAATCATCACATATATAAACTCAATTCCCGAGCCACCATTTTCTACAGCGCAACAACTAAAAAATGCATCATTGTGTTTAACATTTGGCCTACCACACCCTCATAAGCATAGCCCATATGTGTCATTCCATTTGCCTCATCACCCTTGCACTAAAACCAACCAATGGGGCCCCCACCCTTAGAAAAACACCCTCATTGCATCATCATGAAAGATCACACATGTTAATGGGGCACCCATCTCTATGCTTGTACATCCAAAAACACTTTCACATTCTTTTGAATAGTGTACAAAGATTTTTTTAGTTGAAAGAATTCCACCCATATTTTTATGTTTCATACCTAGCAGCAATCCCTATTCACCCTTGGTCAGAGCTGCGCATTCCTTACCACACCCAATCACGTCATTCATAGAAAACATACACCCACCCTGTATATCCTACCAACCCCAAGGATACCCTCATCAAAAATTGTTGTGATTGTCGCCACTCGCATTAACAGCTCCGACATCATGCCATTTAACCATCACCATCATTTTTTTCCACTTCTCGTCATCATGTCTTGTTAACTCATCACATTACGCCCTGCTTCAAGATAAACCTTGATCCCTTGTATCATTACTTGTTTCAAACGTTTGATGCTTCCTCCCTATCGCCTTCAACAAACACTTTCCAAGAAGGAGGTAGTACCTTGGATAATTCCTCACCACCATAGGGGCATCTTCGGATGGCACAATGGGAATTCACATCACCCATTGATGTCATCAATCCCTCTGACATTTGACATCAGCACCAGTTTTCATGTCAAGGTGGTATCATACTTCATAATTTTTGCACTTTGTCCAAAATAGTCACAGAATCGTGTATCAGTAATCATCTCTTTCAGCAATGCTTAAATTATTATACACGGGAAGGTTCCCAAAAGTCAAATATCCATGCATATATTGAGTAATTCATCAATGTTATACCCAGACAATGCATGTGGATGCCATATTTATCCTTTTTGTTCAAATAAAAAATGCCCTTGAGGGTGTTAGCAATTGTCATCATCAACCAACAGCAGATCACCTACCACAATGTGACTTGACATAACCAATATTTGTCACATTATATTAACTAGTCATCATCACGAGCATGGGACATGCCTGCCTCGTAGAAACATTTCTTATTTTACCACTTATAGGTTTCCTACATAACATAGTTACTTGTTTACTTCAGACAAGGGGTTCCCCTACTTATCTCCACAGCAAGTTACTCTCTCTCTCTCTCTCAAAAGGGTCACACAGAAAAGAAAACGTAATGTATTTCGACTATACGTTTCCTCTTAGACCTCATACATCAGGAAGAAATTGTTAACACTAGAAAATTGTACGAGCAAAAGACATTAGAAAATGTCAAGAAAACAGTACAAATAGAGATTTTTCAGCAGAAATACACTATAAAGGACAAAAATTTAATTAATTCTTAAGGTTCAGTCAGAAATTGGTGGATAGTGCACCAATAGCAAAGCAGTTTTGCGCACAGCAAGCTTTATCCTCAGATAGTCACGTGATCCTAGGGATGGCGAAAAGTCACCATTCGGGACCACTTCCCACACTTGGTGAAGATTATTTTCTTTCAGTAACAGTCAAGGATAGCCGAATTCAAGCCACCTTAAAGAGTTATGCATCCCACAAAGGAATATCTTGTTCTACTCTTGAGTCACTATCAATATTGGGCTAAGAGAGGGAAGGGAAGTTCAAATATTTCTTGTTACACCATTTTTTTGGTCATCTAATTCATTATCATTAGATGAACCCAAGTACACCATGTAAGACCAATTTTACCCTAAGTAAAATTGCTTTCACCATGTAAAATAACATTTGTCTATATTTCCTGGTCATATTTAACCCAAAACAAGGAAATTAATTAAATAAATCATTATTTATTTAAGTATTTCCTAGGAATAGGTTATTCAAATCATTATTTAAATAATATTCCTAGTTAAATTTGACTAAATCATTTTTAAATAATTAAATAAATCATTATTTATTTAATTATATTCCCATCATCTCCCTAAAATAATAAATAAATCATTTATTTGTTTATTGTTTATAAATAAAGGAATTGACCCAAGTCAAAAGACCTTTTCCCTCCAACAAATATAATAAAATATTCCTAAAGGGTGATTCTAGAATTTGATTAATAATATTTTATTCATGCACCGAGTTCTAGAACACCCCAGTATTTTGTTATAAATAGAAGGGTTTTCCCCATTCATTAGTCACCTTCATTGCATTAGATCACACTAGATCTATTCTTGGTCACCATTTTCCATTTTTGCTTTGTGAGCTCCCATTGAGTTCTATGTTTGTCAGGGTTTTCTACCACAATAAGAGAGAGGAATTTTAGATCTGAAATGCTGAGGAATTTCAAGAACCCATCCCATTGAGGAGAACCGGAAAACACCTTTCTTGTTTTCCTCTCAGGTGCCCCATTCTTTAATATAATATAAAACATTCTTTTAAACACATTGTTCTTGTCTTGTCTATTGGATGCATGGAGCCATATTGTGTTTTATCTGCTTAATGTCTTTTGTGCTTAGATCTGGATTTGTGCAGCAGACTTAAAGATATTTTGCAGCCATAATCGATGTTAGGGATATTTGTTATGCGTAGCTAAAGTGATCTTTTATGACGAAAGATTCATACTAACAATTGGTGACTCCACACAGTCTTTCTCTTGTGACTGTCGTCGTTTTATATATTCCTGCATATCCAGCTGTTTCAGACCCTAGGGTTTCTCTTCCATTTTATGTTTTTCCTATTTTTATGGTGCTTTTCACCTTTAAAACCCTCAACCAGTCAAATTTTTAACTTCCATGTGTTTTTGGCCTTATTGCGCAGGTGACAGACATCAGCCGCAGCTAAGACGACAAATTTTTCTGAAATCTTCCGCCAAGAGAGCCGGATCTGCAGGTCGCACTTATCAGCCCAAAAAGTGCGACCTGGCCTTCAGGTCACACTTTTCTGCCCCAAATCTACGACCTAGACTGCCAAACAGGTCAGAACCTGCGACCTGCACTGTTTTCTGCAATTTTCCAGCACTTTTTCTGGGTTTGTCTAAAGCTTCTGTCAGGGTTTTCCATCCTCCGCCTCCGCCTGTTTAGACCTGTTTCTGATCCGTTTCACTCAACTAAGTGGGAATCTTGCCCCTTAGGGCTCTAGTACCCTCCACTTTTTGTGGGAGAGTTTTTGTTGTTTCAGAAATCTGAATTTCCAGAGTTTCAACTTTATTGCTTTCAGATCTGATACCTTAGTTTCAGATCTCTTTAGATTAGCTCTTCCCCCTTTCAAATCACCTCATATAGTTTTGTTTGGGTTCAATTCTATAACCGCCTCATTGTCCCTACTATTTTTAGCTGATCTCCTCCCTTTTAGCAACAACCTTTCCTCTGCCTCTTTGTTGTTCTCTGCACCTCTTTTCAGCAGATTTCCCCTTTAGATCCTTGTCCCTCTCGACCTTAGATCTATTGGCCTCTTTTTTGCATGCTTTGCTTCGTTTTTCCCTCTTATAGACTAGTTTTGAGAGACCCGCCTTCTTGGGTTATATTGATGCATTAGTAGCTGTTAATTTTCTGATCTTTTAGTCTTATTTACTGCAGATTTCTTTTCAGTTACGCAGCACACTTTTTCTTTTACTCTCAAAACGTCTGGGTTTAAACAATTAAAATTAATGCACGCCACACACGGACCCTAAATGAAGAAGAGCCTGGTTACCACCGCCTGGAAAAGCCTTTAAAATCAATTGACACTGCACCTTTCTGCCCTTGTTTCGACATTGATCTCACTTGATTTTACCCCTCCTTTCCCCTGTCGGTTTTCTTCTTCCCGTCATCATTGCACCTCCAAGGCGTTTGTCTCGGAGACTTCTTGGCCTTCACCCTCAGTTTCTGGTTGGTTGACTTCCTCCTGCCCGTCGTCATCGAGTAATTCCTCCCCCAAGTCCGCATTCTGACTCTTCCTCTGATTGTTCGGGTTCTTCCCCTCCTCCTGGTTCCCCCCCTGTTACCTTCACCATGTCTAGTTTCGGACCTAGCCCTAACCCCAGTTCTACTACTGGGTCCGTTTCCAGTGGAACCCCTACGAGACCTACCTCGACTACCCCATTACTCCCTTATATGGTCGGCCTCAGTCTCCCCGATTTCAATCAGCTGATCAATGATCCTATTCGCCATGATGTCAGTTGTCCTGCTATTCCAACCAAGCTCCCCTTCGACATTCCCATATTCGAAGGCCTTGCTAGTGAAGATCCCTCTAACCATATTCGATCTTTTCACATGTGGTGTTCCTCTAATTCCATCACCGATGACTCCATCCGTCTTCGATTGTTCCAATGCACGCTTACCGGCGAAGCTTCTAAATGGTATGTTGATCAAGCCACGTCTTCCCATACCACGTTTGCGACCATTGCCCAAGCCTTTTTATCTTATTTCCATCTCCCTCTCCGATACGACACTGGTACTGAACTCTTAACTTCTTTCCATCAATCCTCTTCGACCCGCCTTTTCGCTCATGTGCAGGAATGGCAACGAAGATAGAGCCTATGTCACACCCCCCCCCCCCTTTGAAGATTGGGTTTACATGGACTGGTTCCTCCTCTCTCTCTTACCTCCCATTGGCAAAGATGTTGCATCCCATTTTCCCCAAACCGAATAAGCCGCCCTTCAAATAGCCTTGAAATATGACCTTATCTACGCCCAATCTGGTTATGTTTATACCATCCTTCCTAACCTCCCCAAGCTCGGTGGCCCTAATGCCTCAGGGGCATCTCACTCTGCCGACGGTATCGTTGGAGCCCTATCACATACCTCTACCCAACCTCTTCCGGGCTATGGTTTCCCTCCAGAAGGGGCCAGCCCCTCCGGCACTTTTTCCCCTCCAGGTAGCATGTATCCAGGCTACAGCATGCCTTCTCCTTTTTCCCACCCTCCTGCTTACCTCAATGTTGCCCACCCTACCCATTATCCGTATCCATAACCTGGTGTCCCAGCTCCTCCGGCATTTGGACCTCCCACTCCCTTGCCTTCTCCACCCCCGCAACCACACTTACTACCCCCTCCAGGGCAAGTATTTGCACAGCAGGGGGCACCTAATTTTCTTCCTTCTTAAAGAAGGAGAAGAGGTAATCAATCCACTTCTGGCAATCGTGGATCCAATCCTTCCAATATTGACTCTACCACTGCCAACTAGCCATAGGGCTCTCAGCCTAAGCCAGACAGGCCGCTTCGCACCAATAAGCCCTATTCTTGTTGCGGTGTTTATGGTCACTACACTCATGATTGTCCTTTATTACCATAACTATGGCAGATGTGGGAATCTCAGGCCACCATGAGGGGACAACACTCCTCCCCTACTATCCCTCCCACTCCAACTACTTCCCAACCCATTGTGTTTACCGATCCTTTCCCTCAACAAGGATTCGTGGCCACTCAACCTCCTCATGCCCTGGTAACTACTCAACCTTCCCCTTCTGGTTCCTCTGATTACCATATTCTCATGATGGCCTCTGACCCTCCTCTCACCGCCGACCTCAACCTTCAAACTCGATCCCGTCAGTATTCGACGCCTCTCGTTCCCTCTATCTCCGAGTCTCCATCTTCAGGTCCTACAGAGCCTATGTCGACACCCAATGGTCCCATACAAATCCCTTCGCCCAAAGCTAAGGTTCATCCCAAGACTCCTAAGGGACCATTACGCTGAAATGTTGCCTCTAGTCGGGCTGCCCATTCATACAGCATAGTAGATGATCTAGCACAATCTCCCACTGCCATTTCAACACTGGAACTCCTCCAGTCGTGTCCTTCTCAAAAGAAGGCTCTACTATCTTCCGTGGGTGTTGTAGATCCTGCTGATGACCAATTGATTGTTTTCGACGCCCGTCAGTCAGACCATCCCCCTCTTCCTCCTTTGGTTGCTTTCCAAATCCCAGTCAAAATCCGAAATGCCAATGTCGCTCGATGTGTTATTGATGAGGGGGCATCTACCTGTGTAATGTCTGCTTCGGTTTGGAAACAAATTGGATCTCCCGAGCTGGCCCCTTCCACAATCACCCTCGTGCGTGGGATGGCCACGCCTCCTAACCCATCGGCCTCTAGATTCCCTTCTTCTTGTCCTACAACTTAATGGTGTCTATCGTGTGCATAACCCTATCCTGTTTAGACAATATTTATGAGTGAAACTTTTGATATGTGAATTTAGATCCATTACTTTCAACCATATCCCTCGACGTCAAAATCAATACGTAGATCAAATCACAAATCATGTTCTAGACTAGCATTTATCACACACACGACAATAACATTTTACATAATCAACAAAATGTACATAAATAATATATATCATATCACATGTGTTTTTAGATTCCATCTGCTCTGAAACATATGACATGCCCATAGCATGGTACAAAAAACAAAACTACAAAATGGGGGCACCACTTTCCCCTACAAAAACACTGGGGGGCACCATCTGCCCTACATCTAATCACTCTCTGGAGGATCCCGAGCCAATGGCTCTACTCCCGCAGCTCGTAGATCACGCACAGTCTGACCGGCCATCGCCATGCATCGCATGATACCTCGCCATTCTGAGGGTAGCCCAATACATAAATCTATGTACTGGTCGTCTAAATCCTGCCAACCACGCTCCGACACACCGGTCAGCAACCCCTCACATCTACGACGGATATCCTCCACCAGAGCAGCCATATCCTCATTTTGTGCTATCCTTGATCCACTTGCACCTGTAGCTCCTGCTGCTGCTGGTCGTCCCATATATCCGGCCGATTTTACCGGAGCTCTATCTGCATTCCAAAAATATAACGATTAGTACCATGAATACTAGTCACAAACTCTATAATTCACATAACATATTAGCTGCTTGTCACTTACCATCGGGCCCCCACACTCGACCAGGCGGAAGTGGCAAGTCTGAATCTTCCCAATAACTCATCCCACTATAGGGATATTCGTCTATGTATAATGGCATCTGATCCCAATGGGCGAAGAACTCTGGTCAGAACACCCGTCCAACCGCCCCTCCCCCTCCTCTGCACAGTAATCATCCCCACCGACGCATCTGGGGCTCTCTCGGACCTCCATCAGGTAATTGTATACGAGGTCGCAAGGTCGAGATCTTCTCAAAAAAGAAGGAACACAACACCGTCCCATAGGCACAATCATGATTCACTTGTTGCTTGCATAGCGACAGTTGTCGTTTCACTGACACCAACATCATCTGGGCCCACCCATAGTAGGTCCCCCCCAACGCACTCTCTACAGTCATCATCTTCCCTCCAGTGATGTGATGGAACGCCTGGCTGCCCAAGATCCGCAACACTGCTGCAGCCATTTCCCGAGTATCCAACCTCTCTAGATCTCCAATGGATATCTGAGTCCCTTTGACTTGGACACCTGGTCGACAATGTCACTCAACAAAATCCATAATGTTACGCCCCTGTGGTAACACTGGTTGCGTATTTCCCACCATCCCTAATGGTGGGAGACTATTCAAGAAATACAGATCCTGGACTGTCAGCTCGATCCTATGCCCCTGCACTATAAACGCCTCATGCTCTGGATCCCAATAACTGATAATTCGGGCCAACAAGGGCTCTCTAGCCCTCATCAAAGGGTTCTCCAAAAATTTCAAAACCCCATACCTAGCCAGTGCACGATGGACACCCTGATCCGCTTGGATCTTCGTCCGTAATGTACCTAAGTCTCTCTCTCTCCATTTGATCTGTATCTCCACCATACCTGCACAAAAACACCATTTTTTTCAGTCTACAGATCAGCAAAACTGGATTATCTTACACCAAAACTGAATCTCAGCCCATAACAGAACTGCAACCTCCCACATCTAACAGGTTGCACATTTTGGGCAAATCTTGGGCCAGGTCGCACTTTTCAGGCCAAAACCTACATCCCAGGTCACAGCTTTTGCCCCAAAAAGTGCGACCCGGCCGTAATGATGAAGTAGGGGCAGTTACTGAGATTTCAAACCCTAATCCAAACTTTGAATCCATCAAAAACAGAGAGTAGGATTAGGCTTCTTACCTGCAACTGACGGATCACAATTCCAACGGTCGATTTGTCCGCTATGATCGCTGCAAGATTTAGGGCCTTCTCTCCTCTCCACATTCACCACAGCTACACAAGCAAATGAATGATTTTGGAGGGAAAACGCCTTATTAGAAGAAAACCCATGTTTTTTCTTTCGCCGCTGCGACCAAACCGTAGCCCCGTTTGACACACCGTCTGCACCGTTGGAAAGCTCTCACCAAGCACTCAAATGGGTATCTATCAGTTTTCCATTTTTTTATACTTCACCGAGACACATTTTTTCCATGAAGGGTCCCTTCACCTCTTCTCAAAATCGAATTTCTTTACTTACGACACTTGTACTTGGGGCACCACTTTGCCTCCTTACTCGTCTTCGTTCGTGCTGATTTTCATCATGAGATACCCTATTGTACTCATGCTTTTATGGTTCCCCATCGGACCCTTACTATGAGGCAGCACCATCGAGTCACCCTTGTTTAGAGCATCCCAGTCGAGTCATCATCGCATTCATGGAGTCCATTCCGAGTCCCTTTGTACCCCGCTATAGTCCCCCCTCCTTTCTTGCTTGATCCCTCTCTCGTGTCACACATTATGGCCTTCCGCACCCTTGTCCCCTATCCCGCCTGATATTGTGTCAGTCGCTGCCAAGCCATTCATGCCCTTTATGCTCTAACAAGGGAAGTTGTCCAACCGCTCCTCCATATCCCTCATTCCATCATCATCATTAGTATCTATCTGTTCGTTGCTCTACTATTTTCCCTCATGCCTTAGTTGGTGTTTCCTTATTGCCTCACCTATGGCAGACCTACTTCTGTCAGCATCAGCTCATTTACTCCAGAAGCCAGGTCTAAGGGGCAGTGTACCTTGTTTCGAGCTCTTCTCAGCATGATCGCTATCTATACACTTGATGGTCCAGTGATGCAGCAGCAGCTATTGGTGATTCCCGGGCGTGTGTGAGATGTCTCAACCCTCATGAGGGGGTGGCCCTGCAGGTAGCCCCCCACATACCCGGATGACTTTTTCATTTCCGCCCTTGATGTAGCTCCTCTCATTTGATGATATCGGCCTCAACCGCTTGTAGCGCCTCTTCGATTTGCATATATCAGTTAGATGTTGTGAGCCCTTCCCCGTGTGTAGGGGGCATTTGGGTATATTTTTATCTCATGTACTAAAATCTTCTTGTATAAGTCCTGACGGTTATTCCAAGCATCGCATGTATGTGGGATTCATCATTTTATTTATCTAGCTCATGTTTAGGCTAGCATAGGCTTCATTCTTGCGTTCCGTGGTTTTCTGGGTGCCTTATTCCTTGTACTATTGTATCGACGGGCATAGGTATGCCTCCCCCGCCGCCTTTAACACTGGTACTACCTCATCACTTAGAGACTTGTTGCACCTGTAAGTCTTGTCTCCTCCGGGTCTAGTCCTTCAGCACATTAGACTACCTTAAATTCTTCTCTCTCACTTCCCTCTTGATGCCTAGTGATTGAGTTCTTACAACGTACTTCGGTCATACGATTTGCTCCTAACACTCGTACGTTGGGGGGCAATCTGTTACACCAATTTTTTTGTCATCTAATTCATTATCATTAGATGAACCCAAGTACACCATGTAAGACCAATTTTACCCTAAGTAAAATTGCTTTCACCATGTAAAATAACATTTGTCTATATTTCCTGGTCATATTTAACCCAAAACAAGGAAATTAATTAAATAAATCATTATTTATTTAACTATTTCCTAGGAATAAGTTATTCAAATCATTATTTAAATAATATTCCTAGTTAAATTTGACTAAATCATTTTTAAATAATTAAATAAATCATTATTTATTTAATTATATTCCCATCATGTCCCTAAAATAATAAATAAATTCATTTATTTATTTATTGTTTATAAATAAAGGACTTGACCCAAGTCAAAAGACATTTTCCCTCCATCAAATATAATAAAATATTCCTAAAGGGTGATTCTAGAATTTGATTAATAATATTTTATTCATGCAACGAATTCTAGAACACCCCAATATTTTGTTATAAATAGAAGGGTTTTCCCCATTCATTAGTCACCTCCATTGCATTAGATCACACTAGATCTACTAATGGTCACCATTTTCCATTTTTGCTTTGTGAGCTCCCATTGAGTTCTATGTTTGTCTGGGTTTTCTACCACAATAAGAGAGAGGAATTTTAGATCTGAAACGCTGAGGAATTTCAAGAACCCATCCCATTGAGGAGAACCGGAAAACACCTTTCTTGTTTTCCTCTCAGGTGCCCCATTCTTTAATATAATATAAAATATTATTTTAAACACATTGTTCTTGTCTTTTCTATTGGATGCATGGAGCCATATTGTATTTTATCTGCTTCTTTTGTGCTTAGATCTGGATTTGTGCAGCAAACTTAAAGATATTTTGCAGCCATAATCGATGTTAGGACTATTTGTTATGCGTAGCTAAAGTGATATTTTACGACGAAAGATTCATACTAACATTTCTATATAACTGGCCATGGAAAGAGAAAAATAAGACACATTGTTATGTTGACCAAATTGATACCATAGCAACACCATGAGTTAGAATAACTATGTTGGTCTGTCAAACATCTGATGAAGAAGAGAACTCCACCATTGGAGACTTGTCACATTCCTTTTGAGAGATGGAGGAGAATATTGAAAGGAAACCAAGGAAAGGGACCCCCTTGCTGAGAGTATTTGAGCTCCATAACTCAAAGGACTCACTACAAGTATGTTAGCATTGTATTCTTCTTACTACCAACAACCAATAAAGGTAGTTTTCTCCATTATTTTATTGGTTTGTTTGCTCCATTTGAGCATTATTGTCTTGTGTTTTTCTATTAAAATCTATGTTATTGGTATGCATTACTTACCTTATGAGTTGTGCTTTACTTTTTTTTAAGTTTGTCCATTAACAACAGCATAATATTCTTTGTGATCTTTTAGGAAGCAACCTACTGCTAAAGAGATGTCTTTCGGTACACTAGTGTGGAAAAAACACTACCACAACGACAGAGACCAGAAGGTGATGCTCTGCTAGAGGAACTCCATCGTAGATTTGACCTACCACTAATCGGGGTGATAGTGTGGATGGAATGAGTTAGAATATCGGTATATGGATGAGTGCACTGGTATTTCCTAAGAGTGGCGAGGTATCACATGGAGCATAGTGATGGCCGGACAGGCATTTCGAGATCTACGAGTTGGTGGTATGGAGCCTTTGGATCGAGAGCCTCCGGATGATAGGGACATATGGTTCCCATTTTTTTGTTATGTAACATGATATGGGCATGTAAGATGTATTTTTAGTAGTGTACTCCAAACACTTATATGTTTTGATATGATGATACATAATATGGTTATGCATCTTTGTGACGATTGTGATTCACCATGTGTTAATGTTTGTGGTTGACTTCTTATATGTGATAAATGCCAATCTATAATTTTATTTGCAATGGAATCTACATAGTGATTTTGGGCTCTAGGAACATGATTGAATGTAGTTACTTCAAATTCACGTGCCAAAAGCTTCACTCGTAGGTATTTTCTAAATAGGACATGATTATGCACATGATAAATTCCATTCAATTACATGAAAAGTAGCAGGGAATCTAGACAAACATGAAGATGAAGGATGCGATGATCAAGGACATCGGCTAACAAACCTATCATAGCATCATATTCAGCCTGGTTATTGGTGGCAGATCCAATACATATGTAGTTTGAATGAACTAACGAATGCAGAGGGGTGAAAATGGACCAAGCTTCCAAGGCAAGGTTCCTGTAGAAGTGACTCGCGCCATCAGCATAACCGATATCAGGTGTGGATGATGGATCCATCTGAAAGACCCAAGAAGACAATGTATGGGTGAGACAATGATGAGAGATAGTGTTGAAACCAAGATGATGGATATCGTCACCGATGAGGAGGTAGCGAAGGGCTTGATGTCGAGTGCGTCTTTGAGCATCACAACTAAGATGGGGGACGAATTTCTGGGTTCACAAAGAGATGGAATCCATAGAAAAATAATCATGGATTTGGTGTGAAAGTAAATATACACAATGGTACATATCATCCCAAGGATAATCATGTTTTTCATGGTTTCCATGATGCCTTCATCTGAATGGAAGATGGGCGGACTGGAGGAAGAGAGAACGCCTAATGTGGAGGGGTTACCTGAAGCATCGTCATGAGAGAGAAGGTTCACATGCGCATTGACAACAAGCGGGGAAAAATGACTAGTAGATAGAATATCTACCGATTTTGAGACCGGGGTATTCGACAAAGAAGATTTGACTAAATCACAATAGGGAACTCCAGAAGAATCCCTAGATGATGATCCCATGGATGACAACAGGTAGATAATATTAGCAATGTTATCTTTCATCTCGACTGTAGAAATTTGAATAACTGAGATATTATTCACTTAGATTATCCTGATCACACACTGTTTGAGCTTCATGCATAATAGATAACCTCTTCTACTATTGATCATCAATTTGCGGAAATATAAACAATCACATGCGTACATTAAAACCATAAACAATCACACATATAAACGCAGTATTTATGGGAAAGCTTAAAGCTGAAAACCCCCAACTATCTGTATATTATAATGATAGAGATCATGTAACAATCATTGTACAAACTCCTCACAAGCTCTCAGTACAATCTCCAATTGTTACACACTACACAAGCTCAGATCATACAAAACACATGCTCCAATCTGCTCCACCTGTTAGCCAGCCTCTACTACACAATCCAATATGGATAATTGCCAAATCCAGGTTCAACTCCCACTGGTATGTACTACACAATCCTCATTGGCTTCTCCATCAATGTGTGTGCAAATCTCATGCACCAGTATAGTCACAACTGATAGTCACACTTGCTCTTTCACCTACCTCTTCACTGGTCTCCACTGAAACTGTCCATGCACTGCAGTTAACTGATGTATTATTTAGTTGATTTATGAGTTAATAATTAGTGAATTAATTAATAATTAATTCACAGCACTCTTACTAATTGTATCAATCAGTTAAACTAGATACAACTAGCTCAACTAAGTTAAACTAAACACAACTCCATTAACTGTCTCATCAACTCCACCAAACTCTGTCACATGAGTTCTAACTGAAGTCAACCATGCAATAACTCCACTAAACCCTAGGAATAGCGTAATTCCTTCTGTCAGCTGCATGTGCCACATCCATGCATCAAACTGAAGTGCTCCAAGAGGATAAGATAATGTTTAGAGTCCAAATATTATTAAGAGCTAATAATATTCGACATATCTATTTTTAGACTGGAAATCTAAAAATAGATTCCGCCCAGTATGTCTAAAAATAGAAGTCCATATATTTTTCCCGACTTGACCAACCATCCACAAATAGCATCCTGTAACTCATAGAACATGATCCATATGTCTAAAAATAGACATAGTCTAAAAATAGACTTTGCGCCAAAAATAGCCTGCGGGCCCACTTAGTGAAGGTGACTTCTTTCCACTAAGCTCCTCATCTTGTTGCAATCTCAACACTCCCTCTCAACAAGATAAGGATTATCTGCAACCCCTATCCTGCCCCTGTGGTATTCGAATTTTCTCCTGGTGAGCGCCTTCGTCAATATATCAGCATCCTGATCCTCCGTAGGAATGTAGGAAAGTAACATGATTCTCCGCTGCACACAAACTCTGATATGATCATACTGGATGTCAATGTGTTTAGATCTATCGTGAAATACTAGATTAACCGAGAGTTTGATGCAACTCTGATTATCACAATAAATCACAGTAGGCTCTAAGTGTGAATCGAACAACTCGACCAGGATCTTCCTCATCCATATAGCCTCGCATGCATCCAAACTTGCTACCATATACTCGGCCTCTGCTGAACTGAGTGCCACGGATCTCTGCTTCCTGTTGTACAAAGAAACTGTTGTCGACCCGATATTGAAAAATCCCTCCATATGTGCTCTTTCTGTCTGTTGGGCTCCCTGCCCAATCTGCATCCGTGAAGCCACATAGCTTCACCTCATCCGACTGTCTGTACCACAATCCATATCTCGATGTGCCTCTGAGATAACACAATACATGCTTCCCCGCCTTCCAAAAGAGCTTGGTAGGCTTAACCATATCTTGTGAAAGCTGGTTAACTGCATAGCATATATCGGGTCGTGTATTGACCAGATACATAAGTGACCCCACCAACTGTCGATAAACAGTGGCATCCAGTACCTCCGTCGAAGTAGCATCCTCCTTCCTCCAACCACCAGGAAGAGGAGTATCAACAGGCTTGAAGCCATGCATGTTGAACTTCTCTAGTATCTCCCTGGCATACTTACCCTGAGAAACAAACAGTCCATCACTGCGCTGCCAAATTTCTAATCGCAGGAAATAATGAAGGAGGCCCAAGTCCTTCATCTCAAACTCTTTTGCAAGATCCTCCTTGCATGAGAGTATCAATAGCTCATCACCTGTCAAAATCAAATCATCTACATAAAGTACAATGATCAGCAACTTACCCTCCACCACAATCTGGTATAGGTTAGGATCCACCTCACTCTTGGAGAATCCCAAGTCCGGTGAAATAACTGTCTATCCGTGTGTACCAAGCATGAGGTGCTTGTTTCAACCCATACAGCGCTCTCTTGAGCCTGCACACATGCGACTCGCTGCTGAAGATCTCAAAACCTTTAGGATACTCTATGTACACCTCTTCCTCAATGACTCCGTTGAGGAATGCAGTCTTCACATCCATCTGATGAATGTGCCACCCCATCTGCGCTGAGAGAGCGACAGGTGCAAAGGTCTCCTCATAATTGATCCCCTCTATCTGTGAAAAGCCTCGGAAAACAAATATTTCCTTATACTTCTCCACACTCCCATCAGCTGCCTACTTCACTTTGTAGATCCATCTCGAACCCACCATTGATTTCCCTTCCGGCCTCGAAAAAATCTCCCATGCATTGTTTCTGACAATCAAATCATACTCTTCCACCATGGCATCTACCCATGCGGGGTCCTCCACAGCTTCCTCAAAAAAGGATGGCTCTATCAAGATACAATTTCTCATAAGAGCCATGTATCCAGTATATCGGTCAGGCGACTGTCTATGTCTGCGCTGTGATGTAGGTGCTCCTACAACCTTCTCTACATATTGAGCCAGTCGCTCAGCTTCTGTAGTGTGCTTCCGCCCTCTGATGGTTGGCGCTGCATGAGTGGTTTCTTCCACACCATGAACCTCATCTTGTGGCTGATCCAAATCCTGAGACTCATCCTTAGGAACTAATAGCTCCCCATGTGCATGCAAGTGTGGCTCCCTCTCAAGCGAACACTTCATGGCTTTCTCCTCCTGAAATTTGATATCCCGTCGCACGACAGTCTTGCGACTGTCTGGCAAATACACACGATAGTTGTGGGGCGTATCAGTGTACCCCACAAATATCCCAACCTCCGCGGTCGACTCCAGCTTCTTCCTGGCATCCTTCGTCACATGAATGTAAACATGTGAACCAAAAATCCTTAAATGGGAAATATCAGGCCTCTTACCAGAAAACGCCTCCTCGGGTGTACTCGTGCCAAGTATCCTATGAGGACAACGGTTCTACACATATACTGCAGTATTGCATGCCTCCGCCCACAAGTGAATGGGTAGGCCCTGATCATGCAACATCGCCTATGCAGCACCCACGATCGTTTTGTTCTTCCGCTCAGCAACCCCGTTCTGCTGTGGGTTATGAGGTGTTATGAGCTCTCTTCGAATTCCTTCTACGCTGCAAAAGTCCTTGAATTTTCCAGAGATGAATTCACCACCATTGTCGCTCCTAAGAGCCTTCACCTACTTCCCAAATTCTTTCTCAACTAGTGCCTTGAACTCACAGAAATTTGAGTATGTCTCGCTCTTCTTCTGCATGAAGAAGATCCAGCACTTACAAGAAAAATCATCAACAAATATCACATAATACCTATGCTTTGCTGTCGAAGCTACTGAGAAAGGTCCACACACGTCTGTGTGAATTCTCTCAAGGATCGTCGTGGCGCAACTATCCTTCTCGTGAAAGGTGGCTTTCACAAATTTTCCCAAGGTACACCCCTTGCACTAATCTGACTGCGCAAGAGTGCCCTTAGGAAGCCCAGTAGAAATCTGTTGCAGTATCTTCAAAGCTCCATGGTGAAGGTGGCCCAATCTCCGACGGTGCCCTGCTCGCATCATCATCCGGCTCACCACTCCTTCTACCTTGCCTACCATTGCTATGCAGCCATCTAACTGCAATTGATAAAGGTTCTTAACTCGAACCCCTATCCTCCAGGTCACACCAGTTGCCTTACTGCGCAGGAAAGCCTTTCCTTCACTAAAGACAACATCATATCCCTTGTCTTCTAACATCGCCACAGAGATCAGATTATTCTTCAATCCTGGAACATGCATCACTTCCTTCAATACGAAGGGTTTATCAGACTCCCTCTCAAAGGAAATGGTACCGATACCGATCGCACTGTATCTACCATCATCGCCCATCTCGATGTGCACTCCAAGATCTTTCTCATCCAGATCAGCAAACAAATCTCGATCTCCTGTCATGTGAAAAGACGCACCACTGTCCAGAAACCACACTGATCCCACCACACTTGAGACCAAGCATGCGATCAGTGAAAAATCTGGCTCAAACTACGAGGCTAAGGCCTCTCCAGCTGCAGATCCAGCAGCCTGCTTATTTTTCTTCTTATGCGGACAATTTGTGGCATAATGTCCGTGTTGGTGACAGTGAAAGCACTTCACCTTGGACATGTCCTGCTTCTTGCCTTTCGCACTGAAATGAGAAGCTTTCTTGCTCTTCCCCTTCTTTTATTTGGTAGCCAAAGCGTAATTCTCTTCATCGTAGTTCTTTGATGAAGATCTGTCCCTGGTACTTCGCCTTATCTCCGCTTTCACAAGATCCGACCAAAGTCTCTCCCATCCTAGCAATTTCTCCCGACCATTGACAGAGTCCTGATAGGAATGCCAACTCTTCGGAAGCCCAAGGAGAGCCAAGCTCACCAAGTCCTCGTCATCAGCAGTCACCCCCACACTTCCTAGCTCATCCGCATTGGATGAACTTCGTGGGGTACTTGGGCATACTGTCGCCTTTCTCCATCTTTATGTTTCTGAGTTTATCCTTGAGCGCCAACTTCCTCTGGTCGCTCTTGCTTTGGAATAAATCTGTCAAGGCTTTCCACATCAGGAATGGAGAAGCCTTACCATGCAGGCTAGGCACTATGTGATCCTTCACGCCCTTCAACATAATCCTTTGACACTTTGTTGTCTTCTTTTCCAAGCCTCAATTACGGCAGCATCGCTAGAAGTAGGCTTTGGAACTTCAACATCTATGAACTCCTTCAACCCATTGTCATCTAACACCGCCTCCATCCTGTCCTTCCATGCAATATAATTCGAGCTACCCTCAAGGGCATACTCCAATCGCAATCCGTTGAAAGACATCTCAACTTCGACACCAAGAAAACACTGCTGCAAATTCGAATTCCACCAGCACAAAACTCAACCGCTTTAATGTTTTGCAATTGCTCCAATGATCAATACTGCTCCGATACCATGTAGAAATTTGAATAACTGAGATATTATTCACTGAGATTATCCTGATCACACATTATTTGAACTTCATGCATAATACATAACCTCTTCTACTATTAATCATCAATTTGCAGAAATATAAACAATCGCATGCACACATTAAAACCATAAACAATCACACATATAAACACAGTATTTATGGGAAAGCTTAAAGCTGAAAACCCCCAACTATCTGTATATTATAATGATAGAGATCATGTAACAATCATTGTACAAACTCCTCACAAGCTCTTAGTACAATCTCCAATTGTTACACACTACACAAGCTCATATCATACAAAACACATGCTCCAATCTGCTCCACCTGTTAGCCAGCCTCTACTACGCAATCCAATATGGATAATTCATGAGATCAAGGTTCAAATGCCACCATTATGTACTACGCAATCCTCATTGTCTTCTCCATCAATGTGTGTGCAAATTCATGCACCAGTATAGTCACAACTGATAGTCACACTTGCTCTTTCACCTACCTCTTCACTGGTCTCCACTGAAACTGTCCATGCACTGCAGTTAACTGATGTATTCTTTAGTTGTTTTATGAGTTAATAATTAGTGAATTAATTAATAATTAATTCACACCACTCTCACTAATTGTATCAATCAGTTAGACTAGATACAACTAGCTCAACTAAGTTAAACTAAACACAGCTCCATTAATTGTCTCATCAACTCCACCAAACTCTGTCACATGAGTTCTAACTGAAGTCAACCATGCAATAGCTCCACTAAACCCTAGGAATAGCATAATTCCTTCTGTCATCTGCATGTGCCACATCCAGGCATCAAAGTGAAGTGCTCCAAGAGGATAAGATAATGTTTAGAGTCCAAATATTATTAAGAGCTAATAATATTCGACATATCTATTTTTAGACTGGAAATCTAAAAATAGATTCCGCTCAGTATGTCTAAAAATAGAAGTCCATCTATTTTTCCCGACTTGACCAACCATCCACAAATAGCATCCTGCAACTCATAGAACATGATCCATATGTCTAAAAATAGACTTTGCGCCAAAAATACCCTGCGGGCCCACTTAGTGAAGGCGACTTCTTTCCACTAAGCTCCTCATCTTGTTTCAATCTCAACATCGACATTAGCAGGAGGAATAAAAATGTGTGGTTACTATTTAGGCTCAATAATGGTGCAAGAATCTGCAGGTAAAGAAATGGTGGGTTCATTACGAGTGGCCTATATTTCACGAAGTTCCTGATGGGTATCATGAAAATATTTAATATGAGAACAGTGATGGGAATAGTGGCCAAATTTATCACACAAATCAAAAAGGTGATTTGTGTGTAACGATTTGTTTTTCTTGCATCACTTAGGTAAGGTAACATGGACCTCTCAGATGTTAGAGTCAGGAAACGTATCGTCGACCACCTCTTTGAGATGAGGGATTTTAGGACAATTATTGGTAGCATGCCCAACAACATCACAAAAACCGCATGGAGATGTCAGCTTTGGATTCTTAGCAGTAGTTGGAGTTGTTTGGGGTGATTTTTATTTAGTTCCCTTTTTCTGGGCTTTCCCCCCCTCATTATATTCTTTCGCAACAGGTGTAGGCACTTGCTGAGGTTGTTGTGGAACTGAAGAAAAATAAGGGGAAGGTACAACAGGTTGCACCAGAGTAAAAGATGTGTAAGTTTTAATCAGATGGATTGTTTGTGAGGGGATCGATGTACCAGACTAGGATCCCCAGAGTAATGTTGGGTAAACTCAACGTAGCCATGATAGTTACAGAAAAAATTATTGGTTAGGGAAATAAGAAAGGTATCTAACCGAAGGATAATGGCCTGACAGAAATTCTCCTGGATGGTTAAGGCCTGGAGGAACTATTCCTAGTAGAAATGGATTAGGAGAGATAGAAACAAAAGGAGGTGGTCCTTGAGGAATTATACCTATATGCTGGGTTGAGTTGGGGACAGGAGGTTATGGAGGCTCTGGCTGTTAGATGGGCATACCAGACTGCTTGTGAGCATCCTGTGATGCTTGTAGCATGCAAATATTGGATGAGTTGGGCTCAGAAGGGGTAGTTGGTGGACCATAGTGGGCACCAAGAAAAGAGGAATCTTTATAGACTCCTGATGAGACATTGGTGAGGGGTGAGAAGTCTGCACCTTAGGATCATAGTAATTTAGTTTATCGAATATAAAGATCTCTCCTTTGTGGGGAAATCACATCTTACGGAAAACCGTGGATGTGACAACTGACATGGCATAGGTGTAACTATGACCCAGAAGGATGTTGTAATCCAGCGGAGCGTTGATGACTTCAATATCAATGGAGACCGTCTTACTACAACAGTGATAGGAAAGTTGTGAAGTAAGCCAAGGGGATGAGATGGATGATTTTCCCATGCATGGAGAGTGATGGTGGATAGGGATAGGTCTGGTGAGTTAATTTGTTTCCAAACACTAGTAACCATCACGCATGTGGAGGTACCTTTGTCAATGATACACCGTTGTACAGTGGTGTTTCTTATTGAGACTGTTATTTGGAAAGAAATAGATGAAGGAAGTGGAGGATGTTCTGATTGGTCAATGTCAAAAATGATCATGTGATCATATGAAGGATCCACAATGCTAAGGTCATTAAGTAGAGCTTTCCATTGGGATGGGCATGACGGGATAACTTCTAGAGTTGACATGGCAGCGGGAGATTTCGCAAGGTCGTCTACTATGTTGTATGTATGGGCGTCTTTGGCTAAAGCAGCATTACAATGTAATGGTCCTCTGGGGATCTTAGTAATAACCTCTGCCTTAGGCTGAGGGATATGTAAGGTACCATTTGATGACGAAATGGACTTTGTGGAATCTTTTGGTTTTGACTCAGTCACAAAATTAGCAGGTGCCTTTTCATACTGGCGTGAACGAGCCTGAAGATTGACATGTTCAGTATTGACGACCTTAGAATTCATCATGAGAATATGATAATCGGTGGTACCATATTTTGTAGGTTGAGGCATTTCTTGACCTTGTGTGGGGTGGGAAGCTATGTATCCTTGGTGAGGAAATGGGTTCGTAAGCACTACTGGCTAAGATGGAGCAAAGGCCTGAGGAAGTTGAGCCATGGCCTATTGTCCTGTAGAATTACTTGCTTGGGCTTCCCATACTTGATGCATCTACAGTAAAAGGGGACAATCACATGAGTGTAATGGCCATATATCTTGCAACATGCACAAGGCTTATTCGTATGAAGGGCCTTGTTCTGCTTGGGTTGTCCGCCTTGTTGCTGGGTTGTAGGATTAAGCTGATTTCCCTGGGTTGGATTATGTGGAGGACCTTGGTTACCCTAATTACCTTGGGATGGTTTATTCCTATTACCTTTCCCCTTATTCTTCTTCTTGTTGTTGGGGGGATTGGTAACGCTCTGTTGAGCATACACTTGACCTTGAGGAGGAGGTGGTTGTTGTGGCATAGGTTGAGGAGGAATGGTAGGTTGAGGTGCTTGTGTAAGAGGGGATGGAGCACTAAGTGGTGCATAAGGAACATATGGAGGAGGGGAAACATTTGAATAAACAGGTTGAGCAACAGTTGGCCCTGACATCTGCTGATGTAATTGGGGAAATGTGTATGGCGTGCTTAGACTTGGATAAAGGTTGCCTGCTTTGGGGGGGGGGGGGTAATTGTAGGAAGTATTGGTCCCCCCCTAGGGTTGACCATAACTCATATGAGGGAGAGCATATGGTTGTTGATAAGGGTGTGAAAGAAATCCAACAATACAGTCAACAACATAAGATTCCCCTAGTGCATTAGTAGCACCAGGAATATGCAGATCAGGGAGAAAGTATAAAGATAACCTGATTGGGCATATATCAAGTCATACTTTAAAGCTATTTGGAGCACATATTCCTTTTTCTGAGGGAAGTGCGACGTGACATCTTTACATATGGGGGAAAACAAAGATCTAAGAAAAAAATCCATATAGACACGGTCTTGAAAAGCAGGAGCCATACATGTGCTCCTCCTTCTACATCATTCTTGGACATGGTCAGAAAGGCGGGTGGCAGAAGTTTGACAAAATGAAGTCAAGATTTTGGTCCTAGTGTCGTAATGGCGAGGTAACTAAAAATATGATAAGAAATATTTAGCGAGAGTACAAAAAGTGAAATGGGAGGCACAAGGTTGGTCAACATACCACTTATTCGTAGCTCCACTAAGCGTGTGTTGGAATAAACGAAGATGAATGGAGTCATTGGTAATGGAATTGGAGAAACACCACATGTGAAATGAGCGAACATGATTAGTGGGGTATTCTCCAGGATTTCCTTCAAAATTGGGAATGTTTGAAGGGAGTTTAGTAGGCATAACTAGCCAACTTGGGTTATTGAGAAGGGGATCGTTGATCAGCTAATTAAAATCTCGGAGATTCAAACCAACCATAGAGAGTATAAATGGAGTAGGAGTGATTGTACCAGTTGAGGTTCCACTAGTGGTATTACCTGGGGTAAGACCCAAGGTACCACCTTGGTTTCCTGCACTTAAATTGGTGCCTGACATGGTGGTGATATGAGGTTGAGAAGACGTGGAATCAAAGGAATCAGTAGACTCAAAGTCATAAGGACTCGATAGAGGACTCAGAGGATCATTAAGGGAATTTTGAGGTCTAAAATGGGCCTCCTAGGGAAAATGTACAATCAAAATTCACTTCATGAGAACCAATCACATTTCAGGGGATGACATCATCCCTAATGGTTGAGGTGGCATTGCTTGAGTTAAAGATGCTTACTTGTCACATTCTCAATGGTGGATAAAAATTCATGGTTAACCATGGTAGTGTTATAAGTATTTTTAAAGTCAAAGTAAAGTACTCATAATAAATGTCATTTCACACATTTTGAATAAAAATATATTATTGTCATTTCATATTTCTTGAAAGAAACAATGCATATCCCTATACATTTATTATATTATATTATATTATATTATTTTTCTATAGTATATTAATTACATGTTATTATACAATTTAAATAATTTAAATTTTAATTAATAGCATATAATATAATTAAGAATTTATAAATGTATATTTTTATTTTATTTTAAGTTATTTAAGTACAAAGGAAAAATGCATTAGTTGTTCAATGATAATAACTTTTTCTTGAAAAACTCATTCTTATTTATAGTCACATCAATACAATTTTTTTATTAATTTTATTTTGGTACAACTTGTGAATTGAATTTAACTATGGTTACATAGATTGTGGTGCAAAAAGTGAATTGAAAATCCATAAATATGATTTTATTGGTTTAGTTATTATTTTATTATTTCCTTATGAGGCTCATTTTAGACATCAAAATTCCCCTAATGGAAGTCGCACCTGATAGGGAGTAGTAATACGTCCTAACAAAAACTAAGGATGAAGACCTTGATTTCACCGTGACCAACGCCTAGGAGGCGCAATGATGTCAAGACAAAGATAACAATAAAGTACTAAAGGATGATAGGAAAAATCATAGTAACAAACAATAAGCAAACACCTAGTGCAGTGGTGCCAAGTGTAAAAAAACTATATAATGTTGCTACTCTAATACAAGCAAAATTGTCCTATCAAATAAAATTACCTCTAGCCTAAAGGTGATCTAATTCCTAAAACAATCCTAGATCTATTATTTTAGATGGGCTTTCAAAGAGAAAGGTATGGTAGAGAACCAATTGCTTCCCACTGCCAATCCTATAAGGTGTTTTCCTAAGATTGGTCACTAGGATTACCTTCGTCCCACGGGGGTGGTTGAGTCTTAAGCTTCTTCGTGATCAAACAAAGCATGGAATTTCGTACCATGGGTTTAGTAGCCCCGGGGAGAATAGCTCGCACGATGTACTAGCCTAACCCCCTCTGAATCGAGTTTCTAATGTAATTTGACTTTGATCGTGGGATGGTGAAGGATTTTAAGTTCCCTAAAAACCCAAATTTTATTTCTCAATGTGAATGATCGATGGGTGTTATTGGAAGCCTGTCCCACTGATCCTACACCTAACTACACATATTGCTTGGCCCTGATTCCCAAGTGGGCTTAATCTATGTGTGTTAGATTATTAAGTCTGGCGTTTAAATTTTTGACTTGGCGGTGTTAACCAAGTTCGTGTTCTCTTAGAGTGTGTATGTGTGGGAAAAAAATGTGTTCAGTGGATGAATAAATTAAGCATGTTTTTTTGTGCCATATGTTGTTGAAATACTGTAAATAATGTTGAAATATGACATAAAAAATAAATAAAAAATCAAGCACAAACCTCACCCAAAGAAAAATCTCAAATAGCTAGGAAATAAGAGGCAAACAAGCTACTCAAAACACATGAAAAGGGCCTACAAGATCTAATGTCAATTGGATTGGGATCTAAGGCTCTATATTGTTGAAAATGGTGCAAACAAATAACAAAAAACAAAGGTAAGATATGTTGCAAAGGACAGGTAAGGAGCTCAACAAACCAAGGATACTCAAGGGTATCCTAGGGGGAAAGGCAAAAGAAAACTCAAAATGGAGTTATGATGGCTAAAAAACCTATCCAAAGGGGTTGCAATAAAATGGACCAGACCCTCAAAAAATGGTTGAAAGTACTAAAAACCCTAAACTCCTTACACATTTGATCTCTTCCTAGAAAGGTGGAAGTGTACTAGAAACCTTAAGGATCTTGTTTCTACCTCAAAGAGACAAACTAAGAAGATCCTTGCCTAAGGAGGACTGAAAAAGAGGTCAAAAAACCAAAAACAATACTCTCAGCAAACCCTGAAAAATTCTGATAAAAAAAACTTCTGGAAAATTCGTAAAACGTAGGTTTTGACCTGTTTTTTAAGGAAATGATTTTTGGGCCAAATAGGGCATTTTGTTCCTCGGAACACACTTCTAGGGCTGAAAAATTGTGTTTTGGTCTCCACGGAAGGTCTCGCAAGATGTTGTCGTCTCCTGCTCGGTTGGTACCTATGACCTGTGGAAAACACCAGAAAACCACCAGTAACCAGAAATTTGATATAATAATGGAGAGAAATATATAAATAGCAAAAATAAGCTAAAAATAGTTGCAGAAAACCATGAAATTTTTGAAGCAAAAGTAATCTAGGAAACTGAAGTTGTTACACCAATGGAGTCGCCATTTGTTACTATGAAATTTCTTGGAAGGTGTAAAAAATGATCTCACTTAAGTCACGAGTGACTAGTGACCCTAACAAAAATTGTGGTTGTTTATACTTCAGATCTGCAACAAATATGTGAGAAAATCCTGCAAAACGATGAATGTGTGCAAATCTAAAAGAACAAACAACAAAAATAAATCTGATGTAAAAACCCAATCTTGGAAAAGATGTGAAAGAAAATTAATTATATTAATGACACCTAGCGAAGGAGATTTACAAAGGGTCATAAATCCCCATCAATGGGATGGTTCATTTGATGTCCTCATCACTTAAGCATTCAAATCTTCCTCTCTCAAATGTGTGAAAACCCAAACAATGTAGAACTCAAAAATGGGAGCTCGAATGCCATGTGACGATAATAGTGACGATGATAATGATCATGGTGAGAAATAAATGAAAAATCTTTTATTTATAGCAACGTATTGGGTTGATCTCAAAAATGGAGAATAATAAAATATTATTGACCAAAATCTATATCTAACAGTGTGGAATACTTTATTATATTTTTTTGGACAGGGAAAAGATATTTAAAATGGTTAAATATCTTTATTTAGAAATAATTAACAAATAAAATGATTTATTAATTATTTCACGAATAATAAGAAAAGTGTGAAATGAAATATTTATTAAATAATGATTTAAAAATTAATCCAAAGATGGAGTTAAGGAAAATGTGACAAGGAATAATTATCAAACAATGATTTAATAATTATTCCTGGAGAAAAATAAATAAATAATGGTTTATTTAATTATTCTTATGAGTTTTAATCAAAAATAACTTAATAAAAGTGGTCTATTAAATTATTTCTTATACTGAAATTGATTTTACTATTGTAAAATTAAACTCACATGGTGTATTTCGATCCACCTAGTTAGAAATGGCTAGGTGATCATTTTTTGGTGATAACACTTGTCAAAACTAAATGCAATAATGCTTCTTCATCTGAAAAAGTTCTCCCTTCAGTTGATTGCTTTTCAGACCCATTTGCTAAGCAATCTTTTACTCACGTTCTCTTTTGGAATGCCCTATTTACCACATTTACAACATATTATTTTCAAATTAACCAAAGACTCCAATCTTCCTTTTTATCTAGACCTCCCTTTGGAGAATTTTTCTTCTCCTCTATCCACCAATCGACCTATTGCTAATATAGCACCTTTATTTGATCCTCCCATGTCCATTCACCTCGTCTCCTTTGAAAATAAATATACATCAAAAGTTAGTGTGGTCATATTACTCCCAAAAGCCATGACTAGACTATCCCATGAGTCTGGAAAAGTACACAATAGACTAATACATATTTATTCTTCTAAAACGAAGGTATCTACAATCAATATATTATTTATCCTCAAAATGTAAATTTCATTTTGAAGAAACAAATTATTCACTAGCAATTTCAATTGATATAATATTCCCAACTTATCCCATGGTTTCTTGGCAATGTCTTCACTTGAGACATTAAGCAACACTAAATATGTGAGACAAATTTAAACCATGCTCCTCACTTTTATTTAGAGTTTTTTCCAATCCTTTGTCAACATACTAGTTGGAGGAATTTAAGGATGCATAATGATCAACTATTCTCGATCTATGAGGAGATCCTTCACTTTAAGTTTCCAAACCTCAAAATTCTAGCCATTAAACTTCTCTATGTCAATTATTGTACTACTATCCATCTTTATTTAATAAAAGTTTTATCTTAACACTACAACTCAAATAGGCTTATCTTAGATGTAATAAATAATGAAGTTTTTGAATAGATCTAGGCTCAATATTCACAACTTTTGATAGTATATGCATTCATATATAGCCAAAATGAGCTTTGATACCACACGTTCAGATTAAGGCACCTGATTTAAATTCAGATAAAAAAGTCCAACTACAAAGATGACTAGAAAACTAAACTAAAATGGAAGTTAAAATAACGCAAACCTTTAAATATCATGAGAGTGATTAAAGAAAGAAAAAAATATTGGCACACCATACATAATTACATAGCACACAAAGATAAATAGACTTTACCTTAGAAACCCTCAACTGGGAAAACCAATTGAACCTTTGAGCTTGAATACTTCTATATTCTCAACGAAAATTATAGCCAATTACAATGAATGTCAATGTTGGTCCACACCTATGAAAAATGCATTCATACATCACTTGATCTCTACTAATCATGAATATTCATCATCCTTCTCCATATATCATTAGCCTTAAATCATGATTATTTATAGGAATAGAAAACCCCAATTTGAAACATCTCAAAATTTTATAGGTGTTTGAAGATCATATGTCAATATCCTAGGAATCTCAAGATTCCTAACCATTTTCTTACCATTTCCAACTATTGTTTATTCTCTTTCAACGATGAGTCAACCACTAGTCTAATTCAACTATGTGCGCATGTCCAACTACTAGATCCATTTTATTGTTATTGTATTTGGTGTTTTCTGGACTAAGGGTCCCAAAAACAACTCCTTTGCAGTTGGTTGTTTCCTACAAGAAGCATAAAAATAATTGGATGATGTGAGTGCTAAAAAAATAACCAACAAAACATTGAATATAATGGAAACAATGGATTAAAAATATTAAATTAAAACTAAATTAAACAACATGAAACATGCTTGATGAAGCAAAAACACATCAATAAAGATATAGGAACAAGATCCTCCTTATTGTTTGTTGGTGGTGGAAGAGTTATAAATAATATATAAAGACACTTGAAGAGAGTTTCTTGAGTAATGGTTCCCATGAGATCTCAACAAGGATTCCCCTTCTTCAATCTCCTTTGCAAACTTCTTCTCTCTCAAAGAAGCAAAGAGAATGCGTATTAGCGGTAGAATCCTCTCAACAATGGAATGTTGGATTGTTTACGAGAAATTTTTCCAACATAACAATGCACAAACTTCTTCTTCTTCTTGGTATTCCAATGGCTTGTATATATATAATTTGAACTCAGTTTTCCCTCCCTTGGCTCATTAATGATAAAATGAGTTGAGAGAAGGAGAAGCAGATTCCCTTGGGGGTTGCATATCTTCAAATCGGCTCGAAATTGATTGTCCTTGGGTAGTACTTGTTAGGGAAAATAAACTAAAATCATGTGGAGTGGTCCTGGACTGCTGACTAGACTTTTAACAAACTCGTGAAATTATCGAAGAAAAATATGCATGGTATTGAATTTTTTTCTTTGGAGCACCCGTGCGAGTTGATTTTTTTTAATTGGACTTTATAAATCCTTTCACTTCTTTATTTTCATGATGTTTCCAACTATAAAATATTCAAATGTACATGTTGTTGTCTAACTCTCGGTTTCATCTAACCTGTACGAATTTTGTATGTTTTTTCCATATTAATAGGTTCCCCCTTATGTATGAGGTTAGGAGCAAGTGCATAGTCGAAATACATCACATTTTTTTGTTCTGGCGATGGGTATGATGTGATTTTTTAGAGAGTATATTACAACAGAGATGATTGGGGAGAGTTCCTTGAATGAGAATTGAAAATAAAACCATGCTTTGATGAATTGATGATAAAAAGGTGTCTATATGAGGCAGGCATGTCCCATGCTTGTTATGATGACTAGGAATGGAGTAGTACAAATATACAGGAAATATCTTGTGAAGTTAGCGGTTAAATGGATCACATGTTGCTAGTTGAAGAAGATAATTGTTTTCGCCCTCCAGGGTGTCTCTAAAAAATAGGAGGAATTGGCTATCCTCATGCATATGATATAAGGCACTGCTGAAGGGGGTGCAATGGGATGCATGGGTGTTCGAGTAAATGAGATAAATGCAATGATCGCAGCATATGATTCTACCATGACTTGAAAACTTATGTTGAGGTCAAATTTCATGGAGACCGATGAAATCAGTGGGAAAATAATTGTTCCCACTATAACACTTAATTTTATCCCTATAAGGTAGGAGTAACCAAGGTACGGATTTGATTCTAGAAGATGGGTTTTGTTGTTGACAGAATGAAGCACCAACCGCCTGAAAGATGGTTCCGGAAAATCATCATGAAATTGGAACATACATTTTCAACATGGTGTTTCATAGACATGATGGCGAGATTTGAAAGTATGTGAGGGATACATAAAACATGTCCGAGGTTGGAGCATTAATGAAAGTGGTGGCAGTCAAAACCATAGTGTGAGGGAGATTCCCCTGGAATCAGTATGACATCCAGGGGGAATGGTCATTCTGACTATCGTGGTATGGTATGAGAAAATGGTGATTAATGGGATGTGTGTGAGATGGGTAAAAAGTGAGCTCCAACCAAGGGTGATGTAGGACTATCGCGAGGAAACTGATACAAAAATATGCATCATAATCAGTGTTCATTTAAAAAATATTTGTACACTTGCAAAAATAATTTAAAAGTGGTTTGGTATGTACAAACACAAAGACGGGCACCACAATAAAATGATGGCCTATGTGATGATGTAGGTGGGTTTTTTGTAGAGGGTTGGGGCCCCATTGGTTGCTCTCAGTGTGCGGTGGATGAGGTGGATATAATGACTCAAATGGTCTATTGAAATATGGATGCATGGTACAACAAGTGTAGAATGTGATGCTGCATTATACCCTATAGAGTCATTTTAAAGAAGGCATCTCATATGATTACAAAACTATTCCTCGATTCAATCATGTTATGGTTCTTACGAGATCTCATTAGGTTCTTATAGAAGTGGTCTTCCATTAGAGGCTTTTCATCGATACCTTCAAAGAGAAACTTGAAAATATTTCTTGGATGGAAATCTGTTAGAATGAATAGTCCAGAAGTACGTTTTTAAGCTTATGAATGGAAAGTATTAAAGATAACAATAAAAATCCCCCTAACTGACCCAGTGAATAATCTCAACCAATAATCAAAGTCACTTTATAAAATATGAGGCATTAAGAGTGAATTGCTTCTGACAGTTCTTACCACAAGAGTGCATAATGGCAAAAATTTCAATGGTGTGCCTTGGGAATTGCAATTTCAAGAGTGGTGTTGTGACAATTTTATTTCAGATGACATTTTCATTTATTGTTTTAATACTAGCCTACCCTAATTTAAAGAGAGGAATATCTCCTTCAAGTGTAGGAGTACTTATAATGTAGCCATTTGAGTAACATAATGCAAAATATAATCACACTCAGTTTTAAAGAATATCATTCAACACATGCCAGAGTATGAGAAACTAGTTTCTTTCTCTGATATGGTATCAAGAGTTGTCGAATAATGAGGGAATAAGGTGTGTTGATGACTGCTTGAAACCATGCTTCAATGGGGTCCACATATTCATGATTCTCCAACTCATGTAAGTCTTCCACAATTTGATAATCACTCTATATGAGGCATGAGGAATCTGGTGAAACACAAAAGAAAAATCCCTCAAGTTTGGGCTCAAATATATGCTTTTCAGGTTGACAAGAATGGTTAAGGGGAATTCTAGGGTTTTGAGCTTCAACAACATTTTTAGAACGGATTCCAATCAAATATTGATCCTCCAACGATATTTGAATTAGATCTTCACGGGGTGAATGTTTTGCAGTGATACAAGATGTTTCCAAACTCACCCCTTCCCCGAACCTCAAAGATATATCATTACACTCAATAGTGGAGTTAACATGAAGAATGGTTGTTTTAAATTGTTGTGCAACCTATTGGTTTGGATTAGGGTTTGGGCTAGGGTTTAGACTATGGTTTGCACTAAGTTTTGGATTTGGATTAAGATTTGTGTTAGGTTTTGGACTAGGGCTAGGGCTAGGTGAAGCGAACAAAGTTCCTTCTCAAACTAAATACTCCAGAAGACTTGGAATACAAAGATATCCATGAGGATACAAATATTATATTAGATAATATGATGAATGAATGAGATAGATAGATAATGAATGTTACAAGTGAGGCCTGCTTATATACCTACGCAGGTGCCTCTTCACGAAAGGTCATGTCTTATCAGACGTGACCTTTCAGCCTAATTACTAATTAACTAATTTATCATTTATCTACATTATTTATTCATTACATTGCCTTCCCCTCAAAAAGCTTTGTCCTCAAAGCTTGTCGATGAAAGGCCTCGATTTCTTTTCCTGCTATGAACATCTTCTTGTCTTAGGGCAGTCATCCTTGTCGATACAAGTTGATATGATCCTCTAAGTGACAAACAAAACTGTCGCACTGAGAACGGATCGGACCAACCTAAATCAATCTTCTGTGGAATCTTACAATGACTGGAAACTGGTGATGATTCGTTAGTATTCTTCAGACTATCAGCTTGTTTCTGTTTTGAATACATAGCTCGGCTGAGTTGTCTGCTCCCGTGATTTGGATGTCGATAGGGAACTTTTTGGGTTTGACTTTGATTTTCTTTTGGCAAAGATGTTATTGAGTAGGTTACAGAACCTTCACTTAGAATGTTCCTCGTTTTTCTGGCATCTAAGTTTGTTTCTTCCGCAGCTTGCTTGCCGTCTTCTTCAGTTGAGACATTTACTGGATCAACGTTCAATTTTTCTTCAACTTGAACTTTCACATTTGTCGGTTTTGACGATTCTTTTTCGACAAGTTGTTGCACCTTGTTTCCCAACGACTTCTTGTCTTTCTTCAGCGTCTTAATTTGCGTTAGCAATTTATCGTTGTGGTTCTTGAGGCGAACAACCTCTTCATTCTTGTTAGTGGTGATTTTTTCAATTTCCTTCTGCATATTTTGTATCACCTTTTTACCTTCTTGAGAAATTACTTTTGAAATTTCTTGAATGTCTTCAGGTGTCACTGAATTTGGTTTTAAGTTAACGTCTTGTAGCGTTATTTTCTTCTTTTTGTAGGAGAATGTTAAAAACTTCTTTTTCATATTAAGGATGAATGACCCTAGTGATTCCATCCAGAGCGAACCCAGAATTATATCACTATCGTTACAAAATAAGGTTTTAACGGTAAATTGCGAGACCAAGGAATACCCCCCAATACTTAGGTGTAGATTCCTTATGTCGTATTGTTTTTCATTTTTGTGAAATGAATTTGTTTCCGTTATATTTGATTCGGGGATCACTAATTCGTTAGCACATTTAGTACTAACATAATTATTCTCTTGATTAAGATCGATAGATATGAGAACTTCCTTTCCCGCAAGTGACCCTTTAATTTTAATTAGCGCACGGACAAACATACTATAAGTTTCAGGAAATCTGCCCTCTTTCCTTTCCAAATTGGGCTCCATTTGTATTTATCGAGATGAGATTAGGGTTTTATTTTTATTTTTATTTTTATAAGTAACCCTCCCTAATCTTTATAATCTTCAAAACTTACTATTCCTTCAAATAATTTTTCGTTGGACCCTTAGTATTGAATCCTTGACAATTTCTCCTTTATCTTTTTTTTTTTAAGCCAAATGGATAAACTTTATAACTTAATAATGGTAATCTATAAATAATTTCTCTTTGATTTATCCCTCTATATAAAAATATCTTTTTATTAGAATATCCACTCTTAATGAGCCTTTCAAAATACTTTTTAAGGCTACCTCTTCACCTTCTGATTTCAATATTAAAATGTCTTTAATTTTTTAACTTGAAATTTCACTTTTCACCTTTTATATATAGATATTCAAAACTTCTAAAATTTTGGCACAACCTTGTACTTTGACCTTTTCAATATCTTCTTTTTATTTTTATTTTTTTTATTTTTTTTACTAATTCCACTAACTCACTATTACGGCACTTTGTGAGTGTTGATTTTTTATATTTCACTTGTATTTTTTAATTAAATATACTTTAACTTCTGACTTCCGAAGAGTCACGACCCTTATTCAATATTTAATTTACTGCACTTTTTAATAAAATTGTAGGAATGTCGTTCTCATGTAAAGGCAGGCACCGTAAAAGTGGAGGTTACAACGTTTGGAAAATTCGGAGATGAGAATTGTTCTTCACAGCTTTACGATGGCAGAGGTATGAATAACGATGTTGGGGTTGTGGGTGGTGACAGAGAAACAATAGATGGAGGAAATCCAGGAGCGGAAGACACAACAGGAGGTGAGTCGCATGCAACGATGGCAGAAGGGTTCCCGGTGGTAGCGGTGATAGCTTGTGATGCCTTGGATAGCGGCAATGGAGGCGGGGTCTATAGGATGCAATTTCAGCAATGGTAGCTCTATGTGCTCTGTCAGGCTGCGGCAGAATATATGTCAGAGCGACGTAACAGAGCACGGGGACAATCAGCGGAAATGTTGGAATTCAGCGGCAGCAAACGACCGGTCAGTGATGAACTATTAACAAAAACTGTGATGGTTGTATCGACTATGTCTGCGCAATTGTCGGGTTATGTATGTGAGGCTACGTGCTCGCATGTGTATTGTGCAATGAACCAAGGGAAAGCTCGGGTTTCCCTCTACGCCCCTTATATATATATATATGTTTATAAATCCTTTTTTTCTTATTATTTAATATAATCTTTTTAACCTTTCCGTCAATTGCAGTCGCCAGAAGAAAGGTGGCCGGGTTGTTTACAGATGACGGACAAATAAATAGAGTCACACTTGTGTCAAATCCGCTTCGTTGCATTCCGGCATCCGGACATTCCCCGCTCAGAATTGGCCTTCGAATCTTCTTTTTTAATATATATTTTTTATAATTCCTTAATGATATATATACGCTCTTCCTCCTTTCTAGTTTTTTTTTGTTATCACCCTTTTTTCAGTAAATATAAATTATTTTTTTCTTCTTTTCTTATATATAATGAAGTGCTCGATAGGCCACCGGTTAGCTGGGCACGGTGTGCTCTGTTCGCTGCGGTCAGATTAACGCGGTTTGTCGTTTGTTTTTTTTTTTATTTTTTTAATACATACTCTTTTTATAATATATTTTTTTTTTCAACGACTTTTTTTTCCTATCTATTTGTTTAATTTTAATGGTCAAAGGCCTCTGAGTAACTCAGTGATGGAGAAACTCCAAAATTTGTAACGAAACGCTTCAGTCACGCCAACAAGGTTGACGATTTTTATGGTCAAAGACTTAGATCGGGCGTGTGGCTACGTACAGCGTAGCAAGCGTAGAAGGCACAGACACCTACGATACCAAAATGGAGAGCGAACAAAAGAGTTCCGTGGAATTCCAAACTAAATACTCAGGCAAACTTGGAATACAAAGATATCCATGAGGATACAAATATTATATTAGATAATATGATGAATGAGATAGATAGATAATGAATGTTACAAGTGAGGCCTGCTTATATACCTACGCAGGTGCCTCTTCACGAAAGGTCATGTCTTATCAGACGTGACCTTTCAGCCTAATTACTAATTAACTAATTTATCATTTATCTACATTATTTATTCATTACACTAGGGTTTGGATAAGGGCTAGTTTTAGGGTTTGGACTAGGGTTAGGGTGTGGATTAGGATAAGGGCTAGGGTATGGAATAGGATAAGGGATAGGGTATGGATTAGGATAAGGGATAGGGTATGGATTAGGGTTAGGGTTAAATAAATATTGAAAAAGTAACTAGGACCATGAAGGATGATAAATTTATGGCGCATTGAGTGGAAATTGTGATTTTTGTTGACTTTGCATGAAAGAAACACGGAAGGAAAAGGATCCAAACCATTCCTGAGGCCATTGGGGTATTTGACTCAAGGAAGAGAGCCACTATGGCCATCAATTAGGGTATTCAATTGGAGGAGGATTAAAAATTTTCCATGGAACTGCAGGATTATAAACATGTTGAGGAACCTGTTCCAGATAATAAGAATTTTTCCAAGTACTAAATGATGATGGGTTTTAAGTTATACCTGGAAATTGATTTGATTCCTTACTTGATATCTTGAGTACCTTTAGTAATCATGGCAGTGATTGGAAATGTTTTGTTGCATGAGTGTCTTCACAAATTCCAAAAAAACTTTTAGGCGACTGAGTGGACACTTTCCAAGGAAGTGCTTCTTCATACAATTGGCACAATAGATCAGCAGTGTTTATTCATCCCTTTTTTGTTATTCTTGCAAATCATCCAATGTTGAAATCAAATATTTAATAATATTATTTTTATCTTCAAGAAAAATATTAAATTATGCACTTGTGAGTTCTTGATTGGGTGTTTTGTATATCTCTACAACAACATTAATTTTCAATCTGGGAATTCGTAAGCTTTGAGGTGTAGCACTGGAAATGCCAAAGAGAGAGCCCCTAGAAACCTGCAAATTGAATTATAGTCTAACTTAAGCATTAGTCTCAATAATTAATTTGAATCCTACTGATCTGTAATGGGTGGATAATTTTCCATGTTTTTCAAGCACCTCCCACTTAGTTAAACAAATTAAGATCTAGCTTATACTTGACTGTGCGGAATTGAATTCTTGATTCAGGTGTATGTGTTTTAAAATTGTTTTAATGCTTTAAGTGTGAGGAATTACACATTTTTTTTTTTGATATTAAGCATGTACAAAAACCATAAAGTGCAACAAATAAGCATCAACATATAACAACAATTTTAATAAAGGAGTTCACTCGAATATCATGGGCTACGTCTCCTTGAGCCTTTGTCAACTGACTTGGCTCTTTGGGATTATGATGTATAAATTAATTTACAAGTAACTTACTCAACTCCAATGGTTATTTGTATTTTACCATTGGGTTTATAATACCATCATACCCCTGGAATGGATGTTATCTCTCTGAAGACAGACCTAGGTTCCCTTAGACTTGACCTCTTTTGTTGGCACCCTTAAGATTCCCTGAGCTTTTTTGTGGCACTAACTCCTTAAGAAATAATTTTTTGTCCCTGAAACCTCACCTACTATCTCCAGCACATATCATACCTCCAAAATAGACTGATCATTTGCTCAAAATGAGCTCTGGCTCCCCAATCTAGGCCTCCATCCACTGTTGGCCCTGGCTGCCCGAAACTTCCCTGTGGCTTATCGACCTTCATAAGTCTCCAAATGACTCTGAAAATCCTTCCATTGGATTTAGAATTTCCAAAATAGTCAGAATAGACTATTCACTTGTTGAAATTGGCCTTCGGTTGCTCCGGTTACGCCTCCAACACCTGGTGGCACCCCTTGGCTTTAGGTTCACTGAAAACTTCCTTGAAGCATATAAACCTTCAGAAGTCTTCAAAATCTTCTACAAATCCTTGCATTGGATTCATAAGGCTCAAAATAGTCATAATATACTACTTTTTTGCTGAGAATGGATACTGGCTGCTCTGGATAGGCCTCATTCTCCTATTGGCCCCTAGTGGCCCTTGCAACTTCTCTGAAGCATATCGGCCTTTGAAGTCCTCTACTGGCTCTGCAAACCTTGCCATTAGTTCTATAATGTCTGAAATATCCAAAAATACTATTGGTTTTCTGAGTAAGGCCTCTAGCTGCCCTGGCTAGGCCTCATTTTGTTGCTGGCTCCTGGCGGCCCTAATGGCCCCTAGAACTTCCATGAAGAAAAATCACGCTCATAAGTTCTTTGATGGCTTTGAAACCCTCACCTTTGAGTCTTTAATGTCCAATAAAGTCAAAATTGACTATTCACACTCCAAGAATGGTCGAATAATGCTCAAGATAGAGCATAATCAATTTTATCCAGTTTCACTTAAAATAGCTCCACTAAATGTGGAGAAACCATAGTTAAACTCCAAAAGTAGCATCTCTGCCCTAAATTTGGGGTGCGCTCCAAATGCTCTACCAGTCTAACCATGGAATTTATCTTAACGGTTGGAGTGTTGGGCATATGCCCCCCAAGCCCCGCGATCTTCTAACTGTAACCGACAGTGAGAACTACTCACAAACTACAGTGACAAAGTGTTGAACTCTGGTTTTAAAGAGTTGGTTAACAAAACCGTCAGATGATTTAACGATCACATAAAATATCGAACATAGCCATGTGATCACGCTATCTCCGGAACACTGACGGTGACGGTTTCATAACTACGAGAAGGAACCATTTCGTGACTGCAACATGTGATATGGGTTTAAACTGTTGTGTTGCAGTTTTATCGTCGGTGGTTTTATCCCCTTGGTTCATGGTTAAGGCCATATGCCCTCAGGGTTGGCCCCTCCAACCCCCAACATAAAACACAACAAACTTTAAATATTACCCGTGCCCTTAGGGGTTAAGCAATAACCTGTAGCGGAGATGGTTAAGCCTTGTGTGTGTGCGCTCGGAGGTCGCGGGGTCGACTCCAGGGACCCAAACCAAAATTTTAAACGGTGGTTCAAGGGCCATGTGGCGGCCTCAGGGCTAGCCACGTGGCGCCTTTTCATTGGCCCACAAAACCCTGCAACGAATAACCATTCGACACTTGTCACACTGTGATTGGCCTGGAAGGAATATTCTAAGGAATATTCCCTGGAATATTTTTTTTTTTACTTTTCAAAAACCCAGTCAACCCTGGTCAAATGTCAAAAATTGCAGTTTACTGGACTTTTCAAATCACGATAACTTCTTCATACGGTGTTAGTTTTTCGAACCGTTTGCGGTGCCGAAATCAGGAAGACGAGATCTTTCCGGTCACTCAAGTTCGACACACTTTCGAACACTTATAAATTTGAGCTGTCACTTAGGTCCTTGATCCAAATCTGATCACCTACACTTCAAAGGCAACTTGAGAAAACATAAACACCAATCCTGAAAGCTCAAATATAACCTAACTATTGGAAATTGATAAAAAAAAATTGGAAGGATAACAACCCTAATTATAGGAACATAAGAGAAAACCTTAGCCACTAATTGACTGGAAACCAAGCAATGTATATTGATTCAAACTGAGGAATATTAAATATATGCTGAAAGGAATTAAAACTCAAGACCAATCCAAACCATTCTTAAAGCATATTAAGAAAGATAAACACACAAATATCATAACAAATCTGCACTAATTCTTCCTAATTTCTCTTTGTGTAACAAAATCCTTTAGAAAAATAAAATCTGATTCACTTAAAGCATAATCAAACCTCGGAAAATACATTTATTTTGTAAGGAAATATATAAATTAAATCGATCTATTCTAATATGTTCTCGCCTTCTTTGTCACTTTGTAATCTTAAATAAATAAAAATCTTGCTTTGGAAAATGACTATCCAGAAGTAAGATGGTAACTACAATGTAGGGGAAACATTGTCGGTCTCAAGAATGATGTAGTTTTTTTAATTAAAAAGTGCTCATGTTCATACAACCAAATGGCTACTTTAATGACTCAACCTTTATTTTTATTGTTCACGTAAGCATGCAATGAATAAGTAAGTGTAACCCATTTGCCGAGTGAACAAAGCTATATCGCATTCCATGTATTTTTGGATTGATTTTAGGTTTGTGATAGGATTTGGTTGCAATTCCATACCCTTGAACCAATTTTCACCCTGATTTGGAATACATGTGGCTAAAGATATAATGTCTGCTGAAACATTGGACTCAACATCTGCTATGACAGCTTTGTCTATGTGAAAATTTTGGGCAAAGAGGCTAGTCAAAGGAACATAAGAGAGAACCTATGTGATCATCTCACAAAAATTCATACAACCATCATTTATAAAACATATTTTAAAAAACGAAGAAGCATTGATTTCACTCAGGCTGATTGGATCGAATCTTGAATGATATCCTCCCTTGTGCACTTTCTTTTCACTCTCTCCTTCACTCTCCATGAAACTTGTTGAAGGATAGTACCCTAGCCAACTTTAGGGTTTGGATAATAGGTCACAGTAGTTTTGAAAAAAGAGGAAAGGTAGTGATGGTATGGAAGTTTCCTCAAGGGTTTTCAGGATACAAAGGGAAGTATGACATTAATGTTGCAAATTTATTTCATGAGATGGAATGGTGTGGTGAGGAGTTTGTGAATTGTGCAATGGAAACTTAGCAAAACGGTATGGTTTGATGAGGTCAATGGTAAATAGGTAGTGAGTGATAGGAAGTGAGTAGGCTAGGGCTTTCATGAAGTATAAGTGATAATTTGGGTGAGTGAAATCTAGAGTTATTCACTTTGAAGAATGGAGAATGAAAACTGCTAAAAACGTTGCAGGAGAAAACCCTGAAAAGAAAGCACTTTATCCTTGATCAAATTGCTTGAAAAGATGGTGTAGATGATCACTTACTGTTTATAGAAGCTTTATGTATCTTTGAACAATCTTTGGAAGCTAACAAAACTCTGAATTTCACTCTAAAACCATGAAGAAACCCTGCATTTCAAAACCCTTCCAATTTTGCAGAAAGGTCGTGAAAGGGTCGCGCCCGCAAAAAGGTCATGAAAGGGTCTCAACTCTCTGAAAATGTAGAAAAAAACCCTCCCTTTCTCACAAATTTTGCCTTCTCTTAATTTTCACAATAATTTCAAGGGGATCTAAAGACATGAAAAGTAAAAGTGAGTTTGCTTAGATCCTCCATAGGCCTTTTGATTTGTTTTTGATGTCATAGTAATTAATGAGGTAGGATGGCCCACCTCACCAATTCATATTTTCTTTAAGCCCTTTGGATTTTAGGACCTTTTGCAAATTTGGAACCTTAGAAAAATTATTACATATAAAAACATAAATTAGATTTAAATCAAAATTTATTGAAGATATTACCATCAGACGGGGCATCTCCAGAACACATGTGCAACGTTCTTCGACAAAAAGAAGAATATCACTCGCAAATCCAAATCCAAGAGTTGGAAACCTTGTGACATACCCCCTATGGATGACATAGAGTCCTCTAGCTCTGATGAGGAGGACATTGAAGTGGAAGAGGATAATTTGCAGCATCCGAAGGACTCGCCCTCAACCCGCACCAAGGATCCTTCTGCGCCTCTGTTCTCGCAGAAACGTTCTCATGAATCTTCGTCTTCTGATTCAGACAAGGAGTCTCCTCCTTTAGCACAGAACAGTCTGCAAGTGGTTCTGGTCCAGCCAGATCAAAATGGTTGGGTCAAAGTCAGCAAAAAGAAAGGGAAAAAATGTAGATTGGGAGATTCTGCCCATGTTGGGTAGACTCCCTAGTCCTACTCGTTCTTTCTGTCCTCTCTGTTATCTTTTGCATATGCCATGGTTGCTCTATGGGACCGAGGTTGATAATGTATCATTTTTGGCTCCCTTGCTCTTTAGCTTCGCTTCTCTGAAAGCTCTGATTGTACCATATGCCTTTTCTTAATAGAATTAGTCTTATTCAAAAAAAAAAAAAAATAATAAAAAAAAAAAAATAAATAAAAAATAAAAAATAAAAAATAAAAATAAATAAAAATAAATAAATAAATAAATAAAATAAAATAAAATAAATAAATAAATAAATAAAATAAAAATAAAAATAAATAAATAAAAATAATAAAATAATAAAATAATAAAAAAAATAAATAAAAAAAATAAAATAAAAAATAAAATAAAATAAAATAAAATAAATAAATAAATAAATAAATAAAAATAAAAAATAAAAAATTTATTGAAGATACTTGCCTATTACCACTCCTCCAATTGTTGGATTTTATGCATGAAATGGCAGTTTGGTGACCTTGAAACCGTAATGACCTAATGGATACTCTTAACTGAATGGAATCATGATGGAGATCAACGAAATTATAATGAAAACCTCTGAATGCTGATACATTCATCTTATTTGATGACATGAACCAGCAATTTAAAATTTTGGAAAGAGTTGAAATAGTCCTAGACCTAATGCCAAGTGACCAAATTTTTGCTTGAAGATTTGTGAAATGACAAAATTTTGACTTCGGGACCCTATTAAGACATGATAAAATTCCATTTGACCAATGGTGACAGGATGCAAATATTTGCACTAACATTGGCTCCAGCTGGGGATGGCAACTCCTTGGAGGTGTCAAGAACGTCGTAGACCAAGTAGCCTAACCATTAGGCATGGAGTCAAAAGCTAAAAACCAGACTAAATTCTGAAAATTTTGACATAATAAACTGACTCAAAACTTAACTGACTTGACTTTGACTAAACTTTGAAAATAGCAGCAAACCAATGGAAATTTATGGCCTTCACCTTGGGCTCCAAACTCTGATGATTCTCTGCTTCACACTTTGCAGAAAAATTACACTGATATGGACAATGGAATTGGGAAATTTTTAGAAATTTGCATCAGAAAATGTAATGGTTAAGGAGCCTACCATTGACTGGTCCTCCTAAACAATCTTCTCCGTTCATTTCTTCCAATAGGAAAGCATGTTGTCCACGAGAGGCTGAAATTTTGTATGGTCCTTTCCACAGGTTCTGAAATTTACCGTGCTTCCCTTTTTCCTCATTTCCAGCATCCCAACGGAGGACCACATCTCCAATCTTGAAATCATTTGCTTTTGTCTTGCGGTCATATACCTTCTTTATATTTTCATGAAGCTTTGAGGTGTTCTGAAAAACCTCATCTCTTATTTGTTGAAGATGGATCATCTGATTTATCCGGCACTGCACATCATTCTCTTCACTACCTACTTCTTGTAACAACTTCATAATCGGGACTGCAAGTGATGTAGGAAAAACAGTACCTACTCCATATACCAGCTGAAAAGGAGAAATTCCTATTGATTTCTTACTACTCACCATGTCCGCCCATAAAGCATTAAAAAGATTCTTATTCTAGTTCTTCTTGTTTACCTCCCATGTCTTCTTTATGATATTGATCAAAGGTTTATTAGAAGATTTTGCCAATCCATTACCTTGCAGATAATATGCAATTTAGTGCCCCAATTTGATGTTGTACTTGTCACAAAACTCAACCATTTTCTTCGACTTGAATGCAGCCTCATTGTCTGTAATGATATTATGAGGACAACCAAAACGAGACAAAATGTTAGTCTCCAAAAACTGAATTAAGACTAAATCTGTAACTTGCCTTCTTGGGATCACTTCGATCCATTTGGTGAAGTAGTCAGTAGTTGTTAAGATCCATTTATGTTGGGCAATTGATGCAAGGTGAATTTCTCCGATAAATTCAAGGCCCCACTGTTGAAATGGTGCTTGCACGGAAATAGGTTGCAAAGGTAACAAAAGAAGCTTCCTTTTACCTTGAAATATCTGACACTCGTGGCAGCTCATCACTGTTTTATATAAATTTGCAAAAATAGTAGGCCAATAATAACCATCCCTCAACACCTTATTTGCCATGTTTTTACAAAATAGGTGACCTCCACAATCTCCCTTATGGAAATCATTCATTACCTCTTTGGCTTCATCTTCTACTAAATAGTTCAGCAAGACACCTCCCGAGTCTTTCCAACAAAGAGCATTGTCCAAAATGCAGTATTTGGAAACCTTCAACATTAATTACCTACACTTACTTTTATACATGCCTGGCGGAGGATTAAGATGTTGAAGAACATATATAATTTCGGAATACCAAGGAGATGAGAGAAAAATATCAAATACCTGTATGAGTGTGCCATCATTTTCTTCATCGGACAAAACTGAAATGAGATTGATATCAAGAGCATGTAACTTTGATTCAGCCATGAGCTTGGCTAATCCCTGACCTTTGATTAGCTTTTTGGGCTAGGTCTTGAGGTCATACTCTAACATGGCTGCTATCCACTTCCCCCTTCTTCCTTTCGGATCAGTTTTCATAAGAACATCCTTCACTGTTGCATTCGGTACATAGGCTAGAATATGCGAATGAAGGATATATACTCGGAAGTCCTTCAATGCCTTTACCAGGGCCAAGGCTTGTTTCTCAATGATGTTATATCTAAGGGTTGCATACCTGATGGTACGGTTGAATAATACAATGGGTTGCTCTGTCTTATCCTTCTTTTGCGTCAAAACCGCAGCCAAGGTATGTTCGAAGGCAAATGAAAATATGATGAAATCAATGGAGTAATCAAGGCTTATCAGAATAGGATCTGTATTTAAGGAAAACTTGACTAAATTAAAAGTTTTTTGGCATCCTTAGACCACTTTACCTCATTTTCCTTCTTTAGCATGTTGGTCATTTCTCTAATATGCTCGGCAAGATTTGGAATAAATCTTCTTAAGAATTTCATCTTACCATTTAGAGCTTGAATCTCTTTCTTGTTGCATGGAAAATCAATTTGTTGAATAGCCTCAATCTGAGAAGGATCAACCTAGATACCATATTTGGAGATTATGTGACCGAGAAGCTTTCCCTCCTCCATGGCAAAAAGACTCTTTTTGGGATTAAGAGAAATCCCAAATTTCCTACATTTCTGAAATACGATTCTCAAATGCTATAAAATCTCGTCATCAAAATGAAAAAATTGTCAAATCATCAAGATACACAACTAAGAAAACATCATTTTCATCTGCAAAGGCTATGTCCATCGCCCACTGAAAAGTGGCCCATTCTTGAGCCCGAATGGAATTTTAGCATACTTGAATGTGCCCCAAGGTGTCGTGAAAGCAGTCTTGTCTTGATCATCTTTATGAACTAAAATATGATTGTATCCTGAATATCCATTAAGAAGCGACATTCTTGGGCTTGTATTTTGTTCCAATATTCACATCCTCGGCACCTTTCTCAGTAGGAACCATGGTTGGCTTCTTAGCAACATCATCTTGATCAAATAATTCTTCCAAAGGTACAAGACCCCTTCGAATGTTGTTATCCTTTAACTGTAATACATCAACTTGAGTGGCCTCAATGACTTGATCATCTTTATCATAAACCTCATCAATAAAGGAATTCTAGAATTCATTGACATTTTGCATAAAATTTTTGACCTGATTGTCATGCCAAAATAGTTGCCAATACCTCAAGTTGTCAGGGAAAGTTGGTCGATGTTTGACATGAATTTCAAATTTCTTATTAGAATATATGGGAATCTTGAAATTACTTTTTGTAGCAAGCGAATCTACCATAAGATTCTGACTTCTCAGTACTATTAACAATGTATATTCAAGAAACATCTTTAGGATATCAAGCACAAAATTTCTGTATGCTCTCATTCGTGTATGCTTATCCTGGTATTACCCTTTTACCTGTTTAATCACAAGCTCAAAGTCGCCATAAACACAAATTCTTTTTTCACCCAACTTTTTCCTAATTTTGAGGCTAGTGATCAATGCCTCATACTCCGCCTCATTATTAGAACAATCAAAAGCCAACTTATATGAAAATAATCTTACACTTTTTGGAACTTTACCTGGTTGATGAAGAGGACTATGGATCCGAATTCTTATGCCTGCCCCATCTTTCCCTAAGGCACCGTCGAAATCCATGGTCCAAAGACCATTCTCATCATCCAGATGTTGATATTTTGTGTTCTGTTTTGTCTCGTCTTTTTGGGCCACTTATTCAATTTGTTCTGAACCTTTTTCTGACTTATCTAAGGACTGCTCTGAAGAACTAGGTTGATTCCCTTGTTTCTCGTCTAAAACTACTTTGACACTATTGGAAATTTTTGGAATTTCTTCTACTTCTATGAGATGACTATCTACATCATTCAAACCACTATCATTAAACAAAATAAATGATTCAAGATATATATGTACAAAAATTTATAAAATAAAATAAATTTATTGAAATTTATAAAATTTTATTTATTAAAACAAAATTCATTAAGAAATTTTTTATTAAAACAAAATTCATTAAATATTTTAATAGAATTAATTAATCAAGTTCTTGTCAGCTCTTTTCCTCTCATTTTTCACAATATAAACCCTGTCTTGTTTGTCCTTCTTTCATTCTTCAATTCAACTCTCATCCTGAAGATGGATCCCCGTTGGGATTCAAAACGTCGACCATTGTTTTATAACACTGTGGAAAATCCAGAGATTTATTCAATAAGTGATAACCACAAAAGCTTGAAAACCACATGTATTTCATCTTTGTTTCCCGGTACAACTTCATCAATTTTCCAAAAACCAGGATGGTGGCGGTATATTCGCTACCACCACATCCATCAAGACATTTTTTGTTGGGATTTGCTCAAGGGAAACTACCAAATCATTTATTAGAACAAGACAATGTACTCTACCAAAATCAAAGGAATACAAATCATGGTAAGGACGGGTTATATCCAACCCCAATTTTTCCATAATGGCCTTCGGCATCAAGTTATGGGAAGCTGTGGAGTCAAGCATGGCATTGTGAAGGATACATTGATGATTTATCATACTGAGATAGAATGGGGGAACTTCACTATCCTATAACTGACCATCTATGGCTAGACCAAAAATGAGTTCAGGTTGGTCATCTTCAACATTTACCATATCAAACAAGGGATCTACATTCAGCATTTTGGCCATGTGAGATTTATATTGATTATTTTTTACAAGCTCAGTTAAAGGGATAAAGACTTTTAACTTCGAAAATTCATATTCTAAGCTAAAAATATTGGATTTCTTATCTACCTCTTTAATGGCAGTGTCCCTCTTGTCGGGTTGGTCCTTTGTTGCAATTTCCTTCTTCTAACTTTCTTTTTCTTTGCTTGGTGTTCTTGTAGATGGCTGATTGATCTTGATCTGATTTGCAGTTGCGGGCTCCTTTTCTTTGTTTTGATTACCTTGAGGATTTTGCTTAGGCTGAGTATCTTCTTGCTGGGATGCCCGCTTCTGAATAAGAGTGACATGAACATCTCTACTTCTCAATGAATATTGCCTCTGCTGTGAGCTGAGTGCATTTAAATAACCCCGTTGGTAATCATTGGACTCAACCTCCAATTCGTGATCATTAGCAAGTATATAATCTTCATCTTTAGGAAAATATGTTTTCTCAACATATTCTTCATCCTCTGTCAAGAATATAGCTTGGCCATCTACTGTAAAGAAATGATTTTCCTCCATTATCTCATCTTCATCTTCAACCCCTTGAGCATTATTTTGCTGCAAAGGTGTTTGAATTTTTTGTTCTGTTGGCTGCTCAGGAGCCCTTTGTTCTCTTTGTTTGATCCTAAACTGAGGTTGTTGTTGCTGGCCTCAAAAATTAGGATTTCTAGCCTCTGCTTCCGGCTGTCTTTTTGTGATGGACATTCTTTCAACCATTCTTTGCACTGTCCTAATCAAAGTATCCAATTTTACCTCAGAGTATGTTGATGTTTCTTCTTTGATTGTTACCTTTCTCTCACCCTTTGTCTTTGACTTTTTAGTTGACAAGTTTGCTTCCACACTAACTGCATTTCTTTGTATATATTCTAGTGTTGTGGAACTTCTCTCTCGGAGCTGGTATGTTATGTTTGGATCAAAGGCATCTGGGTAGTGCAAGAGAGCCAAACCTACAGGATGTTTGATCTCATTTGGAATTGGGTTGTACACTCGGTTGAACAAGCAGTGAAATCATGAACTGATTCATTTGGATTCCTCTTCAAGTTGTCATACTCAGAAATAATTTGCAGTGGATTCTTCTTTACTTCCCATTAGGCTATGAAAGCATTAGTCAGTTGCTCCATATTTCCTATAGAATGGGCATTCAAAGATCAAAACCAGGTTTTAACATCTCCGGAGAAGATTTGGGAAATGATTCTCATCTTGGCATCATCGACATCTATCTCTTCCAAGTCAATGAAATCAGTGACTTTGACTAAGTGTTGTTTGGCACTAATTTCAGAATTCTCATTAAAGAGAGGGAGTCTCTGACCATAGCCTTGTGGCAAGGGTGCAAGTTGACCAGGTAGGACTAGGGGTGCAAATATTGCCATGATTCCCGTTGAATGTAGTGCAGAAGCAGCAATGGGAGGGGTAGGCTGAGAAGGCAATGAAGTAGAAGGGATGGAAGAGGAGGCAACAACTGTTTGAGATTGTGTTGGAATGAACAAGGACTCTTGTTGGTATTGGATGATGGAATTTTCATATGTGTATTGAATTTTATTAGTTAAATTTTCAAGCCTATCAAATTGACTCCAGAATTTTCTATCAAAATCTGATTCAGATTTAGATTCTTCGGAACTTAAACTATATTCAAGTTTCAGGGAATCAAAACTACCTCAGACAATTATTTTACTTCACATAGTCTTAATGGGTCAAATACTATCTCACACAATGAATTTTCTGACTTTCATCAAAATAGAGACAACTCAAACTTCAAATCGAAAGGAATGTCTTCAAGAGATAAAACTTTTGCAGGTAACGAGGAAGACCTTACCAATGGAGAAGGATTCGATTGAAACTTTGAGTGATGGGATCTCTGATTTTGAACAAGTTTCTCTAGATCTTCAAATGGATAATTTGGATGAGGATCTGGATTCGATCTAGTGTATCTTCTCGAAGCCATAAAGTTCTTTTAAAATTTCAGATCAGCCTTCACGAAGACTAGGACTTATCACCCACAAGCCTAGAATTCAATGAAATTATGGTACACCCAGGGAATATCTGTCACTTCATTCCCCGGCAACGGCACCAAGATGTTAGCACTCCGTCAGATCTCTGAAGGTTGAGAAGGAGGCCAGCAAAGGTAACCACAGACCACTTTGATCTAGTAGTTATCCCTACTAGGTTGAGAGGGCTCTCTCAATGAGATCACAGCCAAATTGACTAGATCATGGAGATTTTAAGCTAGATATGCATATTAGAGTTTTATTTTTCTTTTAAGGTTTGTATTGGATGGTGAATTAGGTCTAGGAAAAACTAGGTCAGGGCTCTGAAAATCCGTTTTGGAGAGATGTAATGGGGCAAGGTAGGCACACACTTTAGCACTTTAAAGGTATCCTGGTGAATATGGTAGATGATAGGGTTTCAAAATGAGCATGAACATCATGAATTCGTTTATATCAGAATAAAATGAACATAAATGTGAAAGCTTCTCCAAAACATAGCATTGAATCAATGAATTTTGCTTATCAAACTTAGAAATCAATCACATAAGACATGGAAATGAAGATGGAAGGTAGAATATATACAAAATTATGATAACAGAAGAATAAAAATTTCTAAAACAAATACCACATGAATCCCTCCACAATATCTGCAAACTCTGTCTATTAGTTCCTACCAAAAATCACAAAATACACTAGTGTTCCAAACTAAATTGCATAGCATCCAACCTTTGGAAATGATTACAAACTATCTCATATAGGAAAATACATCATAGGACAGCTCATCAGGTCAACAATCCTCTACAAGGCTCATCAAAATTTCATTTGATGAGTCCTCACCTAAAGACTAGGATATTTGAAACAGTTTCCAAGATTTTAGACAAAGTTTAGGAGAGCTTATATCCTCATTAATTACAAATTTCCTCATATAGTGAGGCAAAAACCAACTAAGATGATTAAAATAAACTAAATATATTACAAGATATCGAATCTTCTAACATTCAATGCTAAAAAAAAATTCTAGACCAGATGGGTCGCACCAAGAGCAAAAGGGTCACACCAGCATGCACCAAGATAGGAATTTAACAGAAAGGTCGCAGAAGGGTCGCGCCAGTTGAGAGCTGATTTTAGTTGATTTGTGGGAGTCCCAACTGCATTCTGAAAGCTAGGTTGAGTAGCCCCACGTGTATAATTTCCAATGAGCCATCAATCTCCAAAAAATACCCATGGGAAGGCCTCCAAAACCTAATTTTTCCAACCTCACTCAGAAACGCCGCGCCAACCCATATTTAGCGGCAGAAGCATGAAAAAGGTGAGGTATTCTGATTTTTTCATCAAAATTAGAAGTTGCCATGGAAAACCCACTTCATATATGGCATTTTATCATCAATATCTGTCCATCCATGTAGAAAACAGCTCATTTCGATGCCCAAGGAAAAAGGGTTGCGCCTCTGCGTGACGCTTCTGTGTGTCATTTTTTGGAAAATTTCAAAAAAATTCAAACTTCTCCAAAATTTTCAAAATCTGTTCCTTGATTTCTATGGATGATAGGCTAAACATCCAAGAATATTTTAGCCACCAATTTCACTACTTGACCTCTTTTTCTTGACTCTCTTTTCTTGTCTTGGATATTGTTGTCGACCCTAGAGACAGCCTTGAGTTGTGAAAGACCAGTGCCTAGGACATCTTATATAGCAAGGAGCGTGTGATATAACACGGGGGAGTTAGCAACAAAAGGCTCTCATGCTATCTCTTGTAAACAGGGAGGTTAACTTGAATGGGACCAAAACCTTCAGAAAAGGGACGCAGGGAAAGCAATACTGCAGAGGCAAGGTGCAGAATTCTAATACAAATGCATCAGACAATTTAGAGGCAGCTTGCTGTAAAGAGGGCCGGTTCGAAAATGCCTCACAGAAATAAATAATCAGAAGGTGATTACTGCGTATGAAAGATTGAGATAATACTAACTGTCATTGAGATGATATCCAGATACACAATATCACCATGTAATGGGCTTACCAATTTAAGAATCCATACATGACAATAGCGTTTTAAAAATAACCTCCCAAAGAAGCTAATATAGAAGAAATATGGTTGAAGTGAAAAGTGAATGATATCATGCCCATTTATCAGAAAGTGTTCTAATTGTTCATATGGGCATTTAAATTCAGATAAATACATACTAAAAACCAATGAGCCACTCGCATTCCAGAACATGATACAAGAAAGGCAGATGAAACGAAATGAACAGTTAAACTAACACATAAAGAGAGAAGTTACAAACTGTGAGACACCAAAGACTAGAATCATCATTAAAGATAGAACTCCTCCTCACTGAAACCCAATGGGCTCTGTGCATTCATATAAAAGTTCGACAAAAATGCATACAAAATTTTCTTACTGCCTAATTTTCTGAAAATATGGAACGCTCAACAATCTGTTCCTTGGGATTCTTATAGGAGAAAAACTAGTAAAGGGAGTGGATGATGAACATTTAATTTGTCTCATTAAGACAGAATGGCGGAAGCGTTCACGCCCATACCGCTTAATGATTCTGTAGTGCTGTATGTACTCGGTAGCCTACTTCGAGAGCCCTAGTCAGGTCGAGATTGACCTCGGACGTGTTCTTGAAGTCCTTTCTGGCTGTTTGGAGCTCTGCGCTAGCCTTCTGGAATAAATGAACTAGGTGGAAAATCTGCAAGGCCTCCATGCTTCATAACTGCTAACTAACAGGCGTAGAGACTTCAATCAGTGTGTTCATCTGTTTAAGGGCTCGAGGAGGCATGGAGGCTTTATTGAGAAGATGTACTGCCTGGAGAAAAATGTCCCGCAGATATTCAAACGCAAATATGGTTGTTGTGTGTGCTCTTTGGGTCTTCAAAATGCGTCTTTTATCCTTTGAATAGGGGATTTGGCTCTAAATATTCAATTAACAAGCCCAAATCCCTTGAATCTATTTCTGTTGTTTCACTTGGCAGCTGTTGTAATGGTCTCCCTACGCTTTCAATCACATTGGCTTTAATTATGGAAAACCAAGTGAATTTATCACTCTGGTGAACCCTGCACAATGCGATAAACTAATTAAGAAATCCAGGGAGTGGCGGAAGGAATGTTGTGAAGGCCTGCGAAGCGGTGGTGGCAATGGTGGAGAACAGGCGAAGAAATAATATTTAGCGCGAACCATAAGGTTTGAACAAAGGAAAATGCACAAAAACATATGAACGGGCTTGTATGGTGGGACTCGGCTAAGGGGGAGGGCGATTTACTGTGAGCCATTGCATCTCAGGAGGAGATCAACGGTAGGGATTAAAGGATGAAGTTTTGGGAAGGTCCGATGGAAGAAACATGGTATAAGACGCGATGCAACATGGGTCGTCAATCTCGTTCGAATGGACGGTCACGATTGGATCGGAGAATCGCAATCGGGGGAGGCGGAGGGTGACACATTTAAAATTTGCAATTGGCGATGGCGCGATTAAGCGTTGGCCGTTGGATCCGGAGCCAGATCGACGGTGGAGGTTAAATCAGCAGGGACGAAGGTTGGTGCGATGAGTGGAAGGCGATGAGATCTGGGCCGTTGGATCTCGAGAGATCAACGGCGGAGATCAAATGGGGGATCACAATCGCAAAGGGCAGAGGGTGGCACCGTTAAGAACTTGTGATTGCGACAGAGCGATTAAACACCAGTCTTCAAATCTGGTGGGAAGATCGACGGTTCAAAAATGATCGGAGGGGCGAAAGGGGAGGAGCAACGGGCGCGATGCGATTATCGCCGGGCCGTCAGATCCGAACGGATGAACGGCTAGGATCAAATTGGGGGATCACAATCGGAAGGGACGGAGGGGCGGCACAGCAAGAAGTTCTGATTGCGATTGGAGCGGGGATGTGATTAAATGACTGATGTCCGATCTGGAGACAGATTGATGGCTCTGATGAAATCGGAAGAGTGGATGCACCAGGGCAACGGGCGCACAGCGGAACTAGCACTGACTGTCAGATCTTACAAAGATCGACAGCTCAGATCTTAGTGGAGGCCAAACGACCAAACCCCAATCACATCAGGATTTTTTTTCGTGTAACACAGAAACACGCCTTCTGAAAGTTGCAGTTGCGATTAGCACCCAGGCCTTAGCGCTTGGTCTTAGCGCTCGGGCGCATGGAGGGGAAGTGGTTAGGGTTGGGCCGAAAGGGGCTAAGCCTGATAAATGAAGAAAGGTGGGTTTTCTTAGCCGAAAAAGAGGGTTTTTAAGGCTAAAGAGGGGAACGATAGAGAGAATAAGGGGGTTTCAGCAAAACAAAGGGTATTTGTGAGGTTACGAGGAGAATAAGGTGAAGAAACAGAGATTTAGAGGGGATGAGAAACTATGAAAAGGGAGGCCTCTTGGGCATTTTTCTTCACAGAAACAGAGAGTTTTTTTTAAACTAGAAACAGCAGTGGGATTAATCAAAGGAAAAAGGGCATAAAGGGACTTCAAGGATGATGTGTTTTCAGCAGGAATGCGTTCCTTGAAATCTCAGAGACAATTTGACCCCCTGTTTGCTTGTCAAAAATTAATAGGGGGCTAACATGATCAACAAATCTCTTGCAGTTTTCTTTTCAATTGCTCAATTTTGACTTGTGCAATCTGATTCCTAGTTTGGTGGAAAGTAACCATGCATTTGTGGATATTATTATCCCCGTTTTCATTCTCAAAAATCTTTTCCAAGTGAGTGTTGACCTTCTCAAGCCAAAACTCCTTGTCTTCGTTGATCTCTTTAGCCATCCTCTCCTCAAAAGTGAGTTGCTCATCCCTAGGGTTTTGTTCTTTCTCTTTATGCAGTGCCTTATTGAGACCCATATTTCTTGGTCTCTTCCTCTTCACTTGGTTTTCATGTTCATCAGGTTTAGCCACTGTTTTTCTCTTTTCATGTTTATTTTCCTCAAACAACCTCTTCTCCAAAATCAATTGATTGTTTTCCTGCTCAAGAAATGAGATAAAAAATTGAGCCCTTGCTAAGTTATCTTGGAGCTCTTTGATTTGAGCATCCTTGTCTTTGATTTCCATCTGCAATTTTTCCTAGTCATCATGTTCCTCCAATTCAACCAAATCAAAATCATGTTCCTCCTCATCATGCATGAAAGTCTCATACAATGCTGATGGTGATCCCTGTAATGAAATAAGCTTGGCCCCTTCCTCTTTCCGAGGAACAAACACAAGCCTCCTTCCTCTCTGATAGGTGAGAGTAACCTCAGTCCAAGGCCTCTTTGAAAACTCAATATGTTTTCTTGATGATCCAAGCTCCATTGGTTGTGTAGACATTGACCCCGATGGTGTTGTTTTTCTAGGAGAAACAAGGGGATTAATACCAGGAGCAATTCTTAATTTATCCATGAAGGTTTTCCACGTGATTTGCTTGGCTGAAAGTTGATGCATAACCAAAACCTTGATTATGCTATGGTGATATAGATTGGTGATATGAGCTTGTCCCCTGGTCTTAATCTTTTCGGTCATCTTCACCACACTTCTAAACAGAAAGCTTGACAAATTAAGTGTTCTTGTAGAGGTGAAGTGCATTAGCAACCTAACATGATACTTGTATAATCTAGAAAATCTCCCTTCACATGTAAAAAATTTCATAATGAGCTTCATTAAAGGGGCATACTTGTTAAGGAGAAATATGAAAGGAAAAACATGCTCAGGAACATCTATGATGTTAGGTTTTAGGAACATTTTATAATCATCAAGTTGTAATTCCATGCCCTTGAACCAGTTTTCACACTTATTTGGAATACCTGTGGCTGAAGATATAATGTATGTTAAATATTGAACTCTGTTATTGCCTAAATCTACCTCAGGCTGAAAGAAGGCAGAGTTCAGGGTAACATCATACCACACTCAGTCTAGTAGCTAGCCCTACCAGAACAGGAGAGGGCTCTCTCCGGGTCAAACTCAGTTAAAATAACCAATAGGGTCTGAGATGACTAAAATGAATGCTAATTTTAGGCTAGGTATATGAATAAAGGAGTTTGATTTTGATTTTTAGGGTTTTTGTTGGAAAAAGGGAAAGGCAATTTTCAGGCTTGGGGATGAGGCCAAATTATTGCAGAGTTCAAGTTGGGGCAGGGAAGGCAATGAATTTGATGTCTTAGATTCAATGAATGGATGGAAAAGATTGCTGAGGAGCTGAAGAGGGCAAGAGGGTGCAAGGATCCTCTTCAAACTGACGAAAAACATGTAAAACTAAACAAAATTTTAAGGCAGAGCACCAGCAAACTAATGAATTCTACCTCAATTACTCATTTGTTTAATTCAGAAGCAAAGAGAAGGGAAATGGCATACATATAAAATTAATGAAACTTACAATAACATGGAGAGAAACATCATCAAAACTCAGAAGCCACAAGGATCCCAACAAGTGCTGCAAAACTCTGGTCTTTCCTTTGCCAAAAACTGAAAATGGATATACAATGAGGTGCCAAACTATTCCCAAGAGTCCAACCAGTCCAACCCCTGAAAATGACTGAGAAAATACATGATATAGACCAGCCTAACCCCATCCCATGCCTCTAGGGGTCGATCTCATCCTTCTAGGAGCAGTTTGAACCAATTCTAAACAAGGAACTGAAATCTAGGCAATCCAACAACTTGCCTCTATATGGAAGGAAATTGATTCATTCATTTAATTTTCACTTTTTAGTGAATGAATCCTCTATAACAAGTAAATATATGCCAAAATTACATCATGGTTACCAAATTACATCAAGATAGATCAATAGTTACATCAAAAATTGAAACTAGTCAAAACAGGGCGAATTTCTGAGCTGAAGGGTGAAAAATAGGCCAAATTCCTCTATGCGCCGCGCTCAAATTCTCTATGCGTCGCGCCACTTTGGACCTGTTTTTGGGGCACTTCCCGAAGTCCAAATTGAGAGCATGATAGCTCGTTGGAAATCTCTTTGAGTCTACTTTCCAACCCAAGTGGAATGTTTCAATTTTTAGTTCATTTTCCTTGTCAAAAATCAAATCTCCCAAGACTGGTCAAAATTAGCAAAATGAGGCTGCCTCAAGGCAGAGTGCTGTGGTAGTCAACTTTTGAAGGTCTTCCTCAACTCCCAATTGAGCTCACGATAGCTCATTGGAAAATTATTTGTGTCTAGTTATCATTTGAATCATCAAGCAAGTCATTTTGCCAACCAAGCTAGGAGAAATCTTTATTTTCCCAAGGTCACTTCAGAGGTGCATTCAATTCTCCCGAGGCAACGGTATTTTTGACAATTCTCTAAATCCATGACACCTGTGTAAAAAGTGAAGAAGGTTTTTCTTCATTTACCTGTTTTGAACAAAAACCTCTCTTATTTTTCCCAAATTCATCTTTTATTGCTCATAAACATCATTTTAGTGAAATCTATCCCGATGTGTGGAAGAAGGGATTTGTCGAAATGAAGTGAAATGAAGGGGATAAGGGGCTTCTAAATTCTTGAGAAAATTTTGGGAAGTAGGGAGGGATGTTAGGAAGTAGGGGAAAGTGGAATTTCAGAGATTTAGTGAGGGGAAGGGGTCCAAAAGGGAAAAACACAAGCCTAGCCTAGAAAATTGCCAAGTTGTAGCAAGAAACTAGGGTTTGTGCAAAAATGAGGAATTTGGGGGATCTCAGTGATGGGAAGTGTTTAATAAGGTACATTAAGGATAGGGGAAGGTGTATGAACATCAGGATACAAGTTTTGATGATGATTTGACCATCCAAGAGAAATTACCTTCAAAACCCTAGGAGAGGGAAATGAACCTTACCTAGGCACAACTGAAGCATGAACAAGGTGTAAAATGACCCTTTGGAACTTTACATGATGATGAAAACCATATGAATGGTAGTACACTCAGCTGAATGGTGACATGGACCAACATTTGGACAACTTTGACAGGAGTAAAAGCAAACCCTAGACCTAATACCTAGTGACCAAATTTTGTTTCAAGAATCTTTGAAATGACAAAATTTGACCTTGACACCTTAAAATCAACTTTTAAGAGCATTTTTGATCACTGGAGGAAGGCTGCAAAGGCTGACACTAACATTGGCTCCAATGGGGATGGTAGCTCCTTGGAGGTGCCAAGAACTACAGATCTTTGGAAAGCAGACAGTGCCTTCATCCATTGGGCAATGGAATCAAAAACTCAAGCTGAAATGCATAACTGAAAACTGATGACTTGACGACACAAATTAAATTAATAACAAGACTGAAAACTGACTCGATACTTAAACACAACTGACAAACTGGAAAAGATGCTCAAAGTAGAGCTTATTCAATACAACCTACTCTAATTGTTCCATTCATCACCTGATCAAGTGAAATGAAACAACCAATGCAACCATGTAAGTATTGCAGCTGCTGTTTGGATTCTTCGCAAGTGCTCGTTTATGAACAACAAGAGAGAACTACTGAAAGGCAACTCCCATGAAAACTTGTGAATAGATCCGTTGAATACTATGGATTCTCTATCTGCCTCCAAAAACACTGCATAAGGATCTTGAAATTCATGCTGCATAAGGATCTCAAAATGCACACTAGGACTTAGCTCATCCAATGGATTACTTCTCTTCTCCTCATACCATGAATGAAAACTTTGACCTGAGCTTTGTGATGAGCTTTGTGATGAGACTCCTGCTAAAAATGACAAAGAGACTGGCTGTCGGATCAAGTCTATATCAACACACGTTTCAACCTTACATAAAGTTAATGGAGAAAGACTTTGACTGTAAACATCATCCAACACATCAGCAATAAGATCGTAAAAAACTTGAGAAGACTGTTGTGATGTATCCATTGAAACTGTCTGACATCCTACTGGCTGTTCATCTTTTTCTTGAGAGATATTATGAAGATTCTGCTTTATAAACTGAAATGCTTCGAAACAAAAGGGTACAGAATCCTCTTGCATCATTAAATCATGTATCTCATCTTCCACGCCTTCATCTGTAATCTGACCTTCAATTTCATTTGGTGGCTGCAAATCTGATGCTACAGGCTACTCATTTGAAGATTTACCATGCAATTTACCCTTCAAAAACAGAAATGATTCAAAACAAAATGGAACAGAGTCACCTTGTAGCATTTGATCATATGTACCAGCTTCCATGTCCTCATCTGCAACTTGACAATCAATGGCTTTCGGGGATTGCAGATCTGAATATTAGAAATATTGAACAAGGTTTTTATTGCCCTCAAGTTGGTCCAAACCATGACTTTTCGACAGTTGATTTCTGATTACATGGAAGTTATCTCTCATGAACTGAAACGAATCAAAACAAAAAGGCAAAGATCCTTCAAATACTTCAATATTTGCTACACTTTCCTCGTCATTGTCATAGTTGATATGCATCGGTTGATCACTGTACTCAAGCTGCTGAAAGTGAACTTCATCCTCGCACAAACTAGCTGTTGATTTGTCTGCAGGATTAGCTTTTGTTTGGAGAACATAATCATCATCATACTGATCAAACTGAGGCAAATCATCAATATACAACACATCATCAAGCATACATGTCATATCAACAACTCTCTCTTCTTCAAGATGATCTATAAAGCAATCTCTATGACAACTAGGATAAGAAACAAAATGTTTTGGATCAGCAACTTGTTCTTCTTCAATCAGCAAGTCATGGGCTTGAATATTATTCTCATTCTTTGTGGTGTTCTTTTGCATCATCTCTTCCACTGCACTTACCAACATGTCCAGCTTTACCTCTAGAGATGTCGATTTCTCCGGATCTACATTTTTCATCTCTTCTTCCTTCAACCTTGCCTTTCGGATCAGCAAATGAGCCTCTACATTCACTGCACTATTCTGCATCTCGTGAAGTGTTGCAAGATTCCTTTCTCTCAACTGAAACTCCATTTCCGGATCAAAGGCACCCAGGTAGTGCAAGAGAGCAGATCTAGGAGAAGGTCTTATGTCAGCTGGCATTGAATAATAAAATTGGTTAAATATGGCAGAAAAATGTTGTATTGTCTCCCCTGGCAGTCTTTTCAGCTGGTTATACTCTTCTATAATCAAGAAAAGGTTTTGTCCGATCATCCACCTGTCAAGGAAAACTTTAACGAACTGCTGGAAATCTGAGATGGTTGCATCAGGCAGGGCTTTGAACCAACTCTTGACTTTGCCTTGCAAAGAAAGAGCAAAAAGCCTAATACTAACATCTTCGTCATCAACTTCAAAAAGGTCTAGAAAAGTCTCAATATTCTGCACATGTTGCTCAGCGTTGACATTGTTACATTCACTGTCAAATCTTGGTAGATATAGGTCATAATTTTTAGGGAAAGCATGAAGAACAAAAGGTAAAACAAGAGGTTTATACCTATCTGGGACTATAAAAGGTGTACGAGTATATATAAGAGCTACGGGATCAGTATTGTTTTCTCTAGGCTCATCACTCTGAAGAGAGTCATCATAAGATGTGGGAAAAGTAAGGAGGCCAGGATCAAAGGGAAACTCAGTATTTACACTGTTTGAATGGGTCGAGTGAAGATTTTGATCACCTTTCTCATACAACAAATTCTGAAAAAATTTCAGGACAGCTTCAAGAACAGTAAAGAAATAGTTTACAAGAAAGCAGACTAGATCCTGAATACCATTCCACTTTGGATACCTGAACTTTGTGTAAGATCCTTCCATTTTCTCAGAGAGAGAGTTAGTCCTCCAGTGAAGTCTCTACATGAGTTGGAGTCACCAGGTGAATGATTTCAGCCTTCTTATGTCTGATCGTTGTCCACCATCAACCATCAGATCTGAACTTGATACACGTACTGGGGCAATTTACAAGTCAAGTGTCACGTTCACAAGCTAGACCGGAGATTGACTGAAGTAGCATTTATCTACTTCGCTGATGCATAACAAAAGCATTTCGAAGGCTACCTGGCATGACTTCAGGCTCCGTCTGTAGCTTATAAAACAAATAACACCAACAAGAAAACCATTTTCTTCCCCAGTATAGTCGCCACTATGTTATTGCCTAAATCTACCTCAGGTTGAAAGAAGGCAGAGTTCAGGGTAACATCATACCACGCTCAGTCTGGTAGCTAGCCCTACCAGAACAGGAGAGGGCTCTCTCTGGGTCAAACTCAGTTAAAATAACCAATAGGGTCTTAGATGACTAAAATGAATGCTAATTTTAGGCTAGGTATATGAATAAAGGAGTTTGATTTTGATTTTTAGGGTTTTTGCTGGAAAAAGGGAAAGGCAATTTTTGGGCTTGGGGATGAGGCCAAATTCTTGCAGAGTTCAAGTTGGGGCAGGGAAGGCAATGACTTTGATGTCTTAGATTCAATGAATGGATGGAAAAGACTGCTGAGGAGCTGAAGAGGGCAATAGGGTGCAATGATCCTCTTCAAACTGACGAAAAACATGTAAAACTAAACAAAAGTTTAAGGCAGAGCACCAGCAAACTAATGAATTCTACCTCAATTACTCATTTGGTTAATTCAGAAGCAAAGAGAAGGGAAATGGCATACATATAACATTAATGAAACTTACAATAACATGTAGAGAAACATCATCAAAACTCATAAGCCACAAGGATCCCAACAAGTGTTGCAAAACTCTGGTCTTTCCTTTGCTAAAAACTGAAAATGGATATACAATGAGGTGCCAAACTATTCCCAAGAGTCCAACCAGTCCAACCCCTGAAAATGACTGAGAAAATACGTGATATAGACTAGCCTAACCCCATCCCATGCCTCTAGGGGTCGAGCTCATCCTTAGGAGACGGTTACAGACAATTCAGCTCAAATGAAATCTCGTGATCAAACAACTTGCCTCTATATGGAAGAAGCTGATTCATTCATTTAATTTTCACTTTTGAAGTGAATGAATCCTCTAGAACAAGTAAATATATGCCAAAATTACATCATGGTTACCAAATTACATCAATATAGATCAGTGACTTCTGGTGAAACAAGTCAAAAGCTGAGGCGAATTTCAAAATTTAGAAAGTGAAAATGAGGCAAGACTTCTCTATGCGCACGCGCCATGCTAAAAATGTTTTAAGGCACTTAGAAGTTGGTGGAAACCCTTGATATCTCGTTGGAAAGCCTGTCTGTCTACTATCCAACCCAAGTGGAATGTTTCAAAGATTTGAGGGGTTCATTTACCATCAAAAATCAAATCTCCCAAGACTCGTAAAATGAGCGAATGAGGCCTTGCCTCAGGCGAGTCTTTGGTACAGTCAACTTTTGAAGGTCTTCCTCAACTCCAAATGGAGCTCATGATAGCTCATTGGAAATATATTTGTGTCTAGTTATCATTTGACTCATCAAGAAAGTCATTTGGCCAACCAAGCTAGGAGAAATCTTGATTTTCCCAAGGTCACTTCAGAGGTGCATTCAATTTTCCTGAGGCAATGGTATTTTTGCCATTTCTCTAAAACCATGATACCTGTGTAAAAAGTGAAGGAGTTTTTTATTCTTTGGCATGTTTTGGACAAAAACCTCTCTCAGGTTTCCAAAATTCATATTTTATTGCTCAGAAACATCATCTGAGTGAAACCTATCCCGATGTGTGGAACAAGGGATTTGTCGAAATGAAGCGAAACGAAGGGGATAAGGGGCTTCTAAATTCTTGAGAAAATTTTGGAAAGTAGGGAGGAATGTTAGGAAGTAGGGGAAAGTGAAATTTCAGAGATTGAGTTAGGGGAAGGGGTCCAAAAGGGCAAAACACAAGCCTAGCCTAGAAAATTGCCAAGTTGTAGCAAGAAACTAGGGTTTGTGCGAAAATGAGGAATTTGGGGGATCTCAGTGATGGTAAGTGTTTAGTAAGGTACATTAATGATATGGGAAGGTTTATGAACATCAGGATACGATTTTTGCTGATGATTTGACCATCCATGAGAAATTACCTCCAAAACCCTAGGAGAGGGAAATGAACCTTACCTAGGCACAACTGAAGCATGAACAAGGTGTAAAATGACCCAGTGGAAACTGACATGACGATGAAAACCCTCTGAATGATGGTACATTAAGCTGAATGGTGACATGAACCGACATTTGAACAACTTTGACAAGAGTAAAAGCAAACCCTAGACCTAATACCTAGTGACCAAATTTTACTTGAAGACTCACTGAAATGACAAAATTTGACCTTGACATCTTAAAATCACTTTGTAAGAGCATGTTTGATCACTGGAGGAAGGCTGCAAAGACTGACACTAACAATTTTCATCAGTATGCTACAACCAATTTCAATGCATCTCAGTTCTCAATATTAAGTTTCCTCACCAGAGATATGTTTAAGGTCACATTATGTATGTGTAATTTTTTTTTCTGCATCATGAATATTTAGATCTATGAATCATTGCACTCTTGTTACTAAATTATTTGATGATGATCTAGAAGAATAATTTTCAAGGTTTTTCCCCATAGCGGGTTTTGCCTTGGTCTTATACCAATCCTGGTGTCTCTATGTGTTCATGCTTCTCTTCCTTTGATCTTTTATATTTCGTTGCTTAGATGATGATAGTGTTGTTCTTTCTTCATAGTTTCATATTCTGATGGTTAATAATGTAGATCAGTATAATGATATAATAATTTGGGGTGAACTTATCATGTTAATCAAGAAATGTAACTATCAAAGTAAATAACAATGTTGCTTTATGAAAAAATAACATTAAGAGGCAGACAATTTTTCCATACACTCCTGAGTAGAATGGAGTTACCAAAAGAAAGAATCTAACAATCATGGAAGCCACCCGTGTTATACTCCATGATCAAGGCCTACCAAATTTCTTATGGGGAAAAGATTCCAACACTGTCGTGTATGTTTAAATTAGGAGCCCACATCAAGCATTGGATTTCAAGTCACCTGAGGAGGTATTCACTGGTAAGAAACCTGATGTTTCTCATTTTAGAATATTTGGTTGTCCCATGTATTTTCATGTGCCTAAAGATAAAAGAAACAAATTGGAAGCATCTGGGATGAAGGGCATATTTTTTTGCTACAGTGAAAATTCAAAGGTATATATAATCTATGTGCCTAGTAAAAGATATGTGGGAGTGAGTCATGATGTTACCTTTGATGAGGAGACTTCCCTTGGGAAATCAAGATATCTCCCTATCCCAAGGAAGGATGATGATGATCTTGCGGAAAAATAGGATTAACCTACGACATATGAGCCTATGCCCAATGTTGATGGCCCGATGGATCCTATTGATCCACCACCTAATGATTCCACTACCTCAAGGAAAATACTTCTATGAGTCAAGTATATTCTCGAAGATTTTGAAATACATTGCTTGAAGAGGGATATTTCGTGAAAGTAAGAATTTGAACATGTATCAAGGGTACTTGGTTGTTATGAATACTATTGTTCAAGCTGAACCATGCTCGTTTGAAGAAGACGTAAAGAAGTAAGTTTGGAAATATGTCATGAATGAGTATGAGTCAATCATGAAGAATGATGTCTGGGACGTGATGCCTAGACCCAAGGACAAGTTTTTGGTCACTTATAAATTTATTTACAAAATTAAACATGGAGTTTATAGGAATGTTAAAAATATAAGGCTGGGATTGTTACTCGAGGCTTCTCTCAAAAGGAAGGAGTGGACTATAAAGAGAATTTTTCACCGATTTCCCGATATACCATTATTCGATATATTATTTCTCTTGCTTCCACTCAAGGATGGAGCCTACATCAAATGGACATTAAAACTAATTTTTTGCATGGCTCGCTTAAGGAAGAAGTCTACTTGGAACAACCTCAGGGATTTTAAGTATAAGATCAAAGGACACATGTATGCAGGTTGAATAAATCCCTTTATGGGTTGAAGCAAGCCCTTAGGGCTTGGTATGAGAGGATTGATAGTTATATTATGAAGGTGGGATTTACAAGGAGCTATGCTGATCCAAACTTATACTTCAAGGTTGAAAAGGACATACCTCTCATTTGGGTCCTTTATGTTGATGATATCTTTATGATTGGTGCAGACCCTATCATTTATCAATGCAAGAGGAAGTTGACTTATGAGTTCAAGATGAAGGACCTAGGTCTAATGCATTACTTCCTAGGCTTATAGGTTTGGAAAAATATAGGCGAGATTTTCCTTTCTCAAGGAAAATAGATTGTGAAATTTATAAAGTGATGTGGGATGGTCGATTGCAAGTATGTCTACTCCGATGGTACTCAACCTAAAGAAGCTATGTGAAAGTGTTTTTGGGCCCTGTTACCACTCAAACTAGAAGGGGTCCTAGGAGGGGTTCCTATAGAGAAACTACAAGGTCGAGGGAAACAATGGAGCGATATCCCACTGTCACCTCAGCTAAGGCTCCCTAATTTTATGAACCTTCATAGATGGGAGGAGTCCTGGTATATGAAGAATCACAAGAATATATGGTTAATTATAAGATAAGGAAGTGATACCTAGGCATGTTCATAAGAGAGACTCAATTATATGGGTTGCTTGCTTTAGAAGCAAGGTGATAGACTCTCTAGGAAGGCTAAGAGGATATTCAGGGCTAGGGTTTGAGAGTATGTCTTGTCAAGAAGGTTCCTAAACTTAGAAATCTTTATGGAAACTTGGATTCTATGTAATATTTATGAAATTTTCATTAATAGGTTGTGGGACCACACAGGATTAAGTGGACCCAGAATTACGTCAAGGAAGTGGAATTGGTCACTCAAGGAGGGACATAATCTAATTTTGGAAGGGAAGATGATAAATGGACAAATATTCTTGTAAAATAGTGCAATGATCCAAATGAAGTCACTAGCCAAGGAAAACCAAGGGCAAGAGACAATCCTTGGCCTAGGGCTTACAATATCTTAAGATCGCACTATCAGAATTTCTTGAAATTTGGAGAGACTCTATAGAAAACCCTAGCGCAATAGAGGGGAAGAGGTTGAAGTATTTTGATGGCTAGAATGTGAGATAAATTATGCCTTAGGTGGCCTATGGATGCTAGTCCTCGAAAGAGAGGGAAAGGTGAGAGAAATAAGCTTTGAAAGTGATCACCTGTGGAGGATTAGTGCCTTGTCCTCTGGGAAAGATGGAGTCAAGGATAATTTATTGTTTGAGAATAATTAACCCAATCAAGGATGCCTTAAAACAACTTCGCATGGCATTAGGGCATGAGAGCAGTTGCTCCAAGGACTTTATACTTCGATTTGTGATAATTGATGACTTATCGAGACTCATTTGACATAGATTATCTCTTGGAAAATTCGCCCATTTATACATGGCCTGTGACATGATGCACCGCTATAAAATATCACAATTTCCATTAATTTGTATAAAAATGCAGTAAATTCCATACTTGTATAGTGAAAATACCAACAACATTCATGTGACAAAAGTAAATAACAATAATAAGCATGAAAATAGCACTTACATGTACAAACAATTATATCCAATCATCAAATTATGCCAATAATGAAGCTCCAATACAAGAGAGAGATATCCAAACATCAAAATTCATCCATAACATCCAAACTCGTCCTCCAAAAGGGATAGGGAAAATATCACAAGAGAAAATAACCTAATCCAAGTGATGATGAATGAGAGAGAATGTCTCTCTTCTATTTATACAATCCTTAAGGGATTTGAATGACCTAATTTGGACTAATAATGCCCCTAAAATAAAATACTGTGCATAATAATAATACTTTTGGTGACAAGCCCACCAAATAGCTCCATTATAAGAATACTTAGCCTCTCAAGAAGGCAAAATGATCAATATAGTGAGTCGTTGGGAATTTTAGGAGGCCTATTAACGTCCAAGGGGTGCCATGATGTGTAAATGGACTCCAAACATAGTGGAAAATGGGTTGGCACCTTGTTTTGCAAGCAATAACTTGTGGTTCTCCCAAGTGGGTGTGGGGGCACAAGGACATCCTTATGAGTCTCCAAGTGGATCAAAAATACATGTAGACCATATATAAGGGATAGGATGATGACATAAGCCCTCTCTCTGTGGCGAGAAACATCATCTGGACCTTGGAACATCTTCCCAGTGTATGGTGCAAGTGTGGATCCAGTTGGGATTTGGTGATCTAGGTGAATCATCCTTATCCAAAAGGTGGAACGTGAGAAATCAATGAGTAGTGTTGGGGGTCCATGAAGTATTTCTTGCTATGGTGAAGGCCTATGGCTCTCAACGCTCATCCTACAAGTTCCAATGTGGCCCTCTAAAGGGCCAGGACCATGTATAGGGTGACCAAGCCCCAAATGGAGACCCATCTATAATATTTCATAAGATAAAATGCATCCCCTTGCCCTCAAATACAACAAATCATTAGAATAATCAAGTAAAAGAGCTTACGAGTCATGGAATCAATGGGGCACTTCATGGTGGCATGCCCTTCCATGGTGGGCTTTGGCATGTACAAGTGTGTCCAAGCTCAATAAGGGGATTAATAGAGTACCCTATTAGGTGGTTCCAACCTTTAAAGGGGGTGACATGTCCATGGTACATCCCTCAAGTGACAAGTGGAAAATGATATAGTAATGGAACGAAGTAGGGGGTTAGGGAAATGATCCAAACCAAATGTCATGGTACAAGGGTAGTGATAATAAGGGAATCCCACACCTCGGTATATTAGTGTAGGAGGGAGAAAATCGTGGTACAAGAGTTACCTCGGCCCTTTTTTTTCCACCCTTATTTATATGCCTTTTTCCTTTTATTGTTTTTTCTTCATAAATGTTCAGGGCTCCAGAGGATGAGAGCATGATGTTTAGTATATAACAGTGGATAACCCCTTAAGGTGGGGTGGTTCATCACCCACCAAGGGTTGGGAAAATCATGGATTCCTTAATGATGGAGGAGGTTCACCTAGGGCCCATATGAACTAGGGTGATGGTCATGGATAAGGGGTAGAGCTCATATTTGAATTTTCCCACGTGTTAAATTTGTATGTCCTGATCATATTTTGCATTTTTGGTACGTTTCCTATAGAGGGTGGCCAAATTATGATTTTTCTTTTATTTTTGGTTGCATCAACCTTTGGGGCATCGTTCCAAGCCCGAACCAAGGTGTGGACAAGGGGATGGGGAGGTTAACCCGATGTGGACCCAGTGGGCACATGTGAACTTGGATGGGAAAATAGATGAATACGGCTAAAATGAGTGGAAGGGGAGTGATATATGTGGTGTCGAGAATCGGGACCACACAACCAAGAATCACATATTTCATTAAAATTGGAAAATATTTATTACAAGGACATAATTAGAACTGAGTTTTTTGGTTATTTTTGAAATTCTAGATCCACTATCGAATTCCAAATTTAATGAAATATGCTTTAAAATCAATATTTACCATGTAGTGTTAACCCTAAATCTAGTGGTCAATAAAGGAGATCCCTTGGGACTAGGATACAAAGCTAACCCCAAAATTGGGTAGTGGAGACAAGAGTACAGACCTAACCCACCCTTTCCACCAAATCCCCCACCAATCCATGCCCAAAAAGGCTCATGAAAAGTAATCAAAACTACTCAATTATACCAATAAAAATCCATACCTTCAGGGTTGTGAGGCCCACCTTCAAACATACAATCATAACAAGTGGGAAAGGGACCACATGGCTAGCTCAAGTGGCGAGGATAAATGCAGATTGATCTATCTAGTGGCTGCAAGGGGTTGATGGGTTACAACCGAGGACCATCTAGGAGAAAAATGTTCTCCTATATACACTACCCATAGGTGGTGGGTAACAGGTTCAAATTGAAAAACCATTTTGAATATAGACAACTTGTGGGGGGCCTGAAGTTCTTGGTAAACTCCTGACAGGACATATGTTTCGTTGTGAATACGTTGAGTCAATTTTTAGTTGAGCCTCATCACATACATTGGATTGCTTATAAGAATCTCTTAAGATATCTTCATGGCACAATAAACTATGGGCTGAGATACCCTACCAGGAATTTGACGTTGCATGGATATATTGATGTTGACTGGGATGGAAGAGCGGTGGATAGAAAGAGCACATCAGGATGTTGCTTCTCATTGGTATTTGCTTCAATTTATTGGATGGGTAGGAAGCAGAAATGAGCTTCTCTACGCACCACTGAGGCTGAATACATTGCATCTAATATGGCCTGTTGTGATTTTTTCTGATTGAGGAAGCTCTTTAATGAGCTATTTGATCATGTGTTTGATTCCACCGTGATATATTGTGACAACCAGAGTGGGATTCACCTTTTAGAGAATCTCTTGTTCCACGATCGCTCCAAACATATTAATATCATGTACAACTTTATATGGGATATGGTACAACAGGGAGCAATAAGGCTCCAACACATTAAGACCGATGAGAAGATTATTGACATTCTCACGAATCCCTTGGGGAAGTTCAAATTATTAGCCTTCCGAGAGATACTTGGAGTCATGGTAAGACCCTCCCATGGGGTCCCCCTTGAGTTGGACATTAAGCTCTGGGATCTCTTGTCGGCTTCGGGTACTTCTTGGACTTATGAGTGACCATAAGGTGACTGGTTCACATTCCCCTATAGGTGTTTTGTGTACAGGGTGAGTGGTTCACCTTCCCCTGTGATACCCCATGATGGTGGACATGTATGTAGGGTGAGTGGTTCACCTTCCCCTACGATTGATGAGACCTTTGTAGGGTGAGTGGTTCACCTTCCCCTACGATTGATGATAAATGCATAGGATGATTGGTTCACCTTCTCCTATGGAATATTAGTAGGATGAGTGGTTCACCTTCCCCTATAGATGCCCCAACATAAATCCTACCCATGTAGTCCAAGACTCATGGAAAGTACCTCTCATTTGGCCAATGATTTGGAAAAGTTGATAGGGACCATAACACTGCATATGTACACAATGTGTATTGTCGTACTCGCTATGTCTAGGATGCATGGTGTTCAACAAATTGATATGGGATCAAATTTGATTGGGGTTGTACCCCTTGACTTACTTTTGTTAGTGGAGAGTGGAAAGGTCTTATGACTCACTCTCAATCAATCCTTCTTCATTGTTAAAACAATGTTCAACAAAGTAGAGACAAGATGGAGATGACAACATGGCATGATGACAGATGGATTAGCAGGTGGAATTATCCCTAGTTAAGAGGGAGTGTTAAAATTGGAAACTATGGCCAAATTCCACTTTGGAAAGCTCATTTTATGGAGATGATGATTGCATTAAATCCCTCTTTTCAAGAGGACCTAAATCAACCTAAATATCATCAAATTTAGACAAGGGAAAATATATTTTTGAGGTCAATCCCATAGATTTACAAATTTTCAAAGTTGGCCACATCATCATGTAGGCTTATGAAGCCCAAGAGACATGTCACTTCACCCTCAACAATTTGTATAAATAAGAGATACCTCTGACCTCACTTGGCATCTCACTCACTCACACAATCATCTGCCTCCTTCTCTGATTAGTTCATACAACTTATTGGCCATACCTTTTCCTCACACGTGTGGAAGAAGAAGGAAAAATTGTAGGATGAATTACAGAGGAAAATTTTTAGAGACTATTGCAGGTTTGACTTGCGTTGTCCAGGGATTATTTGACTTTCTTTGACTCTGGCCTTTATGCCAAAATTTTGTTTTTTGAAATTTGTATCTATTGGCACAAGAACCGAGGCATTCTCTTAACTTTGACCACAGACCAATTGCAGGGTTGACCATAGCACTGGCCGCAGAGTTGACCACAAATTTTGACCAAGTTTCACTATTTTTTTCATGACTATTTTGGTATAAATTTTACCACTTCTTAAGGCCGAGTTTGACTGCCTTTGAGCGAGCTCCAAATAGGAATTTTTATTGTTGCATTGACCATTGTTAACTTTCTCATTAGGGAAGAATTTGATTATTGTTGACTGCAGATTCGACAAGGTTGTTTTGAATTTGATTTGGCAAGTCAATTTTAACTTATGTACTCTCTCTATCTCTGCTAAAAATTTGATATAATAATAAGAAGAATTGATCAAAGGGTTTTCCCCATCTTGGGGTTTTTCCCTAGCATGCACTAAATCTAGTGTCCTTTTGTCTTGGCTTGTCTTCCGCAATTTTGTTATTCATGTTCTATCTATAGTTTTTGTCAATGTGATTTATGGTTAATGTGATTTCTATTCGGAAACTAAATTGGAAATTTTCATTGGGTTTCTAAATAGCATAGAACCTACCATTCTTAATTAAACTCAATACGACTTGAATCTGAACTTACATTTGGAGGCAAAAATTCAAAGTACAAATTCAAATTTTCTTCTGTCGAGGCCAACTACGAATCCACACAGATATATATATATATATATATATATATATATATATATATATATATATATATATATATATATATATATATATATCTGTGTGTGTGTGTGTGTGTGTGTGTGGAAGGACAAAACTTTATTATGAAGATCAACCATAGCTACAAAATTCAACACTCTCTCTTAGCTAGGGAGGTATTCATAATGACTTCCACATATGTTTTCTTGTTGAAAATTTATCTATTCCAGGAATAGTTTAAATGAGCTCATCTATGCTTATGAATTCATCCACCTCATGTTCAACACGAGAACCATGAGGAAAGCATCCTTGCACTAGCATCAAAGTAGAAACTAGTCTCCCACTAGTTCTAGGTCACCAACTCAACAAGTCGTTACTTGAAGACATGTCAGGCACCCCACATGACCCATGGTAAAACCTAAGGCCCATTTACCATCCCCACATGTCATCACATGTCATTGAAAATTTAATGCTTTCCCGATACTATGATGCACAAGCTCAACCCACTAGCCAAACCCCATAGCAATATGGTCAAAACCCATGACCAAAGGAGATATCGAGCCCTAGTGCTCACTGGGCCAATCTCGCCAACCATAAACCATGGTTTCTTGATCAAACCCAATGACCTAAGAAATATTCTCCAGCCAAAGATGTTATAATATCAACACTCCCTTCAACCAAGGGAAGCATTCTCAATCACTCCAAACTTGTCCCAGAAGTACCCCAACTTCATCTAGGGATAGAGGCTTTATGAGAATGTCAACAAATATCTAGATCTTTGAAATATTGTTGGGCCCTAGATATGTTATCGTATTGGATATTAAAATATTTCATTTACAAGTGATGTTCATACTTTTATAACATATTTCGTAACTATTATATTACCAATTTTTACTAAATGCATTCATTTTATCTTGTGGTTAATTATTAATGAGTTCTTGTATCTGTAATGATTTAATGAGTTTTTAATATGGTTTTATAAATTATGGCTTAATATTATGGTTATGTGGCTAAGGAGCATGTTCGACCATGGAAATTTCTCTATGTATCAGTTTAACAGTTCGGTACTTAATTATGCACTTGCACGAATGGACGAAAAAAAAATCAAAATTATAAAATATGTTTTTATTTTATATAGCATGGTACATTAGGTGCCACATGGACCTAATATGATGGTACAAGCCTTGGAATATACCCATCTCACACGTGGGACCCTAGCACATGATTTAAGTTACAACAAAAAATATGGAACAATTTTGAAATTTCCATGTTCTACCTGGATTTTTGTGCATATGATGGTGAATCCCAAGAATATTGAAAATGAGTTTTTAAAAAACAAATAAATATAGTAGTATCTCAAACCATTTCCAAAAATTCAATACTGTTGCAAAGTTACAGTAGGTTCTTCGAAGCAGTTTTGTACAAAATTTCTGCAAAGCCCAGATTGGAAAAAGTATATAAACAGTCCACTTCATGCATGATTTACTAGGATATGTAATTGAATTAGTAAATTACAAGAGAGTATTTTTTTTTTAAATAACAATTTAGCCTCCATAGAAACGGCTCCCAAAAATAAATCATGGTCGAGAAGATATGGTTGTTTCTTTAACACCAATTTGTATAAAATTACACAAAAATCAGAATTTTGAGATTTTCCTCTAAAGTTGTAAATTCATTTTCTGAGTTTAGGGGATTGTATAATATCCTTCCTCAATGGATTTTATGTATAAATAAAGACTCAAAGGGCAGGGGAAGAGAGGTTGTTCATTATTGTAATAGAGGAGATCAATGATTAGTTTTTGGAGAGATTTACAGAGCTCATTTGTAACAGAGATTTTTGATGTGAATAAAGAATTGATGGTTGTTGAATTGTGGTAAATATTCTTAGTTTGATATGAGATTTCTTATTAGAACTAACCTCCTAGGAATGGCCCCTCATTTTGGGTAAGTGTTGTTATGCTTCTTGTGTTTTGTAGAATAGTCTTACATCTAGCAATTTAGTTTGCAATGAATTTATGTTAGATAAAAATTAGATCTATTCATTTTCATGCTTTCAATTTAGTGTTTAGTACTTATATTTAGCTTTAAGAAGTGAATTCCATTTGATTGCATATTTTATTTGACGTTTCTTTTCAATTTTCAGTAGATTTGTATTTCACATAGTATTAGATTGATTGCTCTATTTTCATATCTGTTAATTGGAATGCATTATGATCAAATTCAAATTGAGTTTTCTTAGTATTAAGAGTCAAAAGAATTTAAATTGGTTTCTTAACACGTTTTAATATTTCGAAATTCAATTTACAGAATTTTCGTACTTAATTCGGTACTTATTCTGAATTTCAAATTCCAATATTTCTATACTTAATTCGGTACTAGGTTATGTACTAGAACAGAGTATTAAAGAAATATGTAATTTGCAGTTTAGGATTCTTTAATTGATTGGATATTTGTAGCTACTTGGTAAAATATTCCTACAACAAATAAGAAACTACAACATATCTATAAGCATGCTTAGCATTTATTTTTGATAGTTTGTTAATGAATTTATTGTAGTTTATTGCCTTGTTTTCTTTACTTTCTTTGCACGCTTTTGCTTATAGTTATCGGCATTTACTTTTTTTCAATTTATTTTTATTCAGTGTGTTTAATGGGATTTCATCATTATAGGATTAAAACCGTGGAATTCTCTAGACCTAATAAGATACATATATAAAACCACCTGAACATTGTTAATGAAATATTGTGGTTCAAAACCCGATAAGCATTAGAGTCCCACAGTGCAGTGACAAGTTATGATCCTTAGTGATTAGTTATTTCTAAGAGTTATTTGTTAGCATAGGTTAGAATAGGCTCTAATCATGCATTTCTTGTGCTTTCATCTCTAAGTCTTATGATCCCTTATTCGATAATTAAATGTCAGAATTAGAATACAAATAATTCCACCAACATTTTTGGTGTCGTTGTCGGGGAGATGCTAAAGGGATTAAATCATATTTTCTTTCAAAATTTTTCTGTGTGATCTTAGTTGCAGGGAAACTAGAGGACCAAGAAGACAGTAAGATGTGAGTGAAGAGCCACACATCCAGTTTGGTTGGGGGTCACTACAAATTTTGGTTGTCTCTAATTGATTTTCCAGTTCCTTTTTCATACGCGTAGAATTAAAGGTAGGATCCAAAGCCTCATTTTTCCTTATTTTTCTTTGCAAGTGTGTTTTCCTTTAGATTGGTTCATGGAAAGAAGATAATCCTAACTTGTGTGAATAGATAACTTGGTGACAACAGGGTCTTAGTAGCATGGTGGCGCTTTGAGTACATGATTGGTTTGATTGCATTTGTTTTAAGTGTATTTCCTTCTTATTTCTTTATGATTTTTAATAATAATTCCATACACTAATCCATGTGCATTTTTATCCTCCGCAGTGTCCTAAGGATGAGAAAGGAGACCGAAGGAGGTAACCTCGAACCACTTAGGATTTGGTAGCTAGCCCTACCGAATCAGAAAGGGCTCTTTGTGTCATCTCACAACCAATAAGGTGACTGGAGAGGGAAAAAGATGTTAGGATAGGTATTGAGCTCTAGGGTTTTGAAATTTAGGGTTTAGCTGTATCAGGAGGAGAGGTCAAGGAAACTAGGTCAGGTCTCAAAAGATTTCAGTTTCATGGATACAAAGGGGAAAGGAAGGTATGTTCAGTGACACTTTGGGGTTTTCAAAGGAGTGTAGGGTGGAAAAGAAAAGGTTCAAAATGAGCATGACAAGCATGAGATCATTTATCATAAGATGGATAACATAAACATGAAATTGCTATCAAAACAGAGCATAAGCTTAAGAATTATGTTTAACGACTCATAGGAAGATAATTGAAAGAAAATATATGGAAATAAGGATAACTAAACATTTATTAAAGTGATTTGTAGAAGAAAAAAAACTATCACAGAATCATACCACAAGAATCCCTATATAATAGCTTCAATTGGCCTGTTAATTTCTTGCAAAAATATGATGTATACAAGCTCCAAGCCTTCTACTCTCTGATGTCCAACCCTGAATATGACTAAAAAAAAGCTACATATAGACCAAAACCACACTCCCCTTTCTCAGG
>CM076569.1:322038003-322154682 GCA_034641835.2 Pinus albicaulis | reverse complement strand
AATCTACTTGCTCATAGGCTGAGCTTTATTGAGCTTCCCACCTACCCTACTCTAACTGGAATATTTACAGTCTAGCTTACAAACATTGTCTTCCAGTGCAACCAGTCCTTCAAGTGATCCCATGACTGGTCCTTCTTGCTCAACTCCTTGAGCATGCTGGATAGGCAGGGCAGCTCCCACTCTTTTTGTTCAACAACAGCAGCCTTGAAAAGTTTTGTTTCTGCTTGCAACATGCTGCTGAGCAAGACCTTTGATCCTTCTTCAAATGTATGCAGGAAATGTGCATAAGGATCATGAAATGATACCTGATTGTAAAGATTTGGTAGGCTAGTTTCAACCAGGATTTCTTGTTCTTCCACTGGATCAAGGGCAAGACTCTCTTGAGAAAGAGAATCTCCTTCATCCCCTTCATTTTCTGAACTAGAGGACTCATCATAGATTGCAGCTGTGTCCTCCTGGAGCTCTGATATGTTCTGCTCTGATGGACTGAGCTCTGTGAAAAGGTCTATGTATTCATGAGTAGGGATGTCTTCCGTTACCTCCTCTTTTTCAAGGGAAGGCTCTTTAATTTCATCCTGATCAAGAATCTCTTCTTTTCTTTCCTCCTCATCTTCTGAAAGGAAAGGCTGCTGGCTACCAGTTTCACTGATGATCTGTGGTAAAGTAGAATGAAGATTCAAAGAATCTTCATCTGCTATTATACTGTCGTGGCTCTCGCCATCAGTGTCATAAATAGGCGGACTTGACCACGTCCACCGTTCTGGGCGCACAGCAGGTCTTTCTTCGTTCTGATCCACAGAGGAGTTTTCTGAATCTGAATCATCAAAATCAAGAGCTGAATGAGAAGGAGTGTGTGTTCTACAAAAGATTTCTGAGGTGGGCTGCTGATTCAATATTCGATCAATCTCTTCTTCTGTCAAAAGAGGGGTTTCCTTCTCACCATGGACAGAAGAACCGCAACAGTCCTCTTTCTCTTGTATTAGCTGATTTGGAGGCAGGATGATTTCTTGAGCCTCTTCTTCTTCATCAGATTTTGCCTCCTCCATGTGGTCACTTGCCTCCTCAAGGCAGCGTTCCCTATTAGCTTTCGCTATTAGGCTATGATGTTCTCTAGTCAGCATAACACAGGACGCAGGTAAGCAATCAGGCAGTTCCTGATCACTAACCCCCTCATCTTCTATAGATTCTTGAGCATCATACATGTCTTGCTCATCTTCTTGGTCTTGAGTTTTTTTCTTCTCTGACAGATGCATGGGCTGCTCGAAATAACCATCATCTGCATTCTTATTAGCCCTGTACCTTTTCAGCACTTCATCAAACATTTCTGATAATTCAATTAATTGATCGTACAAAACGTCATACGTTGTATCTCTGTCCATGTTTGGATTCATGCTTTTGCAAAGAAGGCTACTGCCTCTTCTCAACCAGTTCAGTGTCCTTCACCAGTGGAGTCATTAGGTCTTTGGATCGTAGGGAGTGTGGAGTCGCCAGGTGGATGATTATGAATGTTTGAAGCAGGGTGTTGTCCACCATCAGCAATGAGAATGCCAATCTAACCATAGATCTTGGGTCTATGAGTGCCTAAGGATGTTTGAGGTGAAATGCACTCAAATCCCCATCGGAGTCGCCATTATGTTGGGGTTCCCATGTTTTGGTAGATTTGGCAATACCAAAAGATGAGACAACATCAAACCACTTTGGGGCCCTAGGATCTAGCCCTCCTAGACCCGGAGAGGGATCTCTCCAAAAAGAGCAAAGAATGATATGTCTTTGAAGCTCAAATGAGATATTAGGCTAGTTATGAAGCACGAGGGATTTTAAATGATTTGGTTGGTTGATTGCTGGGTTGGTTAGGAGATCACAGACTAGGAAAGCAATGGGAGGAAAGGAAACAAAGCAGCATGAGGCTTCAGCAAAGAGGATAGGCCAAGACAGTGGCATCCATTGGGCTATGGATTCATGAAAGGAAATTACATGCAACAACTAGCCAAGGCTTTCAAAGGGCAAGTCATCTACACTAAAGGATCTTTTAGGCAGATGGTGGGATGGGACATTGAGGAGGAAAGTGAAAGAAGGAAAGCAACAGAATTTCCGTCTATAGATCAGGTCAGAGGTCATTTAACTCCAGACCTGCTTGGACATACTCTAAGGTAGCTCTCAAAGAGACAAAGGGGCTACTTATAGATCAGACCAGAGGTCATTTAAATCCAGGTCTACTTTAGCAACTCCAAGGGCAAAACATAGATAAGTTATACAAAAGGGATCTTAGAAGGGCTAGCTAGTCGCGCAAGGATCCTAGTGGACAGAGCTAACACTCATCCCCAGTGTTCCCAAACCTTCTAGCTTAAACCCAGCAAGAACATCTAAGAACTGATTCAACCAATTCATACATCAGAGAGTAGGCAATAACATCCACTACACTGGTTAAATTGACTGAAATCAATTCTCAGATAACACATTTAGCAGAAAACATTGAAGGAAAGGAGAGCAAACAGCATAGGGCACCTAACAAGGGTGAATCCTATACCATTATTCTGATGCAAGCCCAGAAGAACAATGAAACAATATGGAAATTCATTAAACGAAGTAAGAAGAACATCACCAATAGTAATAGACCAGGATCCTGTGAAATGTGCTTTGATTAATTGATGCAAAACCAGTCATGTACAATAAGCTCAATGGCTAATACAGTCCAGACTTTTCCTCCCAACCTATTACATACAGCTACTCTGCTACTCCCTCCCAAGACTGTTCTAACAGCCTGAATGAATCCCTCTAACTGCAAATCCTCAGCGAGGCAACAACAACAACAACAACCTTTTTAATGTGTTCTCGGGGATCTCTTATAGGAGAAGAGGAACAACGAGGAGTAGAATACACAATAAATGAATCTCATTAAGACAGAGTGGTGGAGGTGTTCATGCCTCACTCTGTTTAATGGCAAACTGCAGCACCATGCATACTCATGGTATGGCCTGGGAGTCTCTGTCAGGCCGAATTTGGCCTCTGATGTTCTTTTAGAGTCCTTCTGGTGTTTGGAACTCTGCTCTGCCATTCTGGAATTAATGACATGGATGGAAAAACTGCAAGTCTCTCCATACTTCCATACTGCTGTCCAGACAGTCTTAAAGAAGCTCTGTCAGTGAAATTAACTATTTCAAGGCTCGAGGAAGCATGGAGAAGACTGTTGGAAGGTGTACCTCTGGGGGAAACGTCCTGCTGTTAGGTAGCGCAATTATGGCATTGCTGGCACGCTCACTAGTCTTCAAAAAGTGCCTTAATCCTTTGAATTTGGGATCAAATTGTTAATCTTCAATTACAGGCGTAAATCTTCTTCAAATCCCGTCTCTGCTGCTTCGTCGGCCGGCTGGAATGGCCTCTCTGTGCTAATCCGCACAGTGGAAAGAAACTGTAAAACCAGGCGGTGGTGGTGGAAAAATGCTTTCGGAGGCTGGAGGAGAGGTGGCGGAGTAGCGGAGGAAACGGTGGAAACAGTGAAAAAGGCAGAGGAGAGAATCATAGTGTAAAGGCCAAAGGTTAGACTCTTGGGAAAATTACAAAGAAAAAGGGCACAAAACAATGGAGTGGAGCATTCGATGTGGGACCCAACGGAGGCGGAGGGCGATTAGATCTGAAACCGTCGGATCATCCGACCTAACGGACGGTCAGGATGAAATTGGACGATCGCAATTGGAGGTCGGAGCGGGGAGAAATCGCAACGCACATCACAAATGTTCCGATTGCGATTGGGATCGGAGACGCGATTGAGCGATGACTGTCGATCTGGGAGAGGAATGAACGGCGGGGATGTAATCGGAGGGGCAGTGCGATCGGGGGATCGGGGGAGGACTTTGCGATCAGGAGTTGTGATGACCGTCCGATTTGCGGGGAGAATGGACGGTCGGGATTGAATCGGAGCATCGCAATCGGAGATAGGGAGATGGGACTTGCGATTGCGATCGGAGGGGCAGGTGCGATTAACGCTGAGCCGTTGGATCGGCTGGGAGATGGACCGCTGCAATTAAATCGGGAGGTGACAAGATCGGGGATCGGAAGGCAAGAATTGCGATTGCGATCGGGAGGGGGAATGTGATTGGGCACTCGCCGTCAGATCGCAGGAAGGATGAACGGTCGGGATGCAATCGGGGATCGCAATCGAAGGTCGGAGAGGAAGGCTTGCGATCAATCGCATCGCAATCACTTGCGATGGACCGATCGGAGGGTGCACATAAAAATTTGCAATTGCGATTGGGCGGGGGGCTACGATTAGCGCTCCGCCGTCAGATCTTTGTGACAGATCAACAGCGCAGAACGCGTCGCAAGACTTATTGTGATAAACAAATCGCATCGGGGTTTTTCAATATAACAAAGGAGTTTGCACCCGCCCGACTCTCCGATTGCGATTAACGCTTGGGACTTAAGCGCTTGGTCCCAGCGCACGGGCATGTGTGGGAAGTGGTTTGAAAGGGGTTGGCGGAAAGGGGCTAGGCCTTATAACAAGGTCGGAAAGTGGGTTTTTAACCCATTTAAATGGATTTTAAAGGCGAAGGAGGGGAACGATAGAGGAGTAAAGGGGGAAGATGGCCAACGAAGGGCAGAGGAATGATTTAAAGGGGATTTTGGGGGTAATTTGAAGGATAAGAAGGGAAATAGAAGGGGAAGAAAAGGGGGATAAAATGGAGGCTAATTGGGGGTGAAATAAGAAGGGAAAGGGGGCCTTTGGGCATTTCTTCATAGCAGAGAGGCTTTATAAGGGAAATCAGCAGAGGGGATACTATCAAAGGGCAAAGGCACAAGGAGGCTTCAAGGAGACTGTGTTTTCAGAAGAAATGCATTCCTTGAAGGCTCAAAAACAATTTAGCCCCCTATTTGCTTGTCAAAAATTTCATAGGGGGGCTAACAAAAAGGACCAGTGCCTAGGACATATTAATATTAAGAGGGTTCTGAATAACTTTCTATGGTCAGGAATATAAAACCTCTTGTTCAGAATTGTTTTTTTTTAAACTTCATAAGGTGGGACCGAGACATCAGGAACAGAGATAAACCAAAAAAAGTGTCCAATAGTACAACAATAAGGGTTTATAAGCACATTATCAAATATGGATCTGGATTTAAATAGCTGTGAGGAGGGCCGAACATGAAACATAGTGCACAGTTATCAAAATAAGAAGTGAGGTAACAATGGCAGCAAATGAAGAGAATATTAACTACAGATAGGCTTATTGTCATATAAGAATCTATCACCAGCTAATATCAGAGGAAAGGTGAGTAAATGATATATAACATATGAACATAATATCAAAGCTTCGAGCCATATTTAAAGCGCCAGAGACCAATAGACATGAGTATCTTTGAAGAGATAAATTCACATCCAGTTAATCAAGCACTTGCATTTCGATAGCTTATAATATAAAGAGAGTGATGAAATGATGAAAAACATTTGTATTAGAGTATAACAGAGGGAATACAAAACTATGACTGATCTCACCAGGAATCCATCTCACAACATAATAATACACTTTGATTCCTCAATGAGATTCTTCAACATAAAGCACTAGAAAGCCTTAAAACTTTACAAAAAGGATCGCTTACAACTAACAATCTCTGTTTTGGAAAATTTGGAACCCTTCCATAAACTCATGTTCTTTCTTTTATAATCCCCTGCTGACTGTTTGCAAAAGATATTTTTAGAACAATATTTGTTTACAAAAATATCTTTTCTGTTCCTTGTCTCTATCAAAATCAAAATTGATGATGAGGAAAGACGCCTCTCATCATCTCTATAGTGGCCTTAACAAAGTCGCCAACTGAAAATGAAACACTTAAACAGAAAATAAAATGCGTGGGGTGAAATGAAGATTTCACCAAATATTACAAAGTAAAAATAACAAGTAAAAACGCCCCTAGGGTCGGATCATGAGCATCATTTTTTGGAGAAATCGGGCGTAGCTACTGTCGGTTGATATGGAAGCACTAATGACGCGAACGAGCCAGCTTTATGCTTCTGAGGAGGCGGGGACTGGAGGGACGGTGTGGCGACTGGTACATTTACATACTCACTGCATTTCTGCCATATGGTCACCCCTGGCAGGGGCATAGTGGAAAAAACCTCCACTAAGGCCTATATATCAGTCAATTCCGAGTAATCCATGTGGATGGCCAAACACTGTTTGATCTGAAAGAGAAGGGAAATCTCTTTGCCCAGGGCAACAATTATGTTTTCAGCTTTCAGGCGAGTGGTTTTCTCATAGGGAAGATTGGTCTGATTCATAACAGCTGTCAGCTTCTCTTCGTAATCCATTAGACCTGAAAATGTGGCTGTTGCAGGCTCTCAGCATGATGGGAGTCCTGCTTTCACTAGCTCATCCCACTGTTGCTCAAACTTATCCACTCCCTTGGAAACCTGTTCCAAACCATTCAATGCATTTACACGCGTGGTCTCTTTCTCAATTACCCTTCTGATTTCCATCACTCCCCTGAAACGGTCTTCAATCCCTTGGACAACCAACTCTTTAGAGTCCAATCCATTTAGGTAAGTGATGTACTTCTTGGCCATGACCACCTTTGCCTCGGCTTCTGCTTGTAATTCCTGTAACTTTCCTTTAAACAATCAGACAACAATCTTCTTATCATCCATTAACATAATATACCATTAACATTTCCTTACCTTTGATATAATGTCAGACCAGATGAGGTGCCTAGATTTTAGGAGGGTTGTGTTTCTTTTCATTCGATTGTTCAGATTTTTGATGACCTTTTCCTACTACAAATTCTCCCTTTTCGCTCCTTCTACCTCTTCTTGCAGGGCTTCTATTACCTTATCATTTTGTTCCAACCTAGCCACCAACTCTTGAACTTTCTGTTGTGATGTATGGGCTTGTTTTTCTGAGACCTATAGGTCTGACATAGCCTTGTTTAACTGTGCTAGAGTGGCACCTGGTGTATTGGAAGTTGGAGTCACGTAGACGTGTGTGTCCCATTTCCCTTGCAATTCAGCCAATATCTGTCTGAAGGCAACCATTTCTGCAGTCGTTTTCATATTCTCATCCCTTTCCTGAGCAATGGTATCAGTGAGGGATGATTTCTCTCTTTCCACCTGGGCTAATTCCTCAGGTTGTATATATTCCCCATGGGGGACATTGAGTCTCCTCCTCAATTCTGAGTTCTCGACCTATAAATCCAGGATGATTTTCTTCCGGATTCCTTCTTTGTCACTTCCTTTTTCACTCATAATCCTTCTGAGATTGTGTAGGTTGTTGCTGATGCCCCTGGAACTAGCCCTTTCTTTTTTCTAATTCTCTAATACCTCTTTGTATTTGTCTTCTAGCTTCCTTTTTGTGAGCACAAGCTTCACAACCTTGTCCCTTAACATGTCCCCAATGCATTGGAGAAGGCCAAGTTTTTCAGTTAAAGGGATCTTTGCTAGATTCACATCAACCTCCAAAGCTCGGTAGCTGACTTCATTAGCAATGGGGTCTAGCACTGCATATGTGATATCTATTATCAACTGTTATTTATCCATATCCAGCTCTGAGGTGAGTCGGGTATGATATTTATCCACGAACCCGACCAATTCTGCTAAGAGTTTTTCCCTTACTATCTAGTTTCTGTTTCCAATTTCTTCCCTTACTTCGGTCTATTTACTGAAATGACCTGTGATATCCCAGAGGGTTCCAAAGAGGAAGCGCCATCATAATTTACCCTGAAATCGGCCTTGCTCTTTGCAGGCTCCTCGTATCGGATTAATTCCTCTTGCAGCGGTTCATCCCACGTAATCTCTGTTAGCCACCTATGAAATTTTTGTCAAGCAAACAGTTGGATAAATTATTTTATGAGCCTTCAAGAGATACATCTCCCACGAAAATCTCTCATCCTTGAAGCCTCTGTGTGTCCATTTCCTTTTAAAATATCCTCACTTCTGTTCCCATCCAAAAGGCCTCAATGCCTGTGAAAATTGTGCTCAGAAAATCTCCCACTTGCCCTTGTACCTATGCAAATTTCCCCATTACCAGTATTCTCCCACTTTTAAATTTTTCCCCTTTGTTTCCCAAAATCCCTCCAAATCCTCTAAACTATCTGTTTCATCCTTCGAAACAAGTGAAAACCCTTCATTTGATTTCAAAGCCCCCTTTTTTACCTCTACCGAAAGCCTCCTTTTGGCCTTAAACATTGTCTCTAAGGCTTAAAAAACCCATTTTCCTCTTTAAAGAGGCTAGCCCCTTCGGCCCAGCCCCAAAACCACTTCCCCACATGACCCGGGCGCTAAAACCAAGCGTTAGTTGTAAAGCGCTTATCGTAATCAGAGAGTTGGAGCGGAGCACATTTCCTTTCTAAACAGAAAATCTTTGATGCGATAGTGTTATTAGTCCATCAGCCTTTGAAGCAATCACCACCGTTGATCTGAATAGATCTAACGGTCCGCGCAAATTCTTACCATGCCTGCCTCATTCCTTTGTAAACCCTCTGATGATGATCTCTGCCATCAATTCACAGTTTAATCCAACGACCATCGCAATCTCGCATAATCGCTCATCGGAAATTTTTGTTGTGTCACTTTTTGTTCCCTCCGATCATGGTCCAGCGATCCAATCTTGACCGTTAAATCCACAAGAACCAATGGTCAGGATTGAATCGAGCTCCGTCCATTAACCTTCGTCGTCCTTCCCCAATCAAATCCTAGCCGTCGATTCCCCTTTAATCCAACATCCCAAACGTAATCGCATCACAGCTCGTAAGGGTTTCGACCCTCCCATCACTCCCCTCTGATTAGACTGCAGCTGTCGATCTCCTCCTGAGATTCGACGGTCCTGATTGAATCGTCCTCCACCCTTGACCGAGGTCCCACTATGTCTACCCATTTCGTATGTTTTCTGCGCATTTTCTATGTATTGTGTTCGAAAGCCCAAAGCTTGGGTATTTTATTCTTAACATCATATCATCCCACTGAGCATTAAATTTTTAATGTTTTATATTAAAGTTGGTCTTTTTGCCCGATTTCCACATACATTTTTCCACCATCTCATTGCATGACCCCACTGCTTTCCATTGCATCTGTAGCCTTCGATCCCTTTTGCGCTACCATCATCACAAGGATTCCACCACATCCACCCTTCCCCATGCATGGATTTCTTAACAGAGTTGTGTGTTTTGCAGGGTACAGGCGGTGAACGCCAACCTGGTTCACAGTCACAGTTACAGTGGCACAGAACAAAGGAAAGACCATTTTTAGAGCCTGAAATTAGAGAGAAGAGTCTGGGAGGTGTACTCGAGCATGATTTTCATCAAAGGTACATATTTTAGCCATGTGAAACCTTTCCAGTGCCACCAAAGCTCCATTTTCACTAACTGAGAAGTCGAAGCGATGAAGAGTATCAGTACAGAGTTAAGGAGTTCTAATGCACATTATTGAAGATATTAAACCTTAATTCAAAGTTTTAAAGGCAAGGTACCAGATTGAATACCTCATGAATCACACAGAAGGCCTAGGGCACACAAAATGATATATCAGTGTCACCATCAGCGGAACGTTCTCTCCCATGAAAGGACGAGGTGCCCATACTACTTTCATTCTATACCGTGTCCCAGAGAAGATCCATGCCCTGACAATAGTCCTAATGCTACCAGAGCATTTGTTACATAGTATGGCAGACCGCATAGTTTGTATCTGCTTTTTTTTTATTCACCAAAGTACTGCAGAGTACTACAGCCAAGAGTACATCACGAACATACCTGGAGTAAATTTCAGCCTGTCGAAGACCACTCTTTCACCCAAAGAGTATTGAAGATTAATGCATAGAAATTAAAACAAAATGGGCCTCGAGCCCCCCTTCCTACTATGTTTAATGTTTCATTTAGTGTTTCATCTACCTCCTCTGCCTCTTTTTCAGATATAAAACACATGAGAAAACCTTGTAAGGGTTGTTGATCGGATATCTATGAATTTTAAGTTGTTTCTCTTGAGACATAGTCTCTATGTAAAGTTGTAAGATAGGCTGAGGAATATGTTTTCAGAATGAATATCAAGCTGTTGGCAATGTTGTACATGACTGGTGTTTCTCTTTAATGTGACAAGTAGATTTATTTGGATCCTGATTTAAAGCAGCGGTGATGTTTCCTTATCTTTGTCTTTGTTTTACCTTATAATTCATTACATTTCATTTCTTCTGGCACGCATTAGAAATCTGGCATAGGATTTACCCATGTAAGGTACCCTATGTTTCTACTCTCCCTGCCTTCAACTTTTTCTACGGAGTGTGTTATCTGAGGATTTATTTCAAGCTAATTTAACCAGTGTAGTGGTCAAATATATACTGCTAGCTGATGTATGAATTAACGAGTCTATTCTTAGATGTTCTTGTTAGGCTTTAATTGAATGAATTGGGATACCGGGAGTTTAGAATTCCGTCTCTGTCTCACTAGGGTCCTTTTCAATTGATTAAACCTTTCTAAGTTCCCTTAAGTTGGAGGCTGAAGCATTGAGAGTTCAAAGACTCTCTCTAATCTCAAGTTTTCACCTTTGTGTTCTAAAACCTTTAATGTTTCCTTGTCTGAAGAGTTAACCTTTGGGTCTTGGGTCACAGGTTGTCTAATGGCATGTTCTGTTCCTGGATCTGATTCCTGAAGGTCACCTTGGAGGTTTCCTTGCTTTCACCTTCTTTCTTGCCTTTTCACACTACACTATCATCTTTAAGATCCAATGCTTTAGATGACTAGCCCAGCTAAAAGCCTGCATATCAAATAGCAAGTAAACCCTTTCCTGACTCCATTGCCCAATGGTCTCGAATGTTCTCTAAGTCATCTCTCCTTTGTCTAACTTCCTCTTTTCTCATCCTTGCCTTATATTGAAACCTTCCTTTCTTGATTCCCAGCAACCAAATAAAAACCAAACAAACAAAACCGAGCCTTATAACTAGCCTAATATCTTAACTTAGAGCTTCAAAGATATAAAACTTTGCCTACATAGAGAGATCCCTCTTTGGACCCAGGAGGGCTAGATCTTAGGGTCTGAAAATGATTTTGATGTTGTCTCATCTTTTGGTACTGCGAAACTGCCAAAACATGAGAACCCCAACATAATGGCGACTCCACTAGGGACAGAGAGACCAATCAGAGTAGGTTTGGCAGTAAATCACTGCGGTGGACAGTAAAATCTTAAATCCTCCACCTGGCGACTCCACAACACCTAAATGATTAGAAGATTCCACTGGTGATCAATAGGCCTGCTGATTATCTTGGTTCACGTAAGACTCCACTGGGAGACCAACCTTCATAACAGCATCGGCCATAATAGTATTAGCAATTAGCATTAAGCTGCTTGATTCAAAAACAACATTCTGGCTTCAAGAACCATTCACAAAAGAGCTTATCCCGACCCAAACCCACCTAAAATAGTTGACAACCCCGAGAGAATTCTCAGGAAATCACCTACACTTAAAAGACCAACTATTTCCAGCCACATCCATAGAGCTAACTCTTCACCAGAAGACTTTACAGCTATATCAGACCCACCTTTTGACCTAGACTCTCAAATTTTTTTACCTAGAACTAGGTCATTCGATGCTCTAGACCAGCCAGACCTTGAGTTTCCTGGTTCACCACCTCAAAGTGGTCAACACATTAGGGACAAAGAAACCCCTGCATTTACGCCTCCTGATATTCACTTCATTCAAAACTTGGGACTCTGTCATCCTAAATCAGCTCAACAGACTTTTGCTGGTCCTAGTATTCCTGTCATCCATATACCAGCTGCGCAAGCCAACCCCTTACCTCCTCAAAATACCATCATGGCAGCCTGGTATGCACCTCTGGTTTTACCCCAGCCTCTAGTGCCCTTGCCCAATGATTATCAATCAAAGATCCCACGCTTCACTGCAAAAGAATCTGCTACAGCCCAGCACCATGTAGATAGGATGGAAGATTCTTTTGACTACATGGAGATAGATGATGATACATACAGTCAAGATGAGAATCTTTCCCCAGAGCTTAGGAGGTGATGTGAAGAAATGGTTTAAAGGCCTACCTCCTAATAGTATCCAAGGCCTTCCTGATTTATATCATACTTTCATAAACAAATGGGAGGTTAAGGCAAACCCTCTCCAAATCTTAGCAGAATACAAGAACCTAAAAAGAAACATAGGAGAGAGTGTCCATGACTACTCTACAAGGTTCAACAACGTTTATAACACTCTCCCCCCACACATGAAACATCCCCAAGGTATGGCTCTAGTGAAATATCCTGAAGGATTTGATGCCAACATGGCCTACCAGCTTAGGGAGAGAGATTACAACACATTGGAAGACATGCAAAAGGGCGAAGTGAGTGTAGAGGCTAACCTGATTGAGAAAAAACAAAGATTGAGAGCTGAGAAAAGGGTGACATATAGAGATGACACTACAACTTCCACCTCTGACCCCAATTATGACCGTCTATCTAAAAACGTGGAAAGGCTGCAACAAATGATGGAAAAAATGGTTGTCACAGCTAGTAATCAGAACAGAAACCAGAATCATAACCAGAACCAGAACTTTAGAAGAAACAACACTACTCCCAATAGACAAAGAGACTCAGACCAGCAAGTCATACCCCCATTCCAAGAGAAATTTTTTGATGAAGATGAGGGAATCATAGAAGAGTCCGAGGGAAACACGATAAACATGTTTGAAGTAGAAAACTCAATCCGCAATTGTTCCACAGAAGAAGATCAGCCCTCGCCCTCGTATTGGGATGAGGAAAGATTAGAATCTGAGGATTACAGACTTGGATTTGAAAATGCCATCATGCAGGTCAGAGAACAGTATGAACTTAGAAGCAAAAAGAGCCTAGACACTTCAAAACCAAAGGTTTTTGAGGTTACCATCAAGAAAAGGTCTGAGAAAACTTTTAAAGTAACTGCTGAAAGTAACAAATCAAAAGTTGAGAGTTCTGGGAAGAACAAAGAAAAAGACAACCAAAACACTGATAAACAAAGTCAACCAACTAGCATCACTAGCACTGCAGTTAGTGCTCCTGATAAAACAATTCCTAATCTTGTACATAATGAGAATCAGCACACTGAGCCTTCCACTGAGGTGGTGGCTAACAAAACATAGTTGAGAACCCCAAAGAGTCAGTCCACTTTCAATTTGGAGAGTGATATTGCGAAAATTAAAATGTCTGTCCCACTCTCTGAGCTAGCCACTCAAGATGTATATAAAGGCCAAATTTTTAAAGCTTTAAATCTAGGTGAAAACAGTGACACTGTCAATCTGAGTGATGATCAACCAGCCCTTCTATTTGGTCCAAAGATAGAAGGGAATTTTCAGGAAGGGGTGGTACCCCCTTTTTATATCAGTCTCAATATCCACGACAAGATCCTTCACAACGCAATGCATGACTCTGGGGCCTCACAAAACCTGATGCCTAAGGTAGTTATGGAAAGGTTAGGCCTAGACATTACTCGCCCCTACAAAGACTTATATTCGTTTGACTCTAGCAGGGTAAAGTGTCTTAGCCTGATCAAAGATTTATGTGTGAACTTCACCCAGATTCCGGCCAAATGTATGGTCATGGATGTTGTGGTGGCAGATGTGCCACCTAAGTATGGCATGCTACTATCGAGGTCATGGGGAGCCAAGCTTCAAGGAACAATGCAGATGGATGGGGCATATGCCACAATCCCTATTTTTAGCGAACTTAGGAGACTGTATAGAGAGACACAAATTAAATTCCTGGTCAACAACCCTGAAAAGCCTAAAAATTATCCTCTGTACTCTGTGCACACAGATTTAGACTCCTTTATCCTTTGCAACGATGAATCCTTAGAGGGGCCAAAATTCGAAAACAGAGACTCAAAAAATGAAACAGAGCCCATATATTTTAACATAATGGCCACTCTGGACTTAGAGGAAAACGAAGAATAAAACCTTTTACAGTGCACTGAAACAGAAACTAGGATTGAACAAGAAATAGAATGCAATCAGCCAACTAGTCGCCTCACTAAATCCCATATACATTAGGGAGAGCAAAACCCCCCACACCACGATGCAGACCCCACACCTCAACATAGCAGAGAAGCCAATGTTAGGAAAGAAAATGATGTTAACCCTAAGAGCGAAATGTTATGGGAAATGAATTTCGATGGGCCCTGTACTAGAAATATTGCAGGAGCAAGGGTGTGGTTACATAACACAGAAAGTGACTATACAAAGAGTCATGCCTTCAACCTAAACTTCAAATGTACAAATAATATCGCAGAGTATGAGGCTCTAATCCTAGGCTTAAATCTGTTGAAAAAACTAGGAGCCCATAGGATAACTGTGCATGGAGACTCTGAGTTGATCGTAAAATAGGTGAATGGTGAATACACAACGAAGCACCCTAGGTTGAGAGCGTACAGGAATGACGCTATGGATTTATTGAAAACCTTTGTAGAATATGAACTGGTGTTTGTTCCCAGGAGTCAGAACGTAATTGGAAATGGATTAGGTTGTATATCTAGTTCATATCACAAGCCTCCCAATGACCAACAAATAATCATTCAGACCAAATTCAGACCTGCAGTGCCAGATAACGAAAAATATTAGCAGGTCTTTGAGGGCGATAAGAAAATTGAAGATTTCCTGACAGGCATGAACGAGTTTGAATTCCCAGATTCAGATTTGAAATCTAAAGATAGCTGCCTAAGTGAAGAGCCCTCAGATGAGGAAGAAACACCCTGTAACATAGAAATAAACACTTTAACTGAACTACTTGGAAATCCGACCGAAGAATATGAGAAAGCAGATAAAGAGGAAGTAGAGGTACTACAGTCGAAGGATAAGAATATACCCAGGGGAATGGCACCTTTAGAGGACCTTTTTGACTTTGATGATGTAGCAAAGAAGCCCGCTATAGAACACTCAGACTCTGATGTCGAGGAATGAAACATAGGCATTGAAGATAGGCCTAAGATGATAAAATTGGCTAAGTCCTTACCCGCAGACATGAAAAGGAAGTATATTGACTTATTCAAGGAATTCATTGATGTGTTTTCCTGGAGCTACGAGGACTTAAAAGCCTATGACATGAACATCATACAACACAAAATACCTTTGAAAGAGAACCAGAAACCATTCATACAGAAACTTCGCAGAATAAACCCAAAACAATTGCCTGCAGTAGAAAAGGAAATAAAGAAGATGTACGAGGAAGGAATAATAGTTCCTATAAGGTTCTCCGATTGGGTCTCAAACCTTCTAGCTATGAGAAAGGAAACAAGAGAGATTAGACTGTGCATAGATTTCAGGAACCTTAACAGAGCCTCACTTAAGGACAACTACCCGTTACCAAAAATGGAACACATTCTTCAAAAGGTGGTAGGCTCAAAGAGGATCTCCCTGTTAGATGGTTTTTCAGGATACAACCAATTTTTAGTACTCCCAGAAGACCAACTCAAGACCACTTTCACAGCTCCATGGGGCACTTTTATGTACGTAAATATTCCCTTTGGACTGATGAACGCAAGTGCAACCTTCCAACGAGCAATGGACATAGCATTTTCAGAAGAGATAGGGCACTTCATTGTCATCTACCTGGATGACATAACATTCTACTCCAAGACTGATGAGGAGCATCTAAAACATCTGAGAAGGGTTTTTGAAAAATGTAGGAAGTTCAGTCTGTCATTAAATCCAAAAAATACCATATTCGGGCTAGAGGAAGGAAAGCTTCTCGGCCATACCATATCTGAGAAGGGAATTAAGATAGGCCCACAAAGAGTTGAGGGAATACTTCAGATCACACGCCTGAGGAACATTAAATAGTTACATTCCTTTATTGGGAAGATCAACTTCCTAAGGAGGTTTATCCCCAACTTAGCTGAACACCTCATAAATATGACTAACAAGCTAGAAAAAGGTGTAGGGGTTAAGTGGACTGTCGAGGCTAAAATATACTTTGAATCGGTTAAACTTGCACTCACCGAGGCTCCTGTCTTGATTAGCCCAAATTTATCAAAGGATTTCCTGATATTTTCCTTTGCCTCTAAGCATACAATGGCTTTAGTTCTGCTATAGAAAAATCCAGAGGGAATGGAGCAGCCGATTGCTTTCTTCAGCAAAGCTCCGAGGGATGCACCTTTGAAATACAACATAATGGAAAAACAAGCCTATGATTTGGTTAAGGCCTTGAAGGAATTTAGGGTGTACATATTTCATTCCCACACCACAGCCTACGTGCCTAACATAGTGGTTAAATACATTTTGTCCCAAGATCCAGATGGAAAGAGGGGCAAATGGATTGCTGTAATATTGGAATACGACTTGGAAATCAAACCCACAAAACTGATCAAAGGTTAGGGATTAGCTCAATTAATGGCTGAATCAAATCTACAATCCCTTGACATTAACATGGTAGATGCCTTGGACGAGCAGGAAGGACTGCCTAATCCTACAGTTGAGGAACAATTTCAAAACTCTCCTTGGTATTCTGATATCCTGTATGTGCTCACAAACCTAAATGCTCCTCCTCAACTGTTACACCATTTTTTTGGTCATCTAACCTATTATCATTAGATGAACCCAAGTACACCATGTAAGACCAATTTTACCCCAAGTAAAATTTATTTCACCACACAAAATAACGTATTTGGTCATATTTAACCCAAAACAAAGCAATTAATTAAATAAATATTTAATTATTTAATTATTTCCTAAGAACAAGTTATTTAAATCATTATTTAAATAATATTCTTAGTTATATTTGACTAAATCATCCATAAATAATCAAATAAACCAATATTTATTCCCATCATTCCCCTAAAATGATAAATAAATCATTTATTTATTTATTATTTATAAATAAAGGAATTAACCCAAGTCAAGAATCCTTTTCCCTCCAACAAATATAATAAAATATTCCTAAAAGGTGCTTCTAGAATTCGATTAATAATATTTTATTCATGCACCGAGTTCTAGACCGCCCCAATATTTTGTTATAAATAGGAAGGTTTTCCCCATTCATTAGTCAGCTTCATTGCATTAGATCACTCTGGATCTACTCTTGGTCACCATTTTCCATTTTGTTTTGTGAACTCCCATTGAGTTCTATGTTTGTTGTTCTACACCCATAAGAGAGAGAAATGTTAGATCTGAAACACTGAGGGCTTTCAAGAACCCATCCCATTGAGGAGAACCGGAAGACACCTTTCTTGTTTTCCTCTCAGGTGCCCCATTCTTTAATATAATAAAAAATTATTTTAAATACATTCTTCTTGTCTTGTCCATTGGATTTATGGAGCCATGTTATATTTTATCTGCTTAATGTCTTTTGTGCTTAGATCTGAATTTGTGCAGCAAACTTAAAGATATTTTGCAGCCATAATCGATGTTAGGGCTATTTGTTATGCGTAGCTAAAGTGATCTTTTACGACGAAAGAATCATACTAACAATTGGCGACTCCACACAGGTTTTCTTTTGCGACCGCTATCGTTTTATCCATTCCTGCATATCCAGCTGTTTCAGACCCTAGGGTTTCTCTTCCATTTTTTGTTTTTCCTATTTTTATGGTGATTTTCACCCCTAAAACCCTCAAACAGTCAAATTTTTAACTTCCGAGTGTTTCTAGCCTTATTGCGCAGGTGACAAACATCAACCGCAACTGAGATGACAAATTTTTCTGAAATCTGCCGCCGAGAGAGCCGGATCTGCAGGTCGCACTTATCGGCCCAAAAAGTGTGACCTGAGCCTCGAGATGCACTTTTCTGCCCCAAACCTGCGACCTAGACTGAAAAAAGGTCAGAACCTGCGACCTGCAATTTTTCTGCAAATTTTTCAACACTTTTTTTGGGTTTGTATGAAGCTTCTGTCAGGGTTTTCCAGCCTCTGTCTCTGCCCGTTTGGACCAGTTTCTGATCTGCTTCACTCAACTAAGAGGGAATCTTGCCCCTTAGGGCTCTAGTACCCTCCAATTTTTGTGGACGAGTCTTTACTATTTCAGAAGTCTGAATTTCCAGAGTTTCAGCCCTCTTTTTCTCCGATCTGATACCTCATTTTTAGATCCCTTCAGATCAACTCTTCTCCCTCTCAAAACCACCTCATATCGTTTTGTTTGGGTTCATTTCTAAGGCCATTTCCTTGTCTCTTATATTTTTAGCTGATCTCCTCCTTTTTCGCAGCAACCTTGCCTCTGCTTATTTTCTGTCCTTTGCACCAATTTTCAGCAGATTTACCCTTTAGATCCCAGTCCCTTCGGACCTTCGATCTATTGGCCTCTTTTTAGCGTGCTTTGCATAGTTTTTTCCCTCTTATAGACTAGTTTTGAGACAGCCTTCTTGGGTTAGATTTTTGCATTTTTAGTTGTTAATTTTCTGTTCTTTTAGTCTTATTTACTGTAGATTTCTTTTCCGTTACGCAGCACACTCTTTCTTTTACTCTCAAAATGTCTGGGTTTAAACAATTAAAATTAATGCACGCCACACATTGAACCTAAGTGAAGAAGCGCCTGGTTAACACCGCATGGAAAAGACTTTAAAATCAATTGTCACTGCACCTTTCTGCCCTTGACCTAACTTGATTTTGTCCCTGCCCTTGTCGGTTTTCTTCTTCTCGTCATCATTGCACCCCCAAGGCACCTCTCATGGAGAATTCTTGGCCTTCATCCTTAGTTTCCGCTTGGTCAACTTCCTCCTTCCCGTCGTCATCGAGTAAGTCTTTCCCCAAGTCCACACTCCGACTCTTCCTCTGATTGTTCGGTTTCTCCCCCTCCTGGTTCTCTCCCTGTCACTTTCACCATGTCTACTTCAGGGCCTACCACCAGCAGTAACCCCAGTACTACTGCTGGGTCTGATTCTAGTGGAACCACCTTGGGACCTACCTCGACTGCCCCATTACTCCCTTATATGGCCGGCCTTAGTCTCCCCGACTTCAATCAGCTAATTAATGATCCTATCCGCCATGATGTTATTTGGCCTGATATGCCAACCAAGCTCCCCTCCGACATTCCCAAGTTTGAAGGCCTTGCTAGTGAGGATCCCTCCAACCATATCCGATCCTTCCATATGTGGTGTTCCTCCAATTCCATTACTAATGACTCTATTTGTCTTAGATTGTTCCAACGCACGCTTACAGGCGAAGCTTCTAAATGGTATGTTGAACAAGCCACCTCCTCCCATACCACTTTTGTGACCATTGCCCAAGCCTTTTTATCTTATTTCTAGCTCCCTCTCCGATAAGACACTGGTACCGAGCTTTTAACCTCCTTCTGTCAATCCTCCTCCACCCACCTTTCCGCTCATGTCCAGGAATGGTGGCGCAGAAGAAGCTTATGTCGAGCTCCCCCCTTTGAAGATCGAGTTTACATGGACTGGTTCCTTTGCTCTCTCTTACCTCCCATTGGCAAAGATGTCGCATCCCATTTTCCCCAAACCGAAGAAGCCGCCCTCAAAATCGCCTTGAAGTATGACCTTATCTACGCCCAATCTAGTTATGTTTATACCATCCTTCCTGACCTTCCCAAACCCGGTGGCCCTAATGCCTCGGGGGCATCTCATTCTGCCGACGGTATCGTTGGAGCCCTGTCACATACCTCTGCCCAACCTCCTCCGGGCCATGGTTTTCCTCTAGGGGCCAACCCCTCCGGCGGTTTTTCCCCTCCAGGCAGCATGTATTCAAGCTATGGCATGCCTCCTCCTTTTTCCCACCCCCTGCTTACCTTACTGCTGCCCACCCTACTCCTTATCCATTTCCGCAACCTGGTGTCCCAGCTCCTCCAGCATTTGGACCTTCCACTCCCCTGCCTTCTCCACCTCCACAATCGCACTCACTTCCCCCTCCAGGGCAAGTATTTGCAGAGCAGGGGGCACCTAATTTTCCTCCTTCTCAAAGAAGGAGAAGAGGCAATCAATCCGCTTCTGGTAATCGTGGACCCAATCCTTCCAATATCGACCCTACCACTGCCAACCAGCCACAGGGCTCTCAGCCCAAGCCAGACAGGCCACTTCGCGACAATAAGCCCTGTTTGTGTTGTGGTGTTTATGGTCACTACACTCACGATTGTCCCTTATTACCAAAAATGTAGCAACTTTGGGATTCTCAGGCCACCGTACGGGGACATCACTCCTCCCCTACTACCCCTCCCACCCCCGTCACTTCTCAACCTGCTGTGTTTACCAATCCTTTCCCGCAACAAGGATTCATGGCCACTCAACCACCTCACGCCCTGGTAACCACTCAACCTTCCCCTTCTGGTTCCTTTGATTACCAGATTCTCATGATGGCTTCTGACCCACCTCTCACTGTCGACCTCAACCTTCAAACTCGGTCTCGTTAGTATTCCACACCTCCTGTTCCGTCTGTCTCTGAGTCTCCATCGTCAGGTCCTACAGAACCTCTATCGACACCCAATGGTCTCTTGCAACTCCCTCTGCCCAAATTCGAGGTTCATCCCAAGCCTCCTAAGGGACCATTACGCCGAAATGTTGCCTCTGGTCGGGCTGCCCATTCATACAGCATAGTAGATGATTTGGCCCAATCTCCTACTGCCATTTCAACACTGGAACTCCTCCAGTCGTGTCCTTCTCAAAAGAGGGCTCTACTATCTGCCGTGGGTGCTGTAGATCCTAGTGATGACCAATTGATTGTTTTCGACGCTCTTCAGTCAGATCATCCCCCTCTTCCTCCTTCAGTTTCTTTCCAAATCCCAGTCAAAATCCGAAATGCCAATGTTGCTCGGTGTATTATTGATGAGGGGGCATCTACTTCCGTAATGTCCGCTTCGGTTTGGAAACAGCTCGGATCCCCTGAACTGGCCCCTTCCACCATCACCCTTCATGCATGGGATGGCCATGCCTCCCAGCCCATTGGCCTATTTCGTAACTTTCCTATCACCCTTGCCGGAAAGACTGTTTGTGTCGACATTGAAGTTATCAACGCCCCGCTTGACTACAACATCCTTTTGGGGTGTAGTTACACTTATGCCATGTCAGTCGTCCCGTCTGCAATCCACCGCAAGATGTTTTTCCCCCATAATGGCAAGATTGTCACCATTGACCAATTGAACTACCATGAACCAAAATCTCAGACCTCCCCTGAGTCCACCATATCTACTGTCACCAATAAACCAACTGTTGATTCGTTGACCAGTGTTTCCCCCGACGTCTACAAAGAATCCTCTTTGCTTGGAACTTTTCCTGGTCCTCCCCCTCCTCCTGTCTCTGACCCCAACTTAGCAAATGTTTGCATGATGCAATCGTCTCAAGCTAGCCTTCCACAGCCTACTTCAGCTAGTCAACAACCTCTATCTCGCCCACCGCCTCCTGCTCCTAGCCCTTCGCTTTAGTCAACCCAACCTTTTTCCCCCAACCCTTCCCATCACACTCAGGAACCTTCCTACCCTCCTGAGTCAGTTCCCTTAGGTCTCCACCATATGGGAGCTGTCCCCCCTGGTCACTACCCCACCTGTCAGATACCTTTCCTTGGTCCCCCCCCCCCGGCGTCTATTCGGTCCCCGTCATGGCCACCCTTTCCCTTCCTAATTTAACCTTGGGAATTCCCGTTTGGTATCTCACCCCTCCAGCCGAGACCCCACCAAGCCACCCCAAACCATAAATATCTGTGACACCAGTACAACCGATCCCCGTCGCTCCTTCCACCACCACAGTGCCCCTCACCTCTCCGCAGAACTCTCCTAATGTTGTGACATCTACCGGCAAGAAACGAAAAACTTGCAAGGGGGCCTCCAATGACAAGGCCACCGCACCTGACCCTATGCCTCTCCAACCCGCCAAGCCTTGTGCCTTGTGTGATGGTATCGGTCATCCCACCCATATTTGTTCTGATTTGCCCCGTATCCAACCCATGGTTAAAGTCGCATTCCCTAAATCTATGGTCCCTGACACCTCTATTTCTTCCTCATCCGTAGCCAAGAACCCAAAGACTCTTCGCACCAACAAACCCTGTGCTCTGTGTGGTGTCCATGGCCATTATTCCCACCATTTCCCTCACCTCACGCATTACTGAGCCTCTTTAGAGGTCATTCGCGAGTACGAAGTTGAACAAAATCAATCCACCTCGCCCATCCTTGCTCAGTATGCGTCAAGTTTACTTGAGGATCCCCCGGCTACCATTGACATCCCTCCCCCTGATGTTGAGATGCCCGAATCTGCTGCTCCTCTCTTATACTTATCATCATCCACACACCCCTCGAAGTACATCCCCTCTGAATCCACTCCGTCTGTTTCGCTTGATCCTCCTTCCGCCACTTTTTCAGGCTCTTTATGTTTCGACCATCTTTTTACTTGTTCTTCTGTCATTTCCCCTAATGACCCGTATGTGCACCTTTCTTCCTCTACTGATGATCTAGGTAGCTTTGCAGCCTCTTGTGGTTTCCACCACCCTTCCTTGCCTTCCCATCATCCCGATACTCCCATCCGTATCTATGATGTACTTCGCCACATGCGTCCCCGCTTTTCCTCCCTTTCCTCGTCCTGTGATGATATTCCCTCGACCCTCTCGTCCACTCATTACCTTGGTTATGCCGATGGCACCAGTTGCTATTCTCAAAACCTTGCCTTAGCTGTCTGGGCCATTTTTACCCCCTTGCATACCCTTGTTCTTGCAAATGGGGTCTGCATTGTTCAAGCCACCAATAATCAGGCCGAATACGATGCAGTTCGTGGTCTCTTAGCCGTTGCTCTCTCTCATCACATCCTCCATCTGCATGTCCATTTAGATTCCCTGCTTCTCATCTTAGAACTTAATGGTGTCTATCATGTGCATAACCCTATCCTGTTTAGACAATATTTACGAGTGCAACTTTTGATACTTGAATTTAGATTCATTACATTTAGCCATATACCTAAAGATCAAAATCACTACGTAGATAAAATTGCAAACCATGTTCTAGACTGGCATATATCACACACAACACAATAACATTTAACACCATCAGCCAAATACATATACATCACATATATTATATAACACATGTTTTTAGAGTCCATCTACTCTGAAACATACTACATGCCCATAGCATGTTACAATAACAAAACTACAAAAATGGGGGGCACCACTCGCCCCTACATCGAAACTGGGGGGCACCACCTGCCCTACATCTAATCACTCTCTGGAGGATCCCGAGCTAATGGCTCTACTCCCGCATCTCGTAGATCACGCACAGCCTTACCGGCCATCGCCATGCGTTGCATGATACCTCGCCACTTTGAGGGTAGCCCAATACATAACTCTATGAACCGGTCATCTAAATCCTGGCAACCACGCTCCGATACACCGGTCAACAGCCCCTCACATCTACGACGACGCCACCCTCCACTCGCAGCGGCTATCTCTCGCTCGCGCCGTCCCCATCCACGTGTTCTTCGTAGCTCTCGTCGGGCCGTGCTGTCCCACATATCTCATTGTTTTACCGGGAGCTATATCCCCGTATTTAAAACATATAACGTATTATACTGTGCATACTAGTCAAGCAAACTCTAAATGCACACAATGGTTAGTTGCTTTTCACCACTATCGGGGCGCCCACACCTTCACTGTGTGGAAGCGGCAAGTCTCGTATTCTCTCAATAACTCTGTCCTCCCGCTAGGGATAGTTTCCAAGCTATGTATATATGTATTCTGATCCTAATGGGCGAAGAACTTGCCGCACACTCGTCCGACTTTTTCTCACACGAAAAGTCCTCACCGACACATTCGTGCTTCCTTCGACCCTCCATTAGGGCAACTCTAAATCTAGTCGTAAGGTGCACCTTCTCACAACAGTGAGCAACATCGTCCCATAGGCGCAATCATGATTCACTTGCCACTTGCATAGCGACAGCTGTCGTTTCACTGACACCAACATCATCTGGGCCCACCCATAGTATGTCCCACTCAGCACACTCTCCATGATCATCATCTTCCCTCCAGTGATGTGATGGAACGCCTGGCTACCCAAGACCCGTAACACTGTTGTGGCCACTGCCCAGGTCTCCAACCTCTCTAGATCACCAATGGATATTCGAGTCCCTTTAACTCGGACCCTTGGTCGAAAATGTCGCTCAAAAAACTCCATAATGTTACGCCCATGTGGTAACACTGGCTGCGTATTTCCCACCATCCCTAATGGTGGGAGACCAGTCAAGAAATACAAATCCTGGACCGTCAGCTCGATCCTATGCCCCTGCACTACAAACGCCTCCTGATTTGGATCCTAGTAACTGATAATACGGGCCAACAAGGGCTCTCCAGCCCTCATCAATGGGTTCTCCAAAAATTTCAGCACCCCATACCTAGCCAGTACATGACGGACACCCTGATATACCTAGATCTCCGTCCGTAATGTACCTAAGTCTCTCTCTCTCCATTTGATCAATATATCTACCATATCTACACAAAAACATCATTTTGTCAGTCTACAGATCCACAAAACTGCATCTATTCACACCAAAACTGAATCTCAGCCCAAAACAGAACTGAAATCACCTCCCTCTCACAGGTCGTACTTTTCAGCAAAAACCTGGGCCAGGTCGCACTTTTCAGGCCCAAACCTGCGTCCCAGGTCGCAGTTTTTTGCCCCAAAAAGTGCAACCCAGCCGTGAGGAAGAAATAGGGGTGGTTACTGAGATTTAAAGCCATAATCTGTAATTTGAATCCATCAAAAACAAAGCTTAAGATTAGGCCTCTCACCTGTAACTGACGGATCACAATTCCAACGGTCGGTTTGTCCGCTACAATCGCCGCAAGATTTAGGGCCTTCTCTCCTCTCCACATTCACCACATCTACACAAGCAAATGAATGATTTTGGAGGGAAAACGCCCTATTAGAAGAAAACCCCTATTTTTTCTTTCGCCTGCTGCGACCAAACCGTAGCCCCGTTTGACACACCATCCGAACCGTTGGAAAGCTCTCACCGAACACTCAAATGGGTATTTGTCAGTTTTTAATGTTTTGATACTTCACCAGGACACATTTAGTCCATGAAGGGTCTATTCACCTCTTCTCAAAATCAAATTTCTTCACTTCCGACACTTGTACTTGGGGCACCACTTTTCCTCCTTCCTCGTCTTCATTTGTGTTGATTTTCGTCATGAGATACCCTATTGTACTCATGATTTTATGGTTCCCCATTGGAAACGTACTATGAGGTAGCACCATCGAGTCCCCCTTGTTTAGAGCATTCGAGTCAAGTCACCAGCACATTCATGGAGTCTATCCCGAGTCCCGTTGTACCCCACCATAGTCCTCCATCCTTTCCTGCTTGGTCCCTCTCTCATGACCCACATCATGGCCTTCAGTACCCCTGTCCACTATCCTTCATGATATTATGTCAGTCGCTGCCAAGCCATTCATACACTTTATGCTCTAACAAGGGAAGTCGTCCAACCGCTCCTCCATTTCTCTCATTCCATCATCATCATTAGTGTCTACTTGGTCATCGCTCTACTATTTTCCCCATGCCTTAGGTGGGGTTCCCTTATTGCCTCACCTATGGCGGACCTCCTTCTGTCGACATCAGCTTATTTACTCCAGAAGCCAAGTCTAGGGGGCATTATACCTTGGTTCGAGCTCTTCCTAGCATGATAGTGATATATACACTTGACGGTCCAGTGACGCAGCCGCAGCTATTGGTGATTCCCGGGCATGTGTGAGATGTCTCAACCCTCATGAGGGGGTGGCCCTGTAGGTAGCCCCCCAAATGCCTAGATGACTTCATTTCAGCCCTTGATGCAGCTCCTCTCATATGATGATATTGGCCTCAGTTGCTTGTAGCACCTCTTCGATTTTCACGTATCAGTCAGATTTTGCGAGCACTTCCCTGCGTGTAGGGGGTACTTAGGCGTATTTATATCTCATGTACTACCATATTTTTGCATAAGTCCTGACGACTATTCCAGGCATCACATATATGTGAGATTCATCATGTTATTTATCTGGCTCATGTTTAGGCCAGCACATGCTTCATTATTGCGTTCCATGGTTTTCTAGGTGCCTTATTCTTTGTACTTGTTTCGTGGTTTTCCGGGTGCCTTATTCTTTGTACTTTGCCTCGGCGGGCATAGGTATGCCTCCCCTGCCGCCTTTAGCATAGGTACCACTTCATAGAGACTTGTTGCACCTGTAAGTCTCGTCTCCTCAGGGTCTAGTCCTTTAACATATCAGATACCATTACACTTCTCTCTCTCGCTTCCCTTTTTCTATCTAGTGATTGAGTTCTTACAACGTACTTCGATCATACGATTTTCTCCTAACACTCGTACGTTGGGGGGCAATCTGTTACACCAATTTTTTGGTCATCTAACCTATTATTATTAGATGAACCCAAGTACACCATGTAAGACCAATTTTACCCCAAGTAAAATTGCTTTCACCACATAAAATAACTTATTTGGTCATATTTAACCCAAAACAAATCAATTAATTAAATAAATCTTTATTTATTTAATTATTTCCTAAGAAAAAGTTATTTAAATCATTATTTAAATAATATTCTTCGTTAAATTTGACTAAATCATCCATAAATAATCAAATAAACCATTATTTGTTCCCATCATTCCCATAAAAATGATAAATAAATCATTTATTTATTTATTATTTATAAATAAAGGAATTGACCCAAGTCAAGAACCCTTTTCCCTCCAACAAATATAATAAAATATTTCTAAAAGGTGCTTCTAGAATTCGATTAATAATATTTTATTCATGCACCGAGTTCTAGACCGCCCCAATATTTTGTTATAAATAGGGGGGTTTTCCCCATTAATTAGTCACCTTCATTGCATTAGATCACTCTGGATCTACTCTTGGTCACCATTTTCCATTTTGTTTTGTGAACTCCCATTGAGTTCTATGTTTGTTGTTCTACACCCATAAGAGAGAGAAATGTTAGATCTGAAACACTGAGGACTTTCAAGAATCCATCCCACTGAGGAGAACTGGAAGACACCTTTCTTGTTTTCCTCTCAGGTGCCCCATTCTTTAATATAATACAAAATTCTTTTAAATGCATTCTTCTTGTCTTGTCCATTGGATTTATGGAGCCATGTTATATTTTATCTGCTTAATGTATTTTGTGCTTAGATCTGAATTTGTGTAGAAAACTTAAAGATATTTTGCAGCCATAATCGATGTTAGGGCTATTTGTTATGCATAGCTAAAGTGATATTTTACAACGAAAGAATCATACTAACATCAACTATCAAAGACTAAGGCCAGATTCCTAAAGCTAAAAGCCAGGAACTATTGCATACTGAATGAATGTTTATACTGGAAAAATCCAAATGGCCTATTGCTTAAATGTTTGCCTGAAACTGAAGCAGAGAGGATTAAACAGGAGTTTCATGTAGGAGATTGTGGAGGCCACTTGAACTGGAAATCCACCACTAACAAAATACTCAGAGCTGACTATTATTGGCCTACACTTTTCAATGACATCCATAAGATGATAATTTCCTACCATAAATGCCAGATCTTCGAGGGCAAAAGAAAGCTCCTCCCTCTACCTTTACAACCCATCACTGTTGAAGGTCCCTTTATGCAATGGGGCCTAGATTTCATTGGAGAAATACACCCTGCTTCTTCTGCACAACACAGGTGGATCCTTACAGCCATAAACTACTTCACAAAGTGGATAGAGGCCATACCTGCTAGGAATGCCACAGATTCTATCATCATTAGGTTCCTAGAAGACCACATCCTCTCTCGGTTTGGCTGCCCAAGAAAAATAATCACTGATAATGCTACTGCTTTTGGGTCCAAAAAAATGGTTGATTTTTGTCACAGGTATCAGATAGCGCTCGGTCATTCAACTAATTATTACCCACAAGGTAATGGGTTGGCTGAATCATCGAACAAGATCTTGGTGACCATCATCAAAAAGCTGTTGGAAGAAAAATAAAAAGTCATGGCATAACAAGTTAGTGCATGCTTTGTGGGCCAATAGGCTTACAACAAAGAAATCTATTTGCATGTCACTGTATCAGCTTGTCTATGGAACAGAAGCAGTGTTTCCTACCAGCCTTGGGGTACTAGTGATTAAACTTGTCCAAGAGATACAGACAGAGGAAGACAGCACGGTGAGGAGGATAAACCAAAAAATTCATCTCCTACAAACAAGGGAAGAGGTCTATAACAGAGCTCTGAAAGTTCAGGGAAAATATAAAGAAGTTGTTCGAAAAGAGAACCAAGGTTTCTGATTTTAGAATTGGAGATAAAGTGTTGAAGTGGGACTCAAGGAGAGAATACAAAGAAAAGCATGGCAAGTTTGACAGTTTGTGGCAGGGTCCATACATCATCCAAGCCACTCTTGGTCCAAATGCCTTTTTTCCGCCAGAGCTAGATGGTATAGAGCTGTTTGGGGGTCCTATCAATGGCAGGATGCTCAAACACTACTACTTCTGATGTCCAAATTCCAGTTTCCATTTGCATTGTGAATACCATTGCTGTGTTTTGTTTTCAGAGAAAAGAGAAAATGTTTCAAAAAAGAGAGAAAGAGAGGTTCATCCATGCTCAAAGAATGAACCTCTGAAGTGCAAAAGATGGGCTCTAACACAATCAAAACCAGAGCTGAAATGAAGAAGAAAGTGATTCTAACAAGCTCAAAACTTGAGTCACAAAGAAAAGAAGGATTCTTCAAAGTTTCAGATTTCAAGCCTTCAAGATTTTGTTTTTAGTTTTCCGCAATTTTGGTCCATGTGCAACTATTTTTATGCCTTGGACACGTAGTGAACTAGACTGTCTAATCCTAGTTTGACTGTTTTTAAATTTATGTTGTAGAATGTAGAGAAGAAATATGTTGGACAGTCTAATCCCAGCAGATATTAGATTAAGTAGAGAAACATGTAAGGCCAACAGTTTAATCTGGTCTCATGGAGTAATAAGGGTAGAAATAGAATAGGTTTATTTTCCTGATTGCAAAGAAAATTGATAATGTAAAGGGTTGGCTAGTCCAAATGCACCTCGAAGAAAAATGATAGGACTATAGTTTGGGTAGGTAGTAGTTTGGGAAGACCTCTCTGCTGATATAATGTCTTCATGATTTGTGGTGGCTAGTCTAAGAAAGAAAAGGGTGGTTCAAATAGTAGGCATATGGCCTACACAAAAGATCATTCTTTGGATTCTTGACTCCTTCAAGAAGAAGCCATCCCCATGTGGAGCCACTGTTAGCCACCTATGAAATTTTTGTCAAGCAAATAGGTGGCTAAATTATTTTATGAGCCTTCAAGAGATACATCTCCCATGAAAATCTCTCATCCTTGAAGCCTCTGTGTGTCCATTGCCTTTTAAAATATCCTCACTGCTATTCCCATCCAAAAGGCCTCAATGCCTGTGAAAATTGTGCTAAAAAAATCTCCCATTTGCCCTTGTACCTATGCAACTTTCCCCATTACCAATATTATCCCACTTTTAAAGTTTTCCCCTTTGTTTCCCAAAATCCCTCCAAGTCCTCTAAACTATCCGTTTCATCCTTCGAAACAAGTGAAAACCCTTCATTTGATTTCAAATCCCCCTTTTTTACCTCTACCGAAAGCCTCCTTTTGGCCTTAAACACTGTCTCTAAGGCTTAAAAAACCCATTTTCCTCTTTAAACATGCTAGCCCCTTCGGCCCAGCCCCAAAACCACTTCCCCACATGACCCGGGCACTAAAACCAAGCGCTAGTCGTAAAGCGCTTATCGCAATCGAAGAGTTGGAGCAGAGAGCATTTCCTTTGTAAACAGAAAATCTCCGATGCGATAGTGTTTTTAGTCCTTCGGCCTTTGAAGCAATCACCACCGTTGATCTGAATAGATCTAATGGTCCGCGCAAAGTCTTACCGCGCCCACCTCATTCCTTTGTAAACCCTTCGATGATGATCTCTGCCATCGATTCACAGTTTAATCCAACGACGATCGCAATCTCGCATAATTTCTCATCAAAACTTTTTGTTTTGTCACTTTTTGTTCCCTCCGATCGTGGTCCAATGATCCAATCCTGACCGTTGAATCCACAAGAACCAATGGTTAGGATTGAATCGAGCTTCGTCCATTTAACCTCCGTCGTCCTTCCTCGATCAAATCCTAGCCATCGATTCCCCTTTAATCCAATGGCCCAAACGCAATCGCACCACCGCTCGTCAGGGTTTCGACCCTCCCATCGCTCCCCTTCGATTAGACTACAGCTGTTGATCTCCTCCTGAGATCCGACGATCCTGATTGAATCGTCCTCCACCCTTGACCGAGGTCCCACCATGTCTACCCATTTCGTATGTTTTCCGCACATTTTCTATGTAATGTGTTCGAAAGCCCAAAGATTGGGTATTTTATTCTTAACATCGTATCATCTCGCCGAGCATTAAATTTTTAATGTTTTACATTAAAGTTGGTCTTTTTGCCCGATTTCCACATACATTTTTCCACCATCTCACTGCATGATCCCACTGCTTTCCATTGCATCCGTAGCCTTCACTCCCTTTTGCGCTACCATCATCACAAGGATTCCACCACATCCACCCTTCCCCATGCATGGATTTCTTAACAGAGTTGTGTGTTTTGCAGGGTACAGGTGGTGAACGCCAACCTGGTTCACAGTCACTGTTACAGTGGCGTAGAACAAAGGAAAGACCATTTTTAGAGCCTGAAATTACAGAGAAGAGCCCGGGAAGTGTACTGGAGCATGATTTTAATTAAAGGTACAGCGTTTAACTGTGCGAAACCTTTCTAGCACCACCAAAGCTTTGTTTTCACTGACTGAGACAGTCGAAGCAGCAAAGAGTATCAGTACAGAGTTAAGGAGTTCTAATGCACATTATTGAAGATATGAAGCCTTAATTCAGAGTTTTAAAGGCAAGGTACCAGATTGAAGACCTCATGAATCGTACAGAAGGCCTAGGGCACACAAAACGATATATCAGTGTCACCATCAGTAGAACATTCTCTCCCATGAAAGGACGAGGTGCCCATACTGATTTCATTCTATACCGTGTCCCAGAGAAGATATCTAGCCTGACAACAGTCCTAATGTTGCCAGGGAATTTGTTACATAGTATGGCAGACCGCATAGTTTGTATATGCTTTTTTGTTTATTCACCAAAGTACTGCAGAGTACTACAGCCGAGAGTACATCACGAACATACCTGGAGTAAATTTCAACCCGTCGAAGACCACTCTTTCACCCAAAGAGTACTTAAGATTAATGCATAGACATTAAAACAGAATGGGCCTCGAGCCTCCCTTCCTACTCTGTTTAATGTTTCATTTAGTGTTTCATCTACCTCCTCTGCCTCTTTTTGAGATATAAAACGCAGGAGAAAACATTGTAAGGGTTGTTGATCGGATATCTGTGAATTGTAAGCTGTTTCTCTTGAGACATAGTCTCTGTGTAAAGTTGTAAGATAGGCTGAGGAAGATGTTTTTAGACTAAATATCAAGTTGTTGGAAATGTTGTACATGACTGGTGTTGCTCTTTAATGTGACAAGCACATTTCTTTGGATCCTGATTTAAAGCAGCGGTGATGTTTCCTTATCTTTGTCTTTGTTTTACCTTATAGTTCATTACATTTCATTTCTTCTGGCACGCATCAGAAATATGGCATAGGATTTAGCCATGTTAGGTACCCTATGTTTCTGCTCTCCCTAACTTCAATGTTTTCTACGGAGTGTGTTATCTGAGGATTGATTTCAATCTAATTTAACCAGTGTAGTGGTCAAATATATACTGCTAGTTGATGTATGAATTAACGAGTCTGTTCTTAGATGTTCTTGTTAGGATTTAATTGAATGAATTGGGATACTGGGAGTTTAGAATTCTGTCTCTGTCTCACTAGGGTCATTTTCAATTGATTAAACCTTTCTAAGTTCCCTTAAGTTGGAGGCCGAATCATTGAGAGTTCAAAGTCCCTCTCTGATCTCAGGTTTTCACCTTTGTGTTCTAAAACCTTTAATGTTTCCTTGTCGAAGAGTTAAACTTTGGGTCTTGGGTCACAGGTTGTCCAATGGCATGTCCTGTCCCTGGATCTGATTCCTGAAGGTCACCTTGGAGGTTTCCTTGCTTTCACCTTCTTTCTTGCCTTTTCACACTACACTATCTTCTTTAAGATCCAATGCTTTAGATGACTAGGCCAACTGAAAGCATGCATATCAAATAGCAAGTAAACCCTTTCCTGAATCCATTGCCCAATGGTCTCGAATGTTCTCTGAGTCATCTCTCCTTTGCCTAACTTCCTCTTTGCTCATCCTTGCCTTATATTGAAACCTTCCTTTCTTGATTCCCAGCAATCAAATAAAACCGAACAAACAAAATCGAGCCTTATAACTAGCCTAATATCTTAACTCAGAGCTTCAAAGATATAAAAAATTTCCTACATAGAGAGATCCCTCTCTGGACCCAGGAGGGCTAGATCCTAGGGTCTGAAAGTGGTTTTGATGTTGTCTCATATTTTGGTACTGCCAAACTACCAAAACATGAGAACCCCAACAATCTCCACATCATAAATTCTATGTTCCTTGGAGGGATGGGACCCCTCCCCTGTATCCAAACCTTCTGGTTCCTATGAAAAATGGGCCTTGTCGATCTACCCTTTCCTTCCTGTACCTGTTGAAGTGGTGTCGCCCCTTCCTTCTGCAGCCGAAGATTCGGCCTCTATATGCGAAGCCAAAGGCCATGTGTCAAGGTTAGCTCTCCATTCAATGAAGGGCCTAGTCTCATGCACATATGCAGTGGACCTTATCTTCCTTTTCCTATTAGAGAGAATTCATTTCGGGTCATAGGTCCAAACTTTCTGCAGCACTAAATCCATCCCCTGAAGCAGCATCTCCAATGTGGAGAGGACGTGTCTTGATTTTACGGTAAAAGGGTCGATGGTGGGCGAGACTTGAGGATGTAACCTTTCTTCACGGGGACGAAGTGGAACTGGTCCGCCTTCAGGGTTTGACGTATGTATTCAAGGGCGAAAACCCACATCGCAGGAAAAAATGACAGGCGATAGGGGGGTACATTTGCACCATAGACTCTGATCTTAGTGTAGTCGTCAAAAAAGTACCAGTCCCCTGTGATTTCCTCATCACCAAAATGCAGCCAATATTTTTGCTCAGGAAAAATCCTGGGTAGGGGGCTGTCATGAAGTATGGTGTAGGCAATGGTCATGAACTCATTCAAAAAACTTGAGTAACCCCTCCCGTTAGGCTGCTGACGTACTGAGACGTTCCACTCAAAGACAGTTCTTGGCTGGCTATTCATTTTTGAGAGTTTTTTGAGGCCCAGAGCTTAGAACTTATCAACGTGCTAAAAAAGAAAGAGGTAAAACACAAGTGAACAGAAATGGAAAGCCCCCGAAGAGGGTATTTCTTGAATCTAGGTCTGAATGGCCGAGGCCAAGAAAGTGGGGATATGCAAAATGACACCCGGTTGGGACATGAGCCAAAGGAGGGTTATGCATTCTTTCGACACCCTCTCAACCTATCTAAGACCTAGAAACCCTGAGATGAAAGCGAGAACACGCTGGATATTTTCTGTAAATGTGGTCAAGGGCACCATATCTGAAGACGGGATAGAATTAAGACAAGAGTCTGAGATCGAAGAGAGGAATTCACTCTGTTGTTTCCATGGTAATTTGGAAAACTGACGAGAGAGGGACAACTCTGTGAACTCGACATACTCCTGGTTGTGAGGGAAATAGAGGGCTTCTTTAATGAGCTCAGGGGATATACGGAAAACCTTATTTCCCTGAGCTGAAAGAAATACATCCCTGCATTCGTCGTAGGCATCTCTAAGCCAACATATGAACTCGGTGACTAGAAAGGTGGGCAGAAAAATTTGGTAATATATGCCAGATCGAATGACTCTGAACCAGTCTTGGCCTTTCACATGGCTTTCTAGCAGGTTGGGTATAACACGAGAGACACAGAAAGGGTATTACGAGTCGTGGATACAAGCCTGTGTTTCAATGAGAGGCTCAAGTCCAAGGATGGCCCTAACTTCGTGGGCTTGAGGGGTTTCAAGTTCAGACTTTCTGGACTTGACTCTCCCGATGACCATTTTGAAGAGTAAAGCGGAAGGAAAACTGTAAGATGCGAGAATGACTAAATACCTGTAACCAGTGAGGAAAACCTAAGAGGGAAAGCGACGCTGGGGTTGAAAGTGACCTGGTGCCGTAATTTGATCTTAACTGTTCAACGAGTTTGTAAAAACAAGTATTTTACCGAAAATGGGCGTAAGACAAGGTTAAGCAAGCCATATATTTACGAAAAATGAGGCTTGGGTAACAACTTGGAGGGCTGATGTCATAAGGATGTCGACACTGAGGCATGTGGCATTAGGTTGTTGGCTACCAGGAGTCGGGTAGGTGTGAGCCACGTGCCAGGTTAAATACTGGTACTGGTCGTGTGCCAGTTTTCTTGACTTACCTCACCTTTGCTTTTACTCGCGCCACCTGTTAGTCTCGGCGGGCCCATTGAAGAGTTCTGGCGGGGACCTGTGAAGTCTCCTCGCGATGCACCACCACCCCATGGAATGATCAAAACCTGCCCTCACAAACATGTGACATCATGTGTTCCGGGAGGTATAGCTCTGCCCTCCTTATATCATCCTTGGTACCCCCGGAATCCCTCCACATGGCGACGATACTTGGATTGTCCCATGTATGGCTCGCAACCTCTTTTCTTAGCTATAATGCGCCATTTACTCCTTTGTCTGCATTTTTTGCTATGAGGGGAGGGTTTGCATACTTCCCTCATATCTATTTGGTCCGCTTACACTTCCCAAGGTTATTTCTTTGCTTACCTCAAATTATGTTTTTTCCGAACCTTGTAAGATGAGGGTTATCATAACAACATTGGCTCCACCTGGGGACGGCACGTTCAACCTTGGATGTATCAAGAACTCCGCAGACCACTTGTAACTCATTCTTTGAAAACCATAGTCACTTAAAAATTTTCAAAAATTCACATGGTGAAACAAATATCAACTATGAAAGTAGAAATGACAAATATATACACACTATAATACAACAGTCTCTGGGTCCCAGATCAGTTTTGGAAATAGGGCTTCAGGAACTGCCTATTTACGGGCGTCTCGATCACATCACCTTCCAAATTCTCTAGTGTGAAGGTGTTATTACCTTTAACCTTGGAAATTTTGAAAGGTCCAAACCATAGGGGGTCAAACTTTCCATGTTTACCTTTGTCAGCTCTCCTGATGTCCCACCTTAGTACTAAATCCCATGCTTTTATTTCTTTGGCTTTGGCGTGTTGATCAAACCGAATTTTCATTTTCTCTTGGTACTCTGCTAAACGATCATTTACTAGGCTCCGAGTCTCTTCTAACTCGACCAATTGATTTATTCTTCTCGTAATATTGTTGGTCTCTTCCTGACTATCCTGAAGGAACCTAGCCATAGGCAAGGCAAACTGTATTGGGAAAACTGTCGCTCTACATAGACTAGTTCATATGGGGACTTACCTGTCAATCGTTTATTTGTGATTATGTTCGCCCACAGTGTGAATTTTAGTTGGGAATCCTATTTTTTCTGACTTTCATTTATATTTTTCTTTAATGCCCTTAACAATGTCTTATTTGAAGACTCAGCCAATCCATTCCCCTAAGAATAATAGGCTGTGGAGCACCCCAGGGTGATATGGTATTGCTGACAGAAATTGGTGAATTTTACAGACTTGAAAGCTTGTGCATTATCTGTCACAATTTTAGTAGGGCAGCCAAATATGGATATAATATTTTCTTCTAGGAACTTGATCACCACTACATCAATTGCATTCCTTGCTGGTATCGCCTCTGCCCACTTGGTGAAGTAGTTAGTGGTGGTTAGGATCCATTTATGTTGGCCACTAGATTGTGGGAGAATTTCCCCGATGAAATCTATCCCCCATTGCTGAAAAGGTTCTTCTATATGTACTGGGATCATACGTAAGGGAGAAAATTTCTGCTTTTCAGCGAACCTCTGATATTTTTCACAAGCCCTAACTCGAGCATGCACATCCCCAAACAATTTGGGCCAGAAGAAACCTACTTTCAGTATCTTATAAGCTGTAGACCTCCAGCTATAATGCCCTCCACAAATGCCTTCATGGAATTCAGCCATAACTTCCTCCACTTTCGTTTCTGTGAGGCACAAGAGTAGGATTCCCGAGGGATCCTTCCAATATACTAGGTTGTTAGTATGAATCTTTTGTCGTAAAATATCACTTTAGCTATGCATAATAAATAGCCCTAACATCGATTATGGTTGCCAATATCTTTAAGTCTGAAATTAGTTGATCCAAATAATGCTGCACACATCCATATCTAAGCATAAAAGACATTAAGCAGTAATAAAATATGGCTCCATGCATCAAATAGACAAGACAAGAACGATGTATTTGAAATATTTTTTTATATTAAAAAGGGGGCACCTGAGAAGAAAACAAGAAAGGTGTTTTCCGGTTCTCCTCAATGGGATGGGTTCTTGAAAGTCCTCAACATTTCAGATCTAAAATTTCTCTCTCTTGCTGGTGTAGAAAACGCAAACAAACATAGAACTCAATGGGAGCTCACAAGGAAAAAATGGAAAATGTGACCAAGTGTATAGATTTAGAGTGATCTAATGCAATGAAAGGTGACAAATGAATGGGAAAACCCTTCTATTTATAACAAAATATTAGGGCGATCTAGAACTTGGTGCATGAATAAAATATTATTAACCAAATTCTAGACCCACCTTTTAGGAATATTTTATTATATTTGTTGGAGGGAAAATGATTTTTGACTTGGGTCAATTCCTTTATTTATAAATAACAAATAAATAAATGATTTATTTATTATTTTAAGGAAATGGTGGAAATATAATTAAATAGATAATGATTTATTTAATTATTTATAAATGATTTAGTCAAATTTAACTAGGAATATTATTTAAATAAGGATTAAATAACTTATTCCTAGGAAATAATCAAATAAATAAGGATTTATTTAATTGATTTCCTTGTTTTGGGTTAAATATGACTAGGAATAATAATTAAATTGATATTTAACTAATTGTTCCTTGAGGAAATATAAACAAATATAGATTTGTTTATTATTTCCTTTTGGGGTTTCCTGTTTAGACCATAAACAACTTAATAAAGGTGTTTTACTAAGTTATTTTACATAGTGAAAGCAATTTTACTTAGGGTAAAATTGGTCTTACATGGTGTATTTGGGTCCATCTAATGATAATAGGTTATATGACCAAAAAATGGTGTAACATAGGCCATTTGCAATGATATACTTCTGCGACTTCAACCTCAATGTTCGATATTTAGCCTTATCGAAGTTTGGAGGGCACCTGAGAGTTAAAAGATATTCCACAGTATCCTTATACCAAACACTGATCAGATACTTCATGTGGGTCTTTTGCACGACCGTTTCTGTCATGGGTTGTTCCTCCATGTCTCCAGACAACTCGCCAATTCCCATGGATAGATTTATTCCTAGAGCTTGACAGTTAGACTCAAAAAAAATCTTGGCTAGACGTTGTCCCTTGATGAGCTTTGTGGGGAAAATGTCTAATTCATATTATTGGATCTTAGAAATCCATTTGCCCCTTTTGCCTTCACTATCCCCTTGAATTAGAATATCTTTAACTACAGCTGTAGGTACAAAAGCAGTGATGGCTAACTGTAGGATGTACATCCAAAATTCCTTCAAGGACTTCACCAAAGCATATGCTTGTTTCTTTAGAATGTTGTATTTTAGTTCAACATCTCGAAGTACCTGACTAGAAAGGGCGATGGGTTGTTCATACACCTCCGCATTTTTCTATAAAAGTACTACGGCTATAGTATGCGGGGAGGAAAATGAGAAGATCATGAATGGTTATTGTAATCTGGTCCTGCTAATATTGGAGCTTCTATAAAGGCACTCTTGATTCTATTAAATGCTTCTCTTGACTCATTCGTCCATTTCACCTCATTGCTTTTCTTAAGAATTTCGGTGATATGCCGAACTATTTCTGCGTAGTTCGGGATGAACCTTCTCAAAAAATTTATGCGCCCGAGGAAAACCTGAAATTCCTTCTTATTACGAGGTAAGGATATGTCATTGACCACTTCCACCCTTTTTGGATCAATGTTTACTCCTGATTTAGTTACAATATGGCCCAATAATTTTCCTTCTTCTAAAGCAAACATAGATTTTTGAGGGTTTAGGGACAGACCATACCTACGACATTTTTTGAAATTCCGGCGTAGGTGCTCAAAATGTTCAGCATCATCTTTCGAAAAGATAGTGACATAATCCAGGTATACCACCACAAACTTTTCCTGTTCTCCTATAAACACGATGTCCATCACCCTTTGGAAAGTGGCTCTAGTATTTATCAAACCGAAAGGCAATTGGGCATACATGAAAGTGCCCCATGGGGTGGTGAATGTCGTCTTCTTTTGGTCTTCGGGAAGGACTGCCACCTAATTGTATCCTGAGAAACCATCCATCATGGACACGCGAGAGGACCTGACCACCTTCTGCAAGATGTGATCCATTTTTGGGAGAGGATAGTTGTCTTTAAGGGATGCTCTATTCAAATTTTGAAAGTCTACATACAACCTTATCTCTCCATTCTTCTTCTGGACAGACACCAGGTTAGCCACCCATTCTGAATATCTCAGAGGTACAATAATCTTAGCCTTAAGCAACTTCTTGATTTCCTTCTCTATGGCGGGAAACAGAAAAGGGTTAATCTGCCTTAGCTTATGCTTATGTGGCTTGGCATAGGCCCTTAGTGGGATCTTGTGCTGGATGATACTTATGTCGAATGTTTTAAGATCTTGGTAAGACCAAGTGAAAACATCCTTATATGAGTGAAACAATTGTACATACCTTTCTCTATGTTCTTCTGGGACTCCTTTAGATAATTTGACTATCTTAGGATCTTTTTTCGTCCCAACATTAACGTCTTCTACTTAAGCTTCCGGTGTCAGCTTATTTGGGCTGACAGGAACGTCGTTTTTACCAAATAACCTCTCCAAGGGTACTAAGCCTCCAGGGATCACATTTCCTTTCAACTGCAACACTTTATGACCAGCCACCATCTCTTGCCATTTATTTTTGAGTTTTTCTTCAGTTTCCTCGTCCTGCTCGGTATCGATAACCAAGTTAGAGAGCTCTCTAATAGTTTCCATGAAGTGTTTCATATGTTCTTTGTCTTCAAACACCTGCCACTGTTTGACATTGTCTAGGATGGAAGGACGATAATGCACCTCCACTTTATATCTCAGAAGTGGATTTGCCATCCTGTTTTGATTACTTGAAATAAACTGTATGTTAAATGCTAAGAAAAAATTCTCCACTAGGTACCATACTTCATTTCTGTATGCCCTTAGCCGAGGATGTTTGTATTGGCACTGATTTTTAATCTGTCTCACCACTAGCTCTGAGTCTCCAAATACCTTAAGGCTACGAATATTCATGTTCTTTGCAGTTTGTAGGCCTATAAGTAGTGCCTCGTATTCAGCCACATTATTTGTGGCCTTATACTCCAATTTAAAAGAGAAAATGACCAATTGTTTAGTAGGGGAGATTAGAAACACTCCCGCTCTGTTTCCTTCCCTTGAATTCGCTCCATCAAAGTGCAAGGTCCACATTCCCCTTTCATATTCACTTGAGGAATGTTGCGATTTTAGTAAGTTGAATGCTGGTTCCTACAAAAACTCTTGGTCCTCCTCAAGCATTAGACAAGAGAACTCCCCTTCTTTGCTATACACCGGGGAATTTACTGAGACATCAGCTTTGGTCACCATTTTCACAAATATTGACTCCCTATACAACCTTCTTTCTTGTCCTCCAAACACTGGAATAGTTGCATAATTAAGATCTAGCTTGATCGACCCTCTAATATTAGTATCCCATGATCTGGACAGAAGCATTCCAAAATGGGCTGGGATATTAGCAACCACTATGTCCATGAAGACAATATTGGCCAGGATCTGAGCCAAGTTTACTTGTCTTTAATCATCTTGAGACATTTTACTCCTTTGGAATCAAACGAATAGAGGTCTTTTTAGGGTCGAGTGATCTACAATCCTAGTTGTTCCATGACTGAAAGAGGTAACAGATTATGTGAAGCCCCTGAGTCCAAAATACAATTATGTAACAACAAATCATGGATGACTAGAGAGACGTAAAAGGGTGGGGTTGCAGAGTCTAACTCTTCTACATGGGGGCCAAAAAATACCATAGGCATTTCTTCTTGAAGGTTAAGAGAATCTGGGGGTGAAGTTACCCCATGAGGGAGCATTAACTGAGAGACCTGAGCTTTATAGGAGGGTTGTTTTAGGAGTTCAACCAAAGGAATAGGGATTTTGACTTTTTCTAGCTCTTTTTGGAGATTAAACACAGTGAGCTCCTTTTCTACTAAGGTCTCTTTTGATTCCTTGATGAGGATAAAGGGATTTTTGTTAGTGGACATACCTTTAGCATGAGCAAGAGGGTTAGGTACAGACTTGGATGATGGTGCAGGAGTACCTTTTTGTCATGAAGTTTCTTCATCAGGTTTCTTACCTTTGTTATCAGTCTTTGGGAGAGTCGACTCCTTGGAAGGTGACTCTTCCTCTTGATCTTAACTACTTTTCCTCTTCCTGGAAGACCGAAGGTCATACTTCTTGTGGAATTGGGCTTGCATGAAATCCATGAACTGCCTGCAATAGTCATTAATATCAAGATCAACAATAAGGTTCGTTGTATCCTCCTCCTCCTCTTCCGGTATAGAAAAATCAACTTCCCCACCTTCTGAATATGCGAGATATTGGTCATCTTTTCCATCAGGAACATCCTCAGTAGGGCCTTCCATTTTCCCTTCCAGATACAGAGGGGGTTGTATGTGATCTTGTTGCTCTTTTTTCTCTCTCTGCAATATCTATAACGGTGGCTTTCGGTATTGTGGATTATATCCTCGGTTAGGAGTAGTCTGAGATGGCCGAGATGAGGCATTCTTTGCTTCTAACTCAAGTTTCACCAATTTACTTGAAAAATTATTAATCATTTTATTCATTTCTTCAATCTTGTAATCTGAAACCTTCCTATCTTGGTTAGAAGAAGAGGCTTCTTCCTTACCCCTTCACTTGAAATCGTGATCCAATATTCCTTTCGATTTCCCTATAGAAGCAAAGTCAGCTTCTATCTCTAGTGCATCAGTCTGAGCTTGAGCCAGAGAAACTGATTTCCTCTCCTTGAGGGTGAAACCGAACTCAGATTCAAATGCTCCAATGAACACTACCTTAGCAACCGTCTGGGGGGTTTTCATATAAGCCAGCAAGTTGGTGTATAACTTGTTAAATCTCTTTATGACCTCACCCACATATTCATTATGTTTTTTCTTCAGTGCGTTGAACTCTGTGAGGAAATCGCCGTGGTCTCTTTTTTCTCCCCACTTTCTAGTGAAAGCATTTTCCATTTCCTCCCAATTAGTGATGGAGCGATCTCCAAGAGTATTGAACCACTTCTCGGCTTATCCATCTAGAGATTGAACAAATAATCTCAGTACCACATCCAAATGTTCGACATTAAAATTCACTGCGAAAGCACAGAAATCTTCCAGATGCTTTTGCGTAGCACTACTATCTTCACCGGTAAACCGGGGTAAGAGCTTCATGTAGTCTTGAGGCATGTCATTTAGAATTTGAGGTAATGCCAGGGGAGCATATTTATTTAGCAAAAAGTTAGGAACTGCCGTGGGAGGGGGTGGAGCAAGAGGAAGATTTGGCTAAATGACAAATAGATTAAACTAAAGGGTATTATGTAAACTTTTTTGAGAAAACAAAATCTGAGTGATGGTTACTTATTTTATCTCTTCAGCTTCGAGATTGGGATATAAGACAAATATCGAAATATCTATTGACTCAGCTTCATATTTTACTTCTGATTGTTCAGGGAAAGGATTATCTGGTGGGTATTCAAGGACTCGTGTAGTGGAACCAGGGCCTTGAGATTGAGCTTGCTGTGAGGAAGATGGGGAGTCTTCAAGGGAGAATCTTGGTATTTCAATATGAGCAGCTTGATTTTCTTTCCAGATTTTTTTGAATAGGATCTTCTCTAGGTTAGATATGGAAGGCATTCTTAACTAAGAGGTATATGACCTTAGGTGGGGCTTTTGATAAGCCAGGACTTCAAATGGATTTTATATTTCAAAGGACAGTGGAATCACCAAGGTGAGGGATATACAACTCTCAACCCTTCATGTTCACCTAATTTTGAAGGGTGAATGCTCTTGTCGTACCCAGGGATAAGATATTCAAATTCGTTCATCGACAACAACGCCAAAACGATGTTGTCACTCCACGGAACGTGTATATATTATAATATGCATCGGGGTTGATATATATTGCAATATCTGATATATTAAAGTGGAATGCGCACATAAGAATAGCCTGGAGTTGATTATACGTTTAATACATATGGATACATTTTGAAATGCCTAAGGTTTAAAATCAAAGTCGAAGGTTGAGATACTCATTGACGCCCTCATAAACAGAGTTCAATATAACTTATTGACCAGTGTAGTCAAATTATAAAAACCAAGTATATGTAGAGACTTCTATGTAATAACTTGGCCAGAATATTCGAATATTAATTCAAAATATTGTAAGTTGGGTTTTTTATTATGGTTTAACCACAGTTTTGAAGATGTCGGGAGTTGATTAAACCAAAGGTTATGTAGTAAAAACTATTCAAAAGGCATTTTCACTCTGAAGACTTTGGAATATGTGGGTCCCGATATATATGGTCCCATATGCAAAATTGTAAAGATTGAAATATGAATGAATTTATATGTATGGTTTTATAACCATGGAAAAAAGAATTTTTTGCATTAATTCAAGTTTTCCCAGATTTAAAATCAGTTGTTATATTAAAAGACAGTTATATGTGCTGCAGTTACACAACTGCAACGGAAGAGAGAGAGACAGTTGCAGAAAAATGTACAGTGATCCAAAAAGTCTGAAGGGGGTTGATTTGAAAGTATATTATATGGACAGAGAGGGTGTAAGCAGGGAGCTCGAGCACAGAGATTAATAATGAACAGACATTGCCCAGATTTATATTTATTTGAGGATAAACTTGAAAAGCAGTTATATATGCAGCAGGTGCACAAAAGTATAGTGAACAGGTGAATAAACACAGGGATGAAAATGTGGGCCTAACAGAGGTAAACAAAGAATGTAGGAACTGACAAAGTCACAGGGAATTTTGCAGGCATGATGAACAGAAGTATGCAGATCAGTTACTTAACAGCAGCAGAAAAGACAAATCCAGTAAAGCCAAAATCTAGAAAAGGAGCTAAGTGAAATTGAAGTGTGTAACTGAAAATGTGAATGTAAATGTTGTAACTAATTTTTTATTGTTTGTGATGCATTGGCAAGTCTCCGGTAGGAAAACAAAACTCCCACTGTAATATTGAAATTAATGCATATTGTTATATTTTTCTGAATGAGCGGGTAAAAGAAATGAGAAGGAAGAAGGCAAAAAGTCAGGACTATTCACTTCAAATTCCCTAAGGAATGTAAAGAGTCATGTGATGAAATCTATATATAATATCACATTGATATGCACAAGGATGTTAGAGAGTGAGTGAAGAGAATGCAGAAATGAAGCAGTGAGGCAGAGAAGAAAGAGGAGCTGAGCAGAGAAGAAGGAGGAGCTGAGCAGAGAAGAAGGAGAAGCTGATAGAGAATCTGAGAAGATGTAGAGATAATACAGGGCAGATATGAGAATACATGAACAGCAAAGCAGATGGAACAGAACAGAGATGATATCCAAGGTAAATCATCAAGTGTTTTTATTTTGAAAGAGTAAGGAAGTTGGAGCTTCCCTATCAAGTTTTAGCTTGATAGATGTCAGTTGTAGCTGACTGAGGTAGGAGCCTCCTGTAGGTTGGTGCCTGCAGAAAATAGATGGGAGTTGGTGCTTCCACATCAAGTTGTAGCTTGATAAATGTCAGTTGTAGCTGACTGAGGTTGGAGCCTCCTGTAGGTTGGTGCCTGCAGAAAATTGATGGGAGTTGGAGCTTCCTTGCAAGTTGTAACTTGCAGAATTGAGGTAGGAGCCTCCTGTAGGTTGGTGCCTACAGAAAATCAGTGGTGAGAGGGGGTTGGAGCTTGCCTTTGCATCACAACAATAATAAGATGTGGTTTTCTCCCTTTATGGGTTTCCACTTATATCTGGTGTCTCTGTGCATGATGTTTATGTGTTGATGTGGTTTATCTCATTTGCTTAATACTTGCTGCTATCATATTAAATCTGTTGTTGCATTATATTAATACTTGCTGCTCACATTCTAAGACTACTCACATATTAAGTTTAACAGGAAATGAAGGTTTAAATAAGTTTTAATGAAAAAGTTTTAGAAGTCCATGAATGTGTTAAACTGATTCACCCCCCCTCTCAGTTTAACCAAGGGTTCAAAAATTGGTATCAGAGTTGGTTCCTTTGGTGTAAGCTTAATAGCTTGAAGGAGATATGGTTGAGTCATGGAATATCAAAATGCACATGTGTTAAATACAACAAAATTTCCAGAATGGAAGGATAAGGTTAAAACAGGTTTAATGGCCTATGAACCTGAGGTATGGAAGCTTGTATGTGATGGTTACTGCAAAGACTCACCCACGGTGAAATAACAACAGAGGAATGCCAAGGAAAAATGTGTGATATATAACAATCTTCATAACAAGTATCTTGAGTTAATAATGGATTTAACTTCAACAAAAGAAATCTGGGACAGATTTCATTTCATGCATGGAGTAGACACAGAGGACTGCATTGTCAAGAAGGAAAAGAGAATTAAGAAAAAGAGAAATTCATGTCAAAAAGAATATGTTCAATCAAATGAGGTACCTGCTAGTGTGAATGGTAGTAAGAGCCATGAAGAAATTGCAGCTGAAGAAAAACCCAAACTTGACACAGCTCTTACTGAAATAGAAAAATTGAAGAATGAAAACAAAGACCTAAAGACATTATTGAAAATATGTGATGAGAGGGAATATGAAGATAAGAAAGAAATTTTTGGCCTGAAGACACAGCTTGAAGAAGCAAAGAAAGTAGAAGACACTCTGCTGCAACAAATGAGAGAGAAAAGTCAGGAATGTAAAAGATTGGAAGAAGAAGTAGTGAGCCTAAGAAAGAACTTAGAAAAAACCCAAAGAGAACTATTAATGAATACACCTCTAATGAAAGGCTCTGGGCAGTTGAAACAGATTCTAAATTCACAAAGGTATAAAGACTGGGATAGGATATGAAGGTGAAACCAGTAAGTCCAAGGTTGAAGATAACAAGAAAATCACCTTTGTAAAAGTTGTAAAGAACAGTGAAACAGTTCAGCAAATTCCTACAGAATCAGAAACCAGCAGGAACATGAGTTGTACAGAAACAAACAGAATCAAGAAGAAACATGAAAGAACAGAGAATGAGAGGATGAAACAATCAGCTGGTAAAGGCTCATATGCTCCTAAGGATGAATTGAATAAATTTGGAAGAAGTCAAAGAAGGTTCTTTCCTCCTATGGGAAATACCACTTGTTTTTCCTGCCAAAAACAAGGACATAATGCAACATATTGTAAGACAAAGAAAACCCAGTCCAACCAACAAAGGATGCAACAAAAGAGAAGAACCCCTCAAGCAAGCATATGGAAAAGACAATCCTTCACCAGGTACACAAATTATTTCCATGGCTACTGTTATGCATGCAATAATTTTGGACATAAATCTGTTGAATGTAAAATGTATTCAAGAAGGGGAAAAAATTATTATACATCAACTCAAATGAACTATGATAAAATACGATGTTATGCATGCCTCAAACTTGGTCACAAAGCAAAGGACTGTAATCTGCCATATACATTAAAGAACACTAGACAGATGATGGGATCAAAACAGATTAATAAAAACTATGAATCTAAAAGAAGAACAGACATTATGATGAACCCTAATAAGGCTTGGAAGGAAAAGAGAAAGGGGGAGCCTATTATCTTAATAACATAACGAATCTTCCATAGTCTCAGGGGGAGCTGCTCTAGGAAGCAAAGAAAAAATCCATCCAGTGACAAACATGAAGCAACATCCCAGGGGGAGAGCAGTTCATATATAGACCCCATGAAAGTAGTCTAAGAAGAGCTTCATGTAATGAGAATTGTAGAAATTTGAATAATAGTTAAATTATTCACCGAGATTATCCTGATCACACACTATTTTAGCTTCATGCATAATACATAACCTCTCCTACCGTTGATCATTAATTGCAGAAAATTAAACAATCGCATGCGCACATTAAAACCACATAATCAATCACACATATAAACACAGTATGTAATGGGAAAGCTTAAAGCTAAAAACCCCCAACTATCTGTATATTATAATGATAGATTTCATGTAACAATACATAGCACAAAGCCCCTCACAAGCTCTCAGCACTATCTCACATGCTACACACTACACCAGCTCAGATCAAGCAAGTCACATGCTCAAATCTCCTCCACCTGTTAGCCAGCCTCTACTGCGCAATCCAATATGGATAATCATGAGATCCAAGTTTGAATCCCACCAAGATGTACTGCGCAATCCTCATTGGATTCTCAATCAATGTGTGTGCAAATCTCATGCACCAGTATAGTCACAACTGATAGTCAACCTGCTCTTTCACCTACCTCCATCACTGATCTCCACTGAAACTGTCCATGCACTGAAGTTAACTGATGTGTTCATTAGTTGATTTATGAGTTAATAATTAGTGAATTAATTAATAATTAATTCACACCACTCATCACTAGTGTATTAATTAGTTAGACTAAATACAACTAGTTCAACTATGTTTAACTGAGTTAAACTGAACACAACTCCATCAACTCCTCAATCAACTCCACCAAACTCACTCACATGAGTTCTAACTGAAGTCATCATGCAATAGCTCCACTTAGACCCTAGGAATAGCGTAATTCCTTCTGTCAGTTGCATGTGCCACATCCAGACATCAAACTGAAGTGCTCCAAGAAGATAAGATAATGTTTATAGTCCAAATATTATTAAGAGCTAATAATATTCGACATATCTATTTTTAGACTGGCAATCTAAAAATAGATTCCGCCCAGTATGTCTAAAAATAGAAGTCCATCTATTTTTCTCGACTTGACCAACCATCCACAAATAGCATCCTGCAACTCATAGAACATGATCGACATGTCTAAAAATAGACATAGTCTAAAAATAGACTTTGCGCCAAAAATACCCTGCGGGCCCACTTAGTGAAGGCGACTTCTTTCCACTAAGATCTATCATCTTGTTGCATTCTCAACACTCCCTCTCAACAAGATAAGTATTATCTTCAACCCCTATCTTGCCCCTATGGTATTCAAATTTGCTCCTGGTGAGTGCCTTCGTCAAGATATCAACATCCTAATCCTCCGTAGGAATGTATGAAAGTAACATGATCCTCTGCTGCACACAATCTCTGATATGATGATACCGGATGTCAATTTGTTTGGATCTATCATGAAATACTGAATTAGCTGAGAGTTTGATGCAACTCTGGTTATCACAATAAATCACAGTAGGCTCCAAGTGTGAACCAAACAACCCGACCAGGATCTTCCTCATCCATATAGCCTCGCATGCAGCCAAACTCATTGCCATATACTCGGCCTCTGCTGAACTGAGTGCCACGGATCTCTGCTTCCTACTATACCAAGAAACTGTTGTCGACTCGATACTAAAAATCCCTCCAGATGTGCTCTTTCTGTCCGTTGGGCTCCCTGCCCAATCTGCATCCGTGAAGCCACATAGCCTCACCTCATGCTCCTGTCTGTACCACAATCCATATCCCAATGTGCCTCTGAGATAACACAATACATGCTTGCCTACCTTCCAGAAGAGCTTGGTAGGCTTAACCATAGCTTGTGAAAGCTGGTTAACTGCATAGCATATATCAGGTCATGTATTGACCAGATACATAAGCGACCTGCTTGTCTCGTAAGCAGTGGCATCCACTACCTGTCAATGGCATCCTCCTTCCTCAACCCCTGGAAGAGGAGTATCAACAGGCTTGCAGCCATGCATGTTGAACTTCTCCGGTATCTCCCGGGCATACTTACCCTGAGAAACAAACAGTCCATCACTGCGCTGCCAAATTTCCAATCCCAGGAAATAATGAAGGAGGCCCAAGTCCTTCATCTCAAACTCTTTTGCAAGATCCTCCTTGCATGAGAGTATCAACAGCTCATCACCTATCAAAATCAAATCATCTACATAAAGTACAATGATCAGCAACTTACCCTCCACCACAATCTGGTATAGGTTCGGATCCGCCTCACTCTTGGAGAATCCAAGTCCGATGAAATAACTATCTATCCGTGTGTACCAAGCACGAGGTGCTTGTTTCAACCCATACAACGCTCTCTTGAGCCTTCACACATGCGACTCGCTGCTGAAGATCTCGAAACCTTCGGGATGCTCTATGTACACCTCCTCCTCAATGACTTCGTTGAGGAACGCAGTCTTCACATCCATCTGATGAATGTGCCACCCCATCTGCGCTGAGAGAGCAAGAATCGTCCGTATGGAAGAATACCTTGTGACAGGTGCAAAGGTCTCCTCATAATCAATCCCCTCTATCTGTGAGAAGCCTCGGGCAACAAATCTTGCCTTGTACTTCTCCACACTCCCGTCAGCTGCCTGCTTCACTTTGTAGATCCATCTCGAACCCACCACTGATTTCCCCTTCGGCCTTGGGACAATCTCCCATGCACTGTTTCTGACAATCGAATCATACTCTTCCACCATGGCATCTACCCATGCGGGATCCTCCACAGCTTCCTCGAAAGAGGATGGCTCTGTAACGATACACTTGCTCACAAGAGCCATGTATCCAGTATACCGGTCAGGTGACTCTCTCTGTCTGCGCTGTGATGTAGGTGCTCCTACAACCTTCTCTGCATCTTGAGCTAGTCGCTCAGCTTCTGTAGTGCGCTTCCGCCCTCTAATGGTTGGCGCTGCATGAGTGGTCTCTTCCACTCCATGAACTTCTTCTTGTGGCTGATCCACATCTTGAAGCTCATCCTTAGGAACTAATAGCTCCTCATATGCATGCAAGTGTGGCTCCCTCTCAAGCGAACACTTCATGGCTTTCTCCTCCTGAAATTTTATATCCCGTCGCACAACAGTCTTGCGACTGTCTGGAAAATACACACGATAGTTGTGGGGCGTATCAGTGTACCCAAAAAATATCCCAACCTCTACAGTCGGCTCCAACTTCTTCCTGGCATCCTTCGTCACATGAATGTAAACAGGTGAACCAAAAATCCTCAAATGGGAAATATCGGGCCTCTTACCAGAAAACGCCTCCTCGGGTGTACTCATGCCAAGTATCCTGTGAGGACAACGGTTCTGCACATATACTGCAGTATTGCATGCCTCAGCCCACAAGTGTATGGGAAGGCCCTGATCATGTAACATCGCTCGTGCAGCACCCACGATCGTTCTGTTCTTCTGCTCAGCAACCCCATTCTGCTGTGGGTTATGAGGTGTTATGAGCTCTCTTCGAATTCCTTCTGCGCTGCAAAAGTCCTTGAATTTGCCAGAGATGAATTCACCACCATTGTCACTCCTAAGAGCCTTCACCTTTACGATTCTTTCTCCACGACGCCTTGAACTCACGGAGACTTGAGTATGTCTACAAGCTCTTCTTCTACATGAAGAAGATCCGACGCCATAGAGAAAAATCATCAACAAATATCACATAATACCTGTGCTTTGATGTCGAAGCTACTGAGAAAGGTCCACACACGTCTGTGTGAATTCTCTCAAGGATTGTCGTGGCGCGACTATCTTTCTCGTGAAAGGTGGCTTTCACAAATTTTCCCAAGGTACACCCCTTGCACTGATCTGACTGCGCAAGAGTGCCTTTAGGAAGCCCAATAGAAATCTGCTGCAGTATCTTCAAAGCTCCATGGTGAAGGTGGCCCAATCTTCGGTGCCACAACTCGCCATCATCCCGGCTCACCACTCCTTCTGCCTTGCCTGCCATTGCTGCGCAGCCATCTACCTGCAATTGATAAAGGTTCTTAACTCGAATCCCTATCCTCCGGGTCTCACCAGTTGCCTTACTGCACAGGAAAGCCTTTTCCTTGCTAAAGACAACATCATATCCCTTGTCTTCTAACATCGCTACAGAGATAAGATTCTTCTTCAATCTTGGAACATGCATCACTTCCTTCAATACGAAGGGTTTACCAGACTCCCTCTCAAAGGAAATGGTACCGATACCGGTCGCACTATATCTACCATCATCGCCCATCTCGATGTGCACTCCAAGATCTTTCTCATCCAGATCAGTAAACAAATCTCGATCTCCTGTCATGTGACAAGATGCACCACTATCCAGAAACCACACTAATCTCGCCACACTTGAGACCAAGCATGCGATCAGCGAATAATCCAGCTCAAACTGCAAGGCCAAGGCCTCTCCAGCTGTAGATCCAGCAGCCTGCTTATTTTTCTTCTTCTGCGAACAATTTGTGGCATAATGTCCGTGTTGGTGACAGTGAAAGAACTTCACCTTGGACATGTCCTGCTTCTTTCCTTTCGCACCGGAATGAGAAGCTTTCTTGCTCTTCCCCTTCTTTGCTTTGGCAGCCAAAGCACAATTCTCTTCATCAGAGTTCCTTGATGAAGATCCTTCCCTGGTACTTCGCCTTATCTCCTCTTGCACAAGATCCGACCAAAGTCGCTCCCATGCTGGCAATTTCTCCCGACCATTAACAAAGTCCTGATAGGAATGCCAACTCTTCGAAAGCCCAAGGAGAGCCAAGGTCACCAAGTCCTCATCATCTACAGTCACCCCCACACTTCCCAGCTCATCCCTGCATTGGATGAACTTCGTGAGGTACTTGGGCATACTTTCGCCTTTCTCCATTTTTATGTTTCTAAGTTTATCCTTGAGCGCCAAATTCCTCTGGTCGCTCTTGCTTTGGAATAAATCTGTCAAGGATTTCCACATCAAGAATGGGGAATCCTTACCATGCAGGCTAGACACTATGTGATCCTTCACGCCCTCCAATAGAATCCTTCGACACTTTGCTGTCTTCTTTTGCCAAGCCTCAATTACGGCAGCATCGCTAGAAGTAGGCTTTGGGACTTCAGCATCTATGAACTCCTTCAACCCATTGTCATCTAACACCGCCTCCATCCTATCCTTCCATGCAATATAATTTGAGCTGCCCTCAAGGGATTCTCCAATCGTAATCCGTTGAAAGACATCTCAACTTCAACACCAAGAAAACATTGCTGCAAATTCGAATTCCACCAGCACAAAACTCAACCGCTTCAATGTTTGCAATTGCTCCAATGATCAATACTGCTCTGATACCATGTAGAAATTTGAATAATAGTTAAATTATTCACCGATATTATCTTGATCACACACTATTTTAGCTTCATGCATAATACATAACCTCTCCTACCATTGATCATTAATTGCGGAAAATTAAACAATCGCATGCGCACATTAAAACCACATAATCAATCACACATATAAACACAGTATGTAATGGGAAAGCTTAAAGCTGAAAACCCCCAACTATTTGTATATTATAATTATAGATTTCATGTTATAATACATAGCACAAAGCCCCTCACAAGCTCTCAGCACTATCTCACATGCTACACACTACACCAGCTCAGATCAAGCAAGTCACATGCTCAAATCTCCTCCACCTGTTACCCATCCTCTACTGCGCAATCCAATATGGATAATCATGAGATCCAAGTTCAAATCCCACCAAGATGTACTGCGCAATCCTCATTGGCTTCTCCATCAATGTGTGTGCAAATCTCATGCACCAGTATAGTCACAACTGATAGTCACACTGCTCTTTCACCTACCTCCATCCAGCAGTCTCACCCAGAAGGCAATCATACCCTTTTGAAGTTAGCCGACGTGTTCTTTAGTTGAATAATTAGTTAATAATTAGTGAATTAAATAATATTTAATTCACACAACTCATCTCTAGTGTATTAGCCAGTTAAACTAAATACAACTAGTTCAACTAGTTAACCAGAACACCACCTCCATTAACTCCTCAATCAACTCCACCAAAACTCTGCCACATGAGTCTAACTGAAGTCTAACATGCAAGATGCCATCAAACCCTAGGAACCACGTGATTCCTCTGTCAAATGCATGTGCCACATCCAAGCATCAAACTAAAGTGCTCCAAGAGGATAAGATAATGTTTATAGTCCAAATATTATTAAGAGCTAATAATATTCGACATATCTATTTTTAGACTGGCAATCTAAAAATAGATTCCACCTAGTATGTCTTAAAATAGAAGTCCATCTATTTTTCCCGACTTGATCAACCATCCACAAATAGCACCCTGCAACTCATAGAACATGATCGACATGTCTAAAAATAGACTTTGCGCCAAAAATACCCTGCGAGCCCACTTAGTGAAGGCGACTTCTTTCCACTAAGCTCTGTCATCTTATTGCATTCTCAACAAGAATAGCTATGAGATCAGGAAGAAAAAGGAAATTCCTCTAAAAGAGAACTATAAAGAAAGAAGATCATCTGAAGTATTAAGTAGCTGACAGATTGATGGAAGAAGAGAAGAGAGCAAGAAGCCATGATGATAGAGGAAACCTTAGCAATGAACATATAAGCTAAGAAGACTTTAGCACATTAAATTGATGATCACACTATGCCTCCTACTGCTAGAATTAACAATGTATCACATTAAGAAGGATGAGTAAGAAAATCGCCTATCATCAGTTCATTACATCTTTCAAAAGGTCCACTTGGAGAAATGCAGTTGAGTGAGTAATAAATATTTTAGTAATCAGCCCATGAAGATTCATAGAAAATAAATTGAAGACGTCTTCCTGAAAATATTTATGTTAGAACAATTGAATTGAATATAAAGCAACAATTATTCTAGAGTAGTCCTAGAAAGGAACATGCAATGGCTTTCTTTGGAACAGAAGGACAAAAAAAGAAGAGTGGTAAATAATGCCAAGATCAGATTCAATATATTGATGATTGTTGGTGTGAACAGTGGAAAGATCAATAATGTAATTTATGAAGGATGCATCAATTATGGGTTAATGTGCAAGCTGAATTGAAATCGCTGCATGGTTTATCAAAGTAATATCAATTGGTGTTTAGGTACAAGCAGCATGCCTATCAACAGAATATCAAGTGTTTTCATAGAGCAGTAGTATGATACAGGTCCTCAGGATCAAATGAATATGGCAAGAATGCATCAAGGTAAAATTCCCAGGGTTATCTACATTCAGCATGAAAAGGGCAGTAGCAGTGCTAAAGGATCAGTATTTGATTTACTTGAAGTAGTATATTGAGCACCGAAGAAATATCTTTTTCTATATATAATTTCATGCCTTCCTGAATTTGGTACATGTATATCTTTAAGACCTCTTTTTAAAGATCAGTTACAAAACTGTGTGAAGTCTGTTTGCTGAGTTTTCAATTAAACATCTTGAATATGATTTTGTGGAAGTTCATTATGATAGAACAGTCAAAGTATCTGAAGAATAAAGGACTAGCTGTGATTACCATCTGAAGCTCAAAAGTTTTTTAAAATCATCTAAATCCTACTTTAGCACAAAGGATTTACTGGTAATCCACCTTTAAAGAGAGATTTATCATTGACATACATACCTCCTCATGTCATAAAGAAAACTGCATGATTGATAAATAAGACTAACCAATACATTGAAGGATTTGTTTTGAAAGTACAGTGTGTAAGCAGTCAAAGTCATTTGGTCTATTATATTGAAAGATATTGCCTAATCTCACAATAAGTTGTAAACTCTGGTTTGATTCATTGTTCACAACAGCAACAAGGACCTTTCAGTCTTTAAGTGTATTATCCTTGTCAGCAGTCTAGCTCAGATTACAATCAATAGGTAGTACAGGTGAACCACAGCAACAAAAGATATATTGGCATCATAACAACTGAACAGATGTTGTCTACATATGTGTATTGCAGAAGAAGACTTATCTCATATACAATCTTCCTCAACAGAAATATATTGGTGCACTACATCAGATATAGACAGTAGTATAGCTGAAGCAAGCTTGATATGTCACATGGAACATTCACGATCTTTAAGCTTGGATACAACTATGCATCTCTGATTATAAAAGTATGATTGTATATGGCTGTAATCACCTACAATTTATACAAGTGAAAGGAGTCAGTGCTTTGGGATTTTATCAACTTGCAGTGTACATTCAAGATCAATAATCCTCAAAAGTGCTCTCTCAACAAATCTTTTACACCAGTTTGGAGCAGTAGGGTACAAAGTCAGAAGAAGAAGGCCCAATCACATCTCAGAGAGAGGAAATGTAGAGATAGAATCTACACTGAGAGATGTGCAACCCTTTGCCATTGATGTCAAAGGGGGAGGAAAAGCAGATAGGCAGAGGAAGCATTAGATTATTGGTGGATGTGTTGCCATCAATGCCAAAGGGGGAGACTGTTGGAAATGTTGTCATTGATGGCAAAGGAGATGAAAATGAGGAGCACCTGAAACATCATTCAAGGGGCAGAAAGGTAGCAGAGACATCAGAGGAAACAGAGACAAAGAGAAATAGAAAAATAAAGGCAAAGGAGATAGCAAAGAGAGAAGAAAAGTGGCAAAGAGGTGGCAGAGGTAGAAGAGGCAGGCAGTAGTGAACTGAAGCAGAGAGATATTCAAGGTGCAAAGTAGTGAGGACAATAGAAGAAGGCCATTGATAGCAGATCTGGAGAGACAGAGTAATGAGATCTGGAGAGACAAAGTAATGAGGATAGAAAGGCCACTGTTTAATACAAAGGTTAGTTTCTGAGTTTTGGAGTACTAGTGGAAGTGTTAAAATTAGTTGAAGCTTGTCAATTGTACTCTGGAGCCATAGGGAAGAGCGGCAGAGGGTGGTGTTCTGAAAAGCCTTGGACAAAATTGTTAGAAAGGCCATCTACTGAAGACCAGGCTAGAGATGAATGTAAGTGATTCCATATCTATATATATATATATATATATATATATATATATAAGAATTCATTCCTGAACCATATGTGCATTGTCGGAACTAATCCTGTGTGAATATGCTTGAATTCAATAGATATATGGTAGCCTCTGAAATAGGCTCTGAGATGAAACCCTGCAATTAAAGGAAGAATCGATGTCAATTAAGGTCGATTTTATGTTTCGAATTAAATACGATTAAGGCTTGTATATGCTGTGGAGAAGTTAATTGAAGTATTTTCTGTATCGAAATTCCACGGGAGGCCGAATAAAATCACTCTGCAATAGGAACCTTTGTTTATATGTGAACCTCTGTTTATATAGAGCGTTCGAAGAAGGAGATTACAAATTCTGTTGTGAAATGTCATATGACGTTTTGAAATCTTCGAAGAAGGTCTCTCATTAACGGCACAGTGAGTTATTTAACCTCGGTGTAAGCTGTAGATGAAGTAATTTGAATGCGAAGACAAAGAGAGGGCGGAGTTTATATCAACAAAGGCATTGAAATGTATAGAAGAACGAAGTTAAGAAACGAAGAAGAACCTCCAGCGCAACTAAACGGAACCATGAGGTGTGAACAGTGACGACGAAACCTGGAGTAGAGGGGCGGAACCACGAAGAAGGAACAATGGACGTGGTTTAGAGCAAACCGGTGGTTTTCATCACACCACCTTTGACGGCCAAGCGATTTTCAAGAAATCAGAGTGATTACATAGAGCGACTGACACATGGCATACGGAGGGACCCCAAAACCGCCTTCATTGTGTGCCATCGTGCATTATCGTCTGTGCATCTTCGCCAAGCGATATCCGTCATATCAGTGTTGGTTGCACGATATGTTATTAACCATCGACTGAGGAAATGCATTAACAAGTGGGCTCCACGGAACGTGTATATATTATAATATGCATCGGGGTTGATATATATACAATATCTGATATATTAAAGTGGAATGCGCACATAAGAATAGCCTGGAGTTGATTATACGTTTAATACATATGGATACATTTTGAAATGCCTAAGGTTTAAAATCAAAGTCGAAGGTTGAGATACTCATTGACGCCCTCATAAACAGAGTTCAATATAACTTATTGACCAGTGGAGTCAAATTATAAAAACCAAGTATATGCAGAGACTTCTATGTAATGGCTTGGCCAGAATATTTAAATATTAATTCGAAATATTGTAAGTTTGGTTTTTTATTATGGTTTAACCACAGTTTTGAAGATGCCGAGAGTTGATTAAACCAAAGGTTTTGTAGTAAAAACTATTCAAAAGGTGTTTTCACTCTGAAGACTTTGGAATATGTGGGTCCCGATATATATGGTCCCATATGAAAAATTGTAAAGATTGAAATATGAATGAATTTATATGTATGGTTTTATAACCATGGAAAAATGAAGTTTCTACATTAATTCAAGTTTGCCCAGATTTAAAATCAGCTGTTATATTAAAAGACAATTATATGTGCAGTAGTTACACAACTGCAACGGAAGAGAGAGAGGCAGTTGCAGAAAAATGTACAGTGATCCAAAAAGTCTGAAGGGGGTTGATTTGAAAGTATATTATATGGATAGATAGGGTGTAAGCAGGGAGCCTGAGCACAGAGATTAATAATGAACATACATTTCCTAGATTTATATTTATTTGAGGATAAACTTGAAAAAATAGTTATATATGCAGCAGGTGCACAAAAGTACAGTGAACAGGTGAATAAACACAGGGATGAAAATGTGGGCCTAACAGAGGTAAAAAAAGAATGTAGGAACTGGAAAAATCACAGGGAATTTTGCAGGCATGATGAACAGAAGTATGCAGATCAGTTACTTAACAGCAACAAAAAAGACAAATCCAGTAAAGCCAAAATCCAGAAAAGGAGCTGAGTGAAATTGAAGTGTGTAACTGAAAATGTGAATGTAAATGTTGTAATTAATTTTTTATTGTTTGTGATGCATTGGCAAGTCTCCAGTAGGAAAGCAAAACTCCCACTGTAATATTGAAATTAATGCATATTGTTATATTTTTCTGAATGAGCGGGTAAAAGAAATGAGAAGGTACAAGGCAAAAAGTCAGGACTATTCACTTCAAATTCCCCGAGGAATGTAAAAATTCATGTGATGAACTCTATATATAATATCAACTTGATGTGCATAAAGTAGGTTAGAGAGTGAGTGAAGAGAATGCAGAAATGAAGCAGTGAGGCAGAGAAGAAAGAGGAGTTGAGCAAAGAAGAAGGAGGAGCTGAGCAGAGAAGAAGGAGAAGCTGATAGAGAATCTGAGAAGATGCAGAGATGATACAGGGCAGATATGAGAATAGATGAACAATAGAGCAGATGGAACAGGATAGAGCTGATATCCAAGGTAAATCAGCAAGTGTTTCTCTTTTGAAAGAGTAAGGAAGTTGGAGCTTCCCTATCAAGTTGTAGCTTGATAGATGTCAGTTGTAGCTGACTGAGGTAGGAGCCTCCTGTAGTTTGGTGCCTGCAGAAAATAGATGGGAGTTGGTGCTTCCACATCAATTTGTAGCTTGATAAAATGTCAGTTGTAGCTGACTGAGGTTGGAGCCTCCTGTAGGTTGGTGCCTGCAGAAAATTGATAGGAGTTGAAGCTTCCTTGCAAGTTGTAGCTTGCAGAATTGAGGTAGGAGCCTCCTGTAGGTTGGTGCCTATAGAAAATCAGTGGTGAGAGGGATTTGGAGCTTGCCTTTGCATCACAACAATAATAAGATGTGGTTTTATCCCTTTATGGGTTTCCACTTATATCTAGTGTCTCTGTGCATGATGTTTATGTGTTGATGTGGTTTATCTCATCTGTTTAATACTTGCTGCTCTCATATTAAATCTACTGTTGCATTATATTAATACTTGCTGCTCACATTCTAAGACTACTCACATATTAAGTTGAACAGGAAATGAAGGTGTAAATAAGTTTTAATGAAAAAATTTTAAAAGTCCATGAATGTGTTAAATTGATTCACCCCCCCCCCCCTCTCAGTTTAACTAAAGGTTCAACATGAGCCACGCTTCGAGTTAAATACTGGTACTGGTCATGTATCGACTTTCCTCACTTACCTTACCTTTGCTTTTACTTGCGCCACCTGTTAGTCTCGAGGGGCCCACTGAAGAGTTCTGGCGGAGACCTGTGAAGTCTCCTCACGATGCACTGCCACCCCACGGAATGATCAAAACCTGCCCCCACCAACCTGTGACATCATGTGTTTCGGGGGGTATAGCTCTGCCCTCCTTATATCATCCTTGGTACCCCCGGAATCCCTCCACATGGCAGCGATACTTGGACTATCCCATGTATGGCTCACGACCTCTTTGCTTAGCTCTAACACACCATTTACTCCTTTGTCTACATTTTTTGCTATGAGGGGAGTGTTTTCATACTTCCCTCATATCTATTTGGTTCGCTTAAAATTCCCAAGGTTATTTCTTTGCTTACCTCAAATTATATTTTTGCCAAACCTTGTAAGATGAGAGTTATCATAACAATAGAAGAGATCCTCTTTCTAATATCATTGAACAACTTGGCAATCATCATTTCTCTACAGCGTGAAACTTTAAATGTGCATGCAAGTGAGAACCTACAAAGCTATATGTGTGGAGACTGTGTTTTATTTGAGTGGAAATGATCTATGTGATGTCCAAAACTTGCATGAGGGGACAAAGATTGACATCTGCGTTATTCAGATTTAGTAGCATAATAATTGGTGGCTAATTAAGGAGAAGTCAACTAAAATTCTCCTAGGAGAGACCCTATTCAGTCAGAAGCGTTGTACAATGATTTGAAATCTGCACCTGAGGAAGTCGATCCTTCTTGGGAAGAAGGAGCAACGATGACCCACTTCTTCGCATTAATATCCGAAGTTTTTTTTTCCTTCAGCGAGCACAGTGAAATCCCTTCTTTGGCCAATTTTTTTCCAAAATATTTAATAAGTATGGTGCATTCTTTCTCAATTTTAACATAGTGATTTTTCCATTTTTTTATAAAGTGATTAAAGGAAAAAATAAAAAATAATAATTATTACATTTTTAAAACTAAAATTAATGGAGAGATAAGGTGTGTAGCAATAAAGTGTAGTTTCTATTTTGAAATTACTAATTCTTGAGTGATTTTTAGGTTAGTAATTTTTTGGAGTGATAAGTGTGAAAAGTTTTGTATTTTTTTTTTTTTTGGAGAGATAAGGAGTGGATAAAATATTTTTTATTTGGGACTCATAAGGGTGAAGATTGAGATTAATTTTGTACTAAGGTGTATTAAATTTTTTTTTTTTTGAGAGATAAATTTTATTTTGGAGTGACAAGTGGGATTTTTATAAAGTGAGGATTTTTTTTCTTGTAATAGAGTGATAAGGTGTATTTTTCTAAGGAGGTCATTTTAATATTTTATTGAAGATTTTTTTTACTTCTAGGTGGCCGAGTCAGTTTTGAAGGCGATTTTCTTCCAAGGAGTTCTACAACTTTGAGAAGATTCTATGACGCTGTGAAAGTTGATGTACTTAAAATTTAATAAAGACATTTTTTTTTGGGTGATTGTGTCCTAGATCCGCCCGAAATTGAATAAGGGGATCTAAAGTACACCATGAGTATGATGGCGCATGATTCTTGATGTTGCTTATGTTTTGTGTTAGTTTTTACACTATCTTTGTAAACTTCTACAATTCTACAAATGGTTACACTTTTGATCGACATGGAGTACCATATGGATGTAAAAACAACATTTCTCAATGGTGTTATAGAGGAGGAAGTGTACATCAAGCATCCAAAAGGTTTTGAGACATTTGATTGGGAGTCTCATGTGTGTAGACCCAAGCGAGCATTATATGGTCTCAAACAGGAACCCCAGGGTTGGTGCACTAGGATCGATAGTTATCTCACTGATTTGGGCTTCTCCGAAAGTGAAGCGGATGCAAACCTATATCATATTTTGGTAGAAGGTAAATTCCTTATCATTATTTTATATGTTGATGATTTAATATTGACAGGTGATGAGCAGTTGACCAACTCTTGCAAGGAGGACGTTGCAAGGGAATTTAAGATGAAGGACATGGGTCTCATGCACTACTTCCTCGAGTTGGAAGTATGGCAAGGTGATCGGTAATTATTTGCGTCTCAACGCAAGTATTCCACCAAGATACTACATATATTTTACATGGAGAGTTGTAAGCCCACGGAGACACATTTAACAATCAACTAGAGTAAGGAGGATGCAAATTCAAGTGAAGAGGTGTATGCTACCATTTATCGATAACTAGTGGGTTTGTTGACGTATCTTGTGAACACACAACTAGATATGTGCTATGCAGTCAACCAGCTGAGCCAAAGCTATGGTTAGGCTGACCAATTTTTTTTGGAAGGTGGTGAAGCATGTTTTACGATACCTCGGAGGCACTACCTAGTATGGATTATGGTACAGACAAACATAGGGAGTGAAGTTGTGTGACTTCATATATGCAAATTTGGAAGGGAGTCCATTTGACCAGAAGAGTACATCAGGTGGAATTTTTTGTGTTGGGTCTACAATAGTTTCTTGGTACAATAAGAAGCAAATATATGTGTCGCTCAACTCGGCAGAAGCAGAATAGATGGTTGCAAGTCAAGCAACATGTGAGGCAATCTAGATGAGCAAGATACTTGTGGGACTTTTTGGTCAGATGATGGATCCAACTACGATCTGTTGTGATAATCATAGTTTCATTAAGCTCTTCGAGAATTTGGTATTTCACGATCCATCCAAGCATATAGTATTCAGTATCAACATTTTATGGAACTGTGTGTAGAGGCAGGTAATGTCGCTACACTACATTCCAACAGAGGAACAATATGCTGACATACTTACGAAGGCTTTGTCAAGAGGAAAGTTCAAATTTGACAAGTGTAGAATAGGAGTGGTTGAAAATCATGTTCTTGCAAAGAGGGAGTGTTGAGAAGTGTAGCAATAAAGTCTCAATTTGACTTTGCCTTGGTCAAATTTAGAAAATCCAAATTTTCATAGCAGCAGACAACTTGCTAGAAGTTAACTGAGGTAACATGGCTCCTGTCACTTATTTATCTCAATAAATTTGAGTTATAGGACTTGGAGTTAAATTAAGAATGTGTGATTGCTAATTTGTAGCAATCAAAGTCATTTATTCCATCTATATTCATTTAAATTAGTTCTAATTGTTGATAGAACTAGTTAGAGGTCAGTTGTGTAGTGGGACAATAGTCTAACTCAGTGACCATCTAGTCAATTGATCAGTCAACTCAAAATAGCTAGGGCATGCAAGGAATTTGAGTTCCTCAGCTATGGTGGAGATTCCAAGGTAGTGTAACAAGCAATTCTAAACTAGTTTGAGTGTAAAAGTGGTGCATGTTGTCAAATGATCAATCTTGGGAATTGCATAATCAATTGGAGAAAAAATCCTAAAAAATAGGAGTTATTCCTCAGGATTTCGCAAGGAAATAGGGGCTCAAGAAGAGGCATAAATTGACTAAGTTTGGGTCATAGCTTCTCATTGAGCAGAGAGATAGGTTATTCACTTGCAAGTTGTGCTTAAAGAGGGCAAGAAATTGTGATACAGTCTCTACTCATTTGATTAATGCAAATAGGTTTGAGGGGTTTTTCCCAGTAGGGTTCCCCTATAAAAATATTGTGCATGTGTGGTTTTTCTTATTGCATGTTTTTTAATGTTGTTCTAAATTGTGAATTGAATTCTGCAGATCAGTAGAGTAGAATTGTGTCTCTTGATTTAGGTTAAACTTCTTGAGAAATTGCAATTCTATCACCATATTTCTACAAATGAAACTCATACCATTAGAGGTAAAGTACAACACTTGATACATTATTATGGTTGTAATCTTACAACCATTCCATGCTCTTCCCTTAGCTAGAAACTTGTTCCATATTGTCTCTCACTCATATAATATTTTATCAACTTGGAAGTAATATCTTTGGGGTAATCAACCTCTCATGCACTTTGGACTATGGATCTTGATCAGGAGATCATGTCCATAGTTCAAAAATGCTCAAAAATGTTTGCAACCTAAGCGAATGGAAAGGTCTCATCACTGTGATTCTGGCGCCATAAACGGTTCGCAAAACAAAGGTCATATGCAGAAGTTATGAAGGTTTGAAAAGCCGAGTAAACTCTAGAAAATGACTTTGACCAAGTTTGACTTGTCAATTTAAAAAATTAAAAAGACAATATTGCAAAAATTTTCCTAGAATATTCCCAAGAATATTCCATTCGGCTGAATTATAGTTTAACATGTGGCAACATTTGATTGAATGAGGTTTGACTTTGGAATTTCTGGCCAAATAAGGGCTGCCATGTGGCCCCAGGCCGAAGGAGGAATGGCATATCAATTTTTTTTTGAGTTAACAGGAATTGAACCACGAACCTCCCACCTAACAACGTAGCGCCCAATCATCGCTTCACAGGATTGTTCTTATTATCCATTAGACACGCATACATTAAAGGTTTATTGTTGTGCATATGGAGGACCAGGAAGGGCTAGCCCCTCCCTCATGCGACCAAACCCCTATGTCCAAGCTCTTAAAGAAACGATGGATTTTTTTTTAATGGTGTTTAATTAACCATGATACGTGGCTAGCCCACTAATTTTATCATTAGCACTTAAAATGCACTTAGCTTTAAAGCATGCTTATCCACTCGTTAATCCACGTTTAATTAAACTAATCTGGTTTTTGGTTGGTAGAAATTATGGTGGGCACGCCATATTTGGCGAGAATGGCCAACTTAACTGGAGTTAACTCCAGTTCTTCACATTTAGTGGAGTTTTTAAGGGATATTGGGCAGTTTAATGTTTTGGCCATAACTCCTTGGATATTTGACCAATTTTGATTAGTGAATAGTCAAATTTGGGTATTATCGACATTTTGAACACATTGGCAGGGGTTTCAGAGCCATTAGAGGTAATATTGTACAGGTTTAGCTTCAAGAGATGTCAAGGAGCCACTAGGGCCACTAGGGTGTTTTCAGTGTTTTGAGCATCCATTCTCTGTTTTATGCAAATGAATAGTCATTCCTAACTAATTCAAGCATTATGGAGCTATTTTTATTGAGAGAACAACCATTTGAGGCTTTTATTCACATGTACTTACCATTTTTGAGCAATAAGATATGAGGGACATGCCATTGGGAGCTAGACCAACAGATGTAGCCCAGGAGGGGTGAACGGCTTCATCAAATTTGCTGAGTACTGTTACATGTGATGTTTAATTCTCTGTTATTTACTGCTGTACAATGTTATACAAGCAATTTGCATGCTTTAACCTCACATAGAAATCTGTTTAACTAAGTTAAAACCATTTGTTTCAGCTACAAACTTCAATAAACCTTATGCACACAATTTAATCACTGTTTGGATACTTAGCACAACAAAACTAATACATTCCATTCAGACCAGATCTCATTTGAATCATTAATTCTGACCTCTAATTAAATTAGTAATAACCAATAAAAATTCTTTAATATGTAACAACAACCATTCATTTCTTATATATTCCAATTCTTCAGAGAATAAAAATTTCAATTCAAGTTGATTTAGTAATGAATAAATATTTCATGACATTACACATCACATTTTCCCATCATATATCCCCTTATATTACCCCTATTGAAAACTTTTTGAAATATTCATTTTCCATAGAGAGTTAAAAAAAAAAAAAAACACCTAATCTTTAAGTAACATAACAACCCTAATTTTCTTCTACCAATAAGATTATATAATCAAAATAATCCATATGACACATACAATATTAAAAGCATGTTTCATTGACATTATCAAATACATTTGTACTTCTGAGATAGTTATCATGTGTGACATTAATTATGATTTATTTAAATCTTGAAAATTAAAAATATTCTATATCATCTATAAACTTGTGGACTTTACTACTCAATGCATGCATTGTGTATGTCCACTAGGGCACTAAATTCCTAAATAATAAAATAACATAAGTGATGTATAAAAATAACGAGATAAATAGTAAAGGTCAAGGTTGGATAATTAGGCACAAAGTAAGGTGAATGTTGTTATACATTTATTCCCATCTCCTTTGTGGGGTGGGTGTGAATGGGCCCTACTTTGCTCCATTTGGACTAACATTAACAATGTTTTGTGATTTTTGTCCACTGTCAGTTAAGTTGGAAATGTGAGCAATCATGACCCTGTAGATGCTGAAGGGGACAACACTGACAAACAGGCCATAAAGATATTATTATTATTACTGTACGGGCATCCATGTGCATGTGATTGAAGTACACAACATACCAACAAACAAATCTTGAAGATATTATTATAAATGTTACTCATGACAAATGCTGGGGATGTGGTGGGACATCAATTACGTGGGCAATGGATACTGACATTGCTGACATTGGTTTCTCTTCTCGCTTCGTGGGTCGGTGGATGTTGCTGTCGAGGTTTTTAACATTAAACAATTTAAATAAATAAATTTTATTTGTAAAATATGTAGGATTAATTTAAGAGTTTTTTTTTTTTTTAATTCTATATAAAAGATATGTCTGTTTTTTATTTTGAAATTAAAAAAAAAAAAATATTATTTTATTTTTTAAATGAAATGAAATGGCAAAAATCTGTATTATTAAAAATATTTAGATTTTTTTCATAAGAAAAAAAATGTTAGTTTATATTATGTATGAGTACATTTAATCACAAAAAGTATGTATCATGTATACAATGTCTAACATAGTTTTTTAGAGAAAGTAAGCTCATACAAAAAATACAAGTATGTCATAGTGAAAGTCCAAAAAAAATCTAAATTAGAAGGCCAAAATTCGTACATATTTCAATTTTTTTTGTGGGTTTGAAATTGAGCACAAAGATTCAATCTAAACCTTCAAACAAGTTTCCGGTGACACAAAAACTTCAATGCCTTTCTAACTAAATATTTTCCAAAAGATCCCCAAAATAAAAACACATTTACATTTTATTTGAGTGTTTGAAGCTTTTCCTTTAACTCTACATCCAGAGAATCCTTAATGGGAATAGGGGATCCACATTAACAATTTTTTATTTTATAATAAATAAATAAATTATAAAAAATAGAATTGAGTTTATTTAATTAATAATTTAAATTTTTTAGATGTAAAGAAATAAGTTAATCGCTAAAAATCTAGAAACCTGCACTAAAAAGTAATTCAAGATAATGTATTTTAAATAATGATAATGACTTAACCTACATTCTTAAATAATAACCATAAATAAATATCCTCCCTATTAATTTGCAACTAAATTATAATAATTTATTCCGCCACTAAAAAAAATATTAATAACTTAGTAACCAAAATGAAAGAAAGCTCATTGTTTATATTATTATTAGGATATTAGGATTTGGGGTGTTGGTCATTAATGATGTGTGCACAAAACATAACATTGTTTTTAATACACACAAACCCAATCTCTTCCTTAAGACTTCTCGACTTTCCTTTTTCTATTTTCCTCTGTGGGTTTAGTAGATGTGGATGTATAATCATTAATGATGAAACAAGAAAATATATAAACTCTATTTTCCTAATCAAACATTACTTTTTTTAACAACAAAACGTGTATAATTTACCAATATAAAACTTGGGCAAAGATAAACTTTTTCAAATTTTATAGAAAAAAATTAATAAGTATTCCAATTTTTTTTTTTGACTTTTTTAATTAACATTTAGAAAAAAATTTGAATGTAAATATTCACGGGAGAATATTGTTATTAGAGAAAATTCTTAAATATTCAAACATTTTTATTCATTTTGGTGTTTGATAAATTTGTTTATATCTAGGGAGAGAGTGTATTTAGGGTCCACACATATTGCTTTTTTACCATATATTTTTAAATTAGACACTAAAAATTGTATGTGAATTATTTTATTTTATTTCGGATATGTTTGGTTGTTATTTATTTTTATTGAATATTTTTTTTTATATCAATCATCTCCACAATACTATATATATATTTTTTTAATTTTTCATCGCCAAAATACTATAATTTTTTAAAGTTTTTTTTTAATAAGTTTAAATTTCTAATTTTTATAGTTTTCAAAATAATATGAAAAATTACATATGATTTATAATATCTTGTATTTGAACCTACTAGGTGTAGTTTAATTGGCAATTGCCTTGTTATGAAGTTATATGTAAAGCAAGAGATTCAAAGTTTAAATCCTCATGGATTAAACGAACAAAAAAACAAGAATACCTTACATTTGACATACAAACATAACCTTAATACTATCAAGTTAATATTACCAAGTTTGGTGTAGAGACATAGTGCATTAACATTAACGAATTTCAATAAATTTGGCATCAAGAGAGTGCCTTAACATTAAAGTTTAAATTCATGAGCAAGGAAAAAATATTTTATATAAAAAATCATTAATGATATGAATTTTTTCTAGGCAATATAAAAACAATTCTTCGATCAAGAGTGCTTAAACTTTAAATCCATAAATAAATCCATAAGGCAACATTGTATATAATATATGAAAAACCATTAATGATGTCAAATTTTTTCTTAGAAATTGAAAATTTTTCAATGCCCCTTCATGCATTACTTTTGGCATATGGACAAAATGCAAAGTATTAACAAGCTTTGAATTTATAAGTATACAACCAAAAAAACCATAAATGATGCACAATAAAAATAACTATAGATGAATATTGCAACGGAAAAGGTGAAAATACCAAAACTACCCTTAGCATTGTTCCTCATGTTATCATTACAAATATAATGCTACATGTTCCCAAAGTTATCATTTGTTATAATTTTTCCACTCTAACATTTGGTATAATTTTCTGTGCTTTGTAGGTGGAATTTTGATGAATGCACACGAAAGTCTGATGAAGTAGATTAGCCTGACTCATTAGGATATCTTTTTCAAACTTGAAATGTAGAAATCCAGTCATCATGCATTTGATGCTCATGGCTACCACATGCAATTTATACAAAGGTTTGATCTGGTGGGTTGACTTCGCATGTCTAACACATTCGGTGGCACAAATATGATGTAAAAAATGAAAATATTCAAGTAATTCTTCCATATTAATCACAATAAGAAATTTTGGGTCAAAATTTTGAACCAAACAATGTGGTTCATCATCAATATTAAGATGATGTTGAACCACATTGGTTGGTTCGAAACGTCGGCCCAAAATTGGTCATTGGGATTAATTTCAAAGAATTTCTTGAAAACATTATGAATCACAAAGGTCCAGACTCAAATAAAATGATAGTTGTAGGCCATTTTACGACACCCTATCCTACATTATCCATTAGAGTGGCAATAGGGTGCGAACAAATTTTTTTAGAGGTGGGTGTCAAAATGATGACATGTTGGGGGAATTTTTGATGCAAATCTAGTAGAAACTTTGTGCTCAATGATAATTGTTCTATTAATATTCCTACAAGTGGATGATGATTTGAAAATAAATAAATAAATTTTTGTACACTAAAAGTGATGGTTATGATGCATTGGATGTAATGTAACTACACCACCATAGTTTCCTAGGTTCCCTTGTTATTGTTGGGTGTGGAGCCTGATTATCTTGTTTATTTTGCATCATAGCGTTGGACCCCTGTACCTTAATGGGGCGGAAATGCCGCCCGTAATCAAACGCTGCTTGGGGGGTCGAGGGGGGGGAAGATGCATTTTTATGAGTCTACCACCCTGGGGGTTTCGAGGGTAGCGCCCCTAAAGCTAAAAAAAAATGTAAAATTGCCTTGTAAAAGTATAGTAATTTCTAGTCAATATGGGATGTTCATTAGGCGGATGATATGACGGTAGAAGTTATGTTTAGTTTAGGGGTTTTTTTCCCTAGAAGGCAACCCCTCTTTTGTATGAGGGTATTGTATTGCGGCTGTGTATTGTAAGTGTATTCTCAAAGTGAGAAACAGATCTGTTGTAGGTTGCGTCTCTTCATTTTGCTGGATAATAGAAAGGAAGGACTAGTTGTTTGAGGTGGACGTAGCCCAAACTGGGTGAATCACGTATAAATGTGTCTCTCTGTTTTTATGTGTTTCTTGTGTTTATGTTTCCGCATATATTTTATTTTTTCCATTGCTCTATAATATATAATTTTCTAACAACTAGTATCAGAGTTGAAGGTCCATTTGGCTGATAAACTCGCATGAAAGAAGGGTTCCTATTTCGAGTGGGAGCAATGGCGGAAGATGGTAAATTTAGGGTCGAGAAATTTAATGGCCAAAACTTCCCGTTGTGGAAGATGTAGATGGAAGATTATTTGTATCAGAAATATTTGTACCTACCATTGAGCGAAAAAACAAATAAGCTAACGACTATGATAGAGGTAGAATGGGAGATTCTCGATAGAAAGGCACTTGGAACAATACAGTTATGCCTCGCAGCATCGGTAGCCTTAAATATTTCGAAGGAAACAACAACAGAGGGTTCGATTAAGGCATTCACGAAACTATATGAAAAACCCTCAGCCTCAAACAAGGTATTTCTTATGAAACGTTTATTTAATAAGAAGATGTCGGAAGGTGGATCTGTTGCAGACCATTTAAATGATTTTAATACAGTTACCAGTCAGTTAAGTTCTGTAGGGGTAAAATTTGATGACGAAGTTAGGGCTCTGTTATTTCTGTGCTCATTGCTAGAAAGCTAGAATGGTTTAGTTATGGCCATTAGTAACTCTGTCTCTGGATCTAGTACTTTAAAGTTTGATGATGTTGTCGGTGCTATCCTTAGTGAGGAAATGTGATGGAAAAGCTCCGGTGAGACATCGGGTAATGCTTTGAGTGCAGAGTCCTAGGGAAGAAAAATGGAAAGAGGAAAGAGCTCAAGATATCACAGTAAATCAAGGGAAGGCAGATCCAAGTCCAGATCAGGGATAGTGTGCTGGAAATGTGGAATGAAAGGACACCTGAAGAAAGACTATAGATCTCGGAAGGGAAACGAAGGAGACACACAACAAGAAAACAATCATGAAGCAAATGTGACAGGTGATGTGTTACAAGATTCTTTGATTCTTTCTTTCGAAAATGTTACTGATTCTTGGGTAGTAGATTAAGGGGCCTCTTTCCATGCCACACCTAATAAGAAATATTTTCATGAATATTTTCAAGGATATTTTGGACAAGTCCGTTTGGGTGATGATAAAACCTGTAAAATTGTTGGAATGGGTAAGGTTCTTGTAAAATAGCAGACTGGAAACCAATGGCTCTTAAAGGAGTTAATGCATGTTCCAGATCTGAAGAAAAATCTGATTTCACCAAGGCAGTTAGGTGGTGAAGGTTTTTTGAAAAATTTCACAGATAAAACTTGGAAGGTCACCAAAGGAGCCCTGGTAATAGAAAAAGGTGAAAAGGTTGGTACATTGTATTTATGCAATGGTATTTCTAACTCTGTTAATTCTTTAACTTCAAAAGGAGCAGATGCAACATTATGGCATCATAGGTGTTGCGGTTCCTATCTTTCGGCCAGATTGGCAAGACCAAAAGATAAGACAACATCAAACCACTTTGGGATCCTAGGATCTAGCCCTCCTGGATCTAGAGAGGGATCTCCCTATAAATGTAAAAAATGATATATCCTTAAGGCTCAAAATGAGGTATTAGGCTAGATATGAAGCACAAGGGTTTTTTATTTTGTTTGTTTGGTTGGAGATCATTAACTGAGAAGGTTATGGAAGTAAAGAAGGAACTAAATAGAAGGATGTTTTAGCATGGGAAGATAGGTCAAGAGAAAGGTTAATCCATTGGGCTAAGGAGTCATGAAAGTGGAGTACTTGCATAACAACTATCCAAGGGTTTTCATAGGGCAAGTTATCTATACTAAAGGGTCTTTTGGATAGATGGTGAAATGGAACATTAAGAATGGGTGAAAGAAAGAAACTAAAGTGTAGGCTAAGATTAGGTAAGATGTCATCTAAATCCAGACCTACTTTCAACATACTCTCAAGGAAGACAATCTAGCTGCTCTCATAACCACTTTCAGATAGGTAGAAAACATTTAAGATTAAAACATGGAGTAAGGCCTAAGATCAGAGAAGGAATTTTAACCTTCAATGCTTTTGACACTCACTCAAAGGGATCTTAGAAAGGCCAACTATTAGAAAAAGGACCTTAGTGGACAAGGCTAACTCTAAATCCCCAGTATGCCAATTTTTCTAGTTGAAAACAATTAGGAACATCTAAGAAACAAACTCTAAATTCATACATCAGTAAGCATGGACCTGCCAACTTCTATACTGGTTAAATTATGATGAATTTGTTCTCAGATACACAAATAGTAGAAAACATCAAAGATAAGAAGAGCAGGAAGCATTAGGGTACTTTACAGCAGTATATCCTAATCTAGATTACTGATTCTTATCATAGAATAATGGATAGTGTGAAAGACATGAAATGAGACAATCACAGTAAGGAAAACATCACCCGTAATATAGACCAGGATCCTGTGAAATTTTCTTGTTCAATTGATGTGAAAAACCAGTCACATACTTTGAGTTCAATGGCTCTTTACATTCCAAAATTCTCTTCCCAGCCTACTAAATTACAAACTACTTAGCTACTTTCCCCACTAACAGTTCTAACAGTCGATAAAATCCCTATCAACCAACAACAACCCTTTACAATGTATTCTTTGGAGTTCTTATAGGAGAATGAGTGATAGCAGGAGTAGATGTAAACTTAATTGATTCATTAAAATAGAGTGGAGGAAGTTCAAGTGCCCATTTTGCATAATGGTTCTTCATTAACTGTGTGTACCCTGTAGTCTGGTTCAGAAGTCCTTGTCATGCTGAAAATATCTTCAGGTATGTTCTTTGAAGTACTCTGGCTGCATGGTGCTCTGTTTTGCCTTTTGAAATAAGTAAAGTGAATAGAAAGTCTGCAAGTCTTCCATGCTTCCATAACTACTATCCTGACAACTTTAGAAGCTTCTGTCAGCGTAATAATGGTTCTGGAATTCGATGGAAGATGGTAGAAGTGATGTAGCTAGCCCTTTTTGGAGAAAAAATGTTCTGCTGATACTAAAACACATATATGGCTTGTTTCGTGTGTTTTAGGCTTCATTAAGCCTCTTAATCATCTTTATGGTCTTCATCTGTGTCCTTTGAGCTTTAAACATTGGATTTTAGGCGTTAAATCTTTAATAAGGAGCCTTAAATCCCTTAATCTGTCCTTTGATACTCTTTTCTGCTTTTGCTGACTGTTTCTGGTGCATGTGCAGGTTTAATGGCGCTGGAGGTTTCAGATCAGGGTTTTATAGCCTGATCTTTGATAAAATCATGCTGTTACCCTCTTTAGGAGTCTTCCCTGCAATATTCGGCTCTGAAAATAGAGCTCTGCACTCTATAAAACGTTGTCTGTGTCTATGAGATGGAGTGGGTTCACATCCCTTTAAAACCTGCAAAAACAGGATCAACATGTTAAGAAACCCAAGTGGGAGGGAGGATGGGTGCCCTGGAGGGCCAGAGGATGGTGGTGCAGGCAAGGAAAATGGTGGAGGCAGGCGAGAAAATGAATGAAAACACAACTGAATGGTGAAAAATCAGTTTGATGGAGTTTGGTGTGTTATGCGTTCTGGACCGTTAGATTAAGTTTAACAGAGGTAATCAACGATCGAGATTCACTGATAGGGTCATTGGGGAGGAGAAATGAATGAACAATGGGCAGAGTTAAAACTATATCGCGACCGTCGGATTTCGTTAAACAACGGCTGAGATCGTTTGAATTGGACTTGTTAGGGAGCAGATGAATGGAGAACGAGCGGGGGTGAGATCTAACCGTGGCCGTTGGATCATATCCATCAACGGCTGCGATTGAATATGAAAACTCAATGCGGAGGGGAAAAGGTGGTAAGGCGGAAAAACAGGATGGTTTTCACGCATGGTAGGAGGTGGTAAGTGGAATTGGCAAAAATCAGGTGATTCCATACACTGCTTGACATGTGGCAAAACAAAACCACCTATATCGCGCTATTTTGGAGCTTTAACTGTCGGTCACTAAATTTACGCGATATGTCACTTCAGCTGTCAGATCTGATGATTTTGATCGGACGGTGTGGAGAAAACCTGATGGGGAAAGATGCACGGGGCAGAGGTTAAATCATCGAGTTTAATTGTGGCCGTAGGATTTGAACGATGCACGGTTGAGATTTAAACAGGCGCGACCGTGTTAAAAAAAGGGAAGAATGGTTATATGATTTGCGAACGGATCCTGACCATTGGATTTGTAGATCCGACGGTGGAGATTAAAAGGTAGGGCGGAGGACTTTGGACAAAACAGAGGGGGTATGGAAAGGAAAGGTGCCCGATCGACCGTTGATCTGTGTAGATCAACGGTTCTCGTCAAATTTAACCACAACGTGGGGGAATGATGAAACAAAGGGAAAATTCGATTTTGATTGGGTTTTATTGGCCCTTAACCGCCGGATACCCGAGCTTTAGGTCTCATGGGGAGGGGCTAAGTGGAATAAGCCCTCAGGGGCTTATCGCTACAATGGAGCAGAGAAAAGGTTATTTAGGCCTTTTAAAGGGTTTTTAGGGAATTTAGGTGCCCAATTGCGGGCTGTAGTTATATGAAGAAGGGGGCTACAGAGAATAAGCCCTCGGGGGCTAGACTCTGTTATAGTGTAAAATAGAGGGTTTTTAGGCCAAAATGATGCTTTTTTAGGTAAAATGAGGGGTTCCTGTAGAGGAAAGAGGGGATTTTTAAGCTAGATAAAGGGAGCTATAAGGTTTGAACAGGGTTTTAAGATCAAATGGAGGGTCAATGAAGGGATTTTGCAGGACTTTTGTGAGGAGAATAGGAGTAAAAAATGAGGATTTTAAAGGGATAAAATGGAGCAGATGGAGGCCTTTTTTAGCATTTTCTTTCACAAACAGTGAGGCTCATCAAATGGAAACAACAGTGAAGAACATATTGAAGGAAAAAAAATACATGGAGGCTTCAAAAATGAAATATTTTCAAGGGAAGTGTTTCTCTTGAAGACTCAGAACATATTTAGCCACCTGTTTGCTATGAAAAAAAATTATAGGTGGCTAACAGTGGCTCCACATGGGGATGGCATCTTCTTGAAGGTGTCAAGAATCTCAGAAAATAATCTTTGGAGTAGGCTAGATGCCTTGTACTTGACACATCTTTTTATTTTCTTTGATCAGCTGCCACAACTCATGAAAACATCTATCAGCAGTAATATTCTCCCAAAAAATCTACCTACCCATCCTACAGTCCTAACATTTTTTCTTCAAGGTGCATTTAGACTTGTAGACCTTTCACATCATCAATTTTTTACAGACAGGAAAATAAACCTATCTACTGCTACCCTTATTTCTCCATGAGACCAGATTAAACAGTTGGTCTCATAGTTTCTCTACCTAAACTAATATCTGCTAGGATTAAACTGTCTAGCAGATTTCTTTCTCTACATTCTAAGACAGAAATTGAAACACAACCAAACCAGGATTAGACTGTTTGGTTTGCTGGACTTTGTAGAAATTAAAAACAGCTAACTAAATGCCCACAGGCTGAGCTTTATTGAAATTTCCTACCTACCCTATTCTAATTTGAGATATTTACATGTTTAGCTTACAAAATCTCTTTTCCAATACATCCAGTCAATCAGATGATCCCATGACTGGTCTTTTTTTCTCATCTCTTTGAGCATGCTGGATAGGTAGGGCCACTCCCCTTCTCTTTGTATTTTCACAACAGCTTTTAAAATTTTTCTTGTTGTATGCAACAAGCTGCTCTTGATGACCTTTGATCCTCTTCAAATCTTTGCAGGAAATTAGCATAAGGATCTTGAAATGATACCTGGTTGTGAGTGTTTTACAAGTAGTTTTCAACCAGGACTGCTTCCCTTTCCACTGGATCAAACAGAAGATCCTTTTGAGAAAGAAAATCTCCTTCATCTTCATCATCATCTGAGCTGGGGGACTCATCATATACTACAGTGCAGCCCTATTGTGGCTCTGATAGGTTTTGCTGGAGTGAACTGAACTCTGTGAAAAAATTAACATGTTCTTGAGTAGGGGTTTCTTTGATTACCTCCACCCTTTCAGGAGAAGGTTCAGGATATTCATCTTGCTCAAGATTTTCTTCATTTATTTTTTCCTCATCCTCTGAGCTAGAAGGCTGCTGACTTCCATCTTCATGGCAATTATTTCTGATGATCTGATATATCACAGAGTGAAGATTCAATGAATCTTCGTCTGCTGTTAGGCTTTCAACACTTTCTTCATCAGTATCATATATAGCCTGCATTGGCTCATCACTTTCTTGAAGTTGCTGGTCCTGATCTTCCTCCCATAGATCTACTGATAATGGTCCTGCAAGCTTAGTTTCCCTTTGGAAAAAATCATCATCAGACAGATCAACATTAGGAAAATTATAATTATAAGCAATGTTACCAATCAAACCTTCTGGACTCTTAGCAAGTATTTCTTCAAAACCATCTGCAAGTTCATTTTTTGATTCAAACTCTTGCTCATCATACATGCTTTGCATGCTGCTTATGTCTTGGAGTGATTTGGTTTGCTTTTCCTGAGGACAAGGTGTAGGTATTTTCCAATCATCATTTCTAGTCTTAACCTCATATTCTTCCTTCTCTATGTTTAGCAAGGTGTTGGCTATCTCTATCAATTTTTCCAGCTTGTTTTCTAAAGAAATCTTCCTTTTTTTCTCTGCTTGGTCCTTCTTTATTGCTTTCAATCTTTCCTCCCTGCACCACAGGTTGTATTCGACAGTAATTGCTTTGTTCTGCATTTCCTCCAGGCTAGAAGGCCCTCTTTCTCTTATATGGAATTCCACCTCAGGGTCAAAAGAACTTGGATAGTGCAATAGGGCCCATCCCAAGGGTGGTTTTATCTCAGAAGGTATTGCATTGTATACCTTATTGAACCTGGCTGAAAAGTTCTGTACTGTCTCTCTTGGTTGTCTTCTCAAATTCTAGTATTCTTCTAGGATGAAGAAGAAATTTCCCAGGACTACCCATCTATCAAGGAAAACTTGAGCAAACTGCTGAAAATTGATGATGCTTGTAGCTGGAAGATCTTTAAACCAACTCTTAACATTTCCTTGTAATGACAAGGAAAACATTCTAATACGCACATCATCTTCTTCTGTTTCATATAAGTCAAGTAAATCCTCAAGCTTTTGAACATGCTACCCAGCAATAATCTTTGGATTTTCTCCATAAAAAAGGGGCAACTTATGTGTGAGCCCTGCAGGAAGGGGTTGGAAGATAAGAGGCAAAAACAAAGGCTTATATCTTTCTATGACCTTTGTGGGTGTAGGTAATGCAACAAGAGAACTATGACTGCTTGAAGTTTCATTAGGGGTCAGAAATACAACATGAGGCTCTTATTTCACTGGGTCTTTCACAGGTGTATGGGTCTGCTCATGGTCTGAAGACTGAGGCCCGAGATCTTTCCCATAATCAATGTGGATATCATCTTTGTACACTTGATCAGGCTTAAAGTAGGAAAGAACGTAGTGGTAGATAAAAACAATGAATTCTTTAAACCAAATCCATCCTAAATGTTCTATCCTTCTATGAGGTCTGGCCATATTTTAGGTTCTTCCTCCAGTGGATTCTTTAGGTCTATTCTTTAGGTTCTTTCTAAGATCGCTTTGATCGGGCGGTTGGGCAAATATGGCCAACTGTTGGGCGGTGGATAGCAGGCTGCTATCCACCATCAACAATTGGATACCAATTTAACCAGAGATTTTGGGTCTTCTGAGGTCTCAAGAGTGTATTAGGTATAACATTCTCAGATTCCCCAACGGAGTTGCCATTATGTTGTGGTTCCTATGTTTTGGCCAGATTGGCAAGACCAAAATATAAGACAACATCAAACCACTTTGGGATCCTAGGATCTAGTCCTCCTGGATCTAGAGAGGGATCTCTCTATAAATGTAAAGAATGATATATCTTTAAGGCTCAAAATGAGGTATTAGGCTAGATATGAAGCACAAGGGTTTTTTATTTTGTTTGTTTGGTTGGAGATCATTAATTGAGAAGGTTATGGAAGTAAAGAAGGAACTAAATAGAAGGATGTTTCAGCATGGGAAGATAGGTCAAGAGGAAGGTTAATCCATTTGGCTAAGGAGTCATGAAAGGGGATTACTTGCATAACAACTATCCAAGGGTTTTCATAGGGCAAGTCATCTATACTAAAGGGTCTTTTGGATAGATGGTGAAATGGAACATTAAGAATGGGTGAAAGAAAGAAACCAATGTGCAGCTTAAGATCAAGTCAGATGTCATCTAAATCCAGACCTGCTTTCAGCATACTCTCAAGGAAGATAATCCAGCAGCCCTCATAAACACTTTCAGACAGGTAGAAAACATTTAAGATTAAAACATGGAGTAAGGCCTAAGATCAGAGAAGGACTTTTAACCTTCAATGCTTTTGACACTCACTCAAAGCGATCTTAGAAAGGCCAACTGTTGGAAAAGGACCTTAGTGGACAGGGCTAACTCTAAATCCCCAGTATCCCAATTTTTCCAGCTGAAACCAATCAGGAACATCTAAGAAACAAAATCTAAATTCATACATCAGTAAGCATGGACTTGCCAACTTCTATACTGGTTAAATTATGATGAATTTGTTCTCAGATACACAAATAGAAGAAAACATCAAAGAAAAGAAGAGCAGGAAGCATTAGGGTAATTTACAGTAGTATATCCTAAGCCAGATTACTGATTCTTATCAGGGAATAATGGACAGTGTGAAAGACATGAAATGAGACAATCATAGTAAGGAAAACATCACCCGTAATATAGACCAGGATCCTGTGAAATTTGCTTGTTCAATTGATGTGCAAAACCAATCACATACTTTGAGCTCAATGGCTCTTTAAATTCCAAACTTCTCTTACTATCCTACTAAATTACAAACTACTCAGCTACTTCCCCCAATAACAGTTCTAACAATCGATAAAATCCCTATCAACCACAACAACCCTTTACAATGTATTCTTTGGAGTTCTTATAGGAGAATGAGTGATATCATGAGTAGATGTAAACTTAATTGATTCCTTAAAATAGAGTGGAGGAAGTTCAAGTGCCCATTCTGCATAATGGTTCTTCATTAACTGAGTGTACCCTGTAGTCTGGTTCAGAAGTCCTTGTCATGCTGACAATATCTTCAGGTATGTTCTTTGAAGTACTCTGGCTGCATGGTGCTCTGTTTTTCCTTCTGAAATAAGTAAATTGAATAGAAAGTTTGTAGGTCTTCCATGCTTCCATAACTGTTGTCCTGACAACTTTAGAAGCTTCTGTCAGTGTAATAATGGTTCTGGCGTTCGATGGAAGATGGTAGAGGTGATGTAGCTAGTCCTTTTTGGAGAAAAAGTGTTCTGTTGATACTAAAACACAGATATGGTTTGTTTCGTGTGTTTTAGGCTTCATTAAGCCTCTTAATAATCTTTATGGTCTTCATCTATGTCCTCTGAGCTTTAAAAATTGGATTTTAGGCGTTAAATATTTAATAAGGAGCCTTAAATCCCTTAATCTATCCTCTGATACTCTTTTCTGCTTCTGCTGACTGTTTCTGGTGCATGTGCATGTTTAATGGTGCTAGAGGTTTCGGACCAGGGTTTTATAGCCTGATATTTGATAAAATCGTGCTGTTAACCTCTTTAGGAGTCTTCCCTGCAATATTCGGCTTTGAAAATAGAGCTTTGCACTCTATAAAATGCTGTCTGTGACTGTGATACAGAGTGGGTTCACATCCCTTTAAAACTTGCAAAAACACGATCAACATTTTAAGAAATCCAAGTGGGAGGGAGGATGGGTGCTCTGGAGGGCCAGAGGATGGTGGCATAGGTAAGGAAAATGGTGGAGGCAGGCAAGAAAATGAATGAAAATGCAGCTGAATGGTGAAAAATCAGTTTGACGGAGTTTGGTGTGTTATGCGTTCTAGACCGTTAGATTAGGTTTAGTAGAGGTAATCAACAGTCAAGATTCACTGATAGGGTCATGGGGGAAGAGAAATGAATGAAAAATGGGCGGAGTTAAAACTATATTGCAACCGTTGGATTTTGTTAAACAACGACTGAGATCATTCGAATTGGAGTTGTTAGGGAGCATATGAATGGAGAACGAGCAAGGGTGAGATCTAACCGTGGCCGTTGGATCATATTCATCAACGGCTACGATTAAATATGAAAACTCAATGTGGAGGGGAAAAGGTGGTAAGGTGGAAAACCAGGACGATTTTCGCACGGGGTCGGAGGCAGTAAGTGGAATTGGCAAAAATCACGCGATTCCATACACTTCTTGACGCGTGGCAAAACAAAACCACCTATATTGCACGATTTTGGAGCTTTAACTGTCGGTCACTAAATTTACACAATATGTCACTTCAGCCATCGGATTTGATGATTTTGATCAGACGGTGTGGAGAAAACCCGATGGGGAAAGATTCACGGGGCAGAGGTTAAATCATCGGGTTTAATTGTGGCCATAGGATTTGAACGATGCACGGTTGAGATTTAAACATGTGCAACCATGTTAAAAAAAGGGAAGAATGGTTATATGATTTGCGAACGGATCCTGACTGTTGGATTTGTAAATCCGACGGTGGAGTTTCAAAGGTAGGGCGGAGGACTTTGGATAGAACAGAGGGGGTGTGGAAAGGAAAGGCGCCCGATCAACCATTGATCTGTGTAGATCAACGGTTCTTATCAAATTTAACCACAACGTCGGGGGATGATGAAACAAAAGGAAAAACCATTTTTGATTGGGTTTTATTGGCCCTTAAGTGCCGGATACCCGAGCTTTAGGTCTCATGGGGAGGGGCTAAGTGGAATAAACCCTCAGGGGCTTATCGCTACAATGGAGCGGAGAAAAGGTTATTTAGGCCTTTTAAAGGGTTTTTAGGGAATTTAGGCACCCGATTGCGGGCTGAAGTTATATGAAGAAGGGGGCTACAGAGTATAAGCCCTCGGGGGCTAGACTTTGTTATACTGTAAAATAGAGGGTTTTTAGGCCAAATGAGGGGTTCCGGTAGAGGAAAGAGGGGGTTTTAAAACCAGATAAAGGGAGCTATAAGATTTAAACAGGGTTTTAAGATCAAATGGAGGGTCAATGAAGGGATTTTGGAGGACTTTTGTGAGGAGAATAGGGGTAAAAAATGAGGATTTTAAAGGGATAAAATGGAGTAGATGGAGGCCTTTTTGAGCATTTTATTTCACAAACTGTGAGGCTTATCAAATGTAAACAACAATGAAGAACATCTTGAAGGACATAAAACACATGGAGGCTTCAAAAATGAAATATTTTCAAGGGAAATGTTTCTCTTGAAGACTCATAACATATTGAGCCACCTGTTTTCTATGAAAAAAATTTATAGGTGGCTAACAATAGGCTTGGACACATGAGTGAGAAGGGGATGAAGATTACTCACTCAAGAAATTTGTTGCCGGGTTTGAAGAATATTGATTTAGATTTATGTGAGAATTGCATTTATGGAAAATAGAAGAGAGTTAGATTTCTCAGAGTTGGGAAAGAAAATAAGAGTGAAATATTAGAGCTTGTGCATACAGATGTATGGGGACCTGCTCAGGTATCATCTCTCGGTGGATCTCATTATTATGTTACTTTTATTGATGATGCAACTAGAAAAAATTGGATTTATTGTATTCAGAATAAATCTAGTGTATTTGATACTTTCAAGAAATGGAAAGCTTTGGTTGAGATTGAAACAAGAAAGAAGTTGAAGTGTCTTAGATCAGACAATGCAGGTGAATATTGCAGCAAATAGTTTGATAGGTACTGTTTAGAGCATGGAATTCGCAGAGAGAAGATAGTTCCAAGAACACCAAAAAACAATGGTGTGTCAGAAAGGATTAACAGAAAAATCATGGAGTGTGCAAGGTGCATGAGATTGCATGTAGGATTGCCTTTACAATTTTGGGCAGATGCTATAGATACTGCTGTTTATATAATAAGCAGAGGGCCTTCAAGTGCCTTGTATGGTGGTATTATAGAGGAAGCATGGATAGGTAAAAAGGTAAAATAATATTTTTTAAAGCCTTTTGGCTGTGAGGCCTTTGTCCATATTAATAAAGAAAATAGAACAAAGCTTGAGGCAAAATCAAAGAAATATACCTTTATTGGATATGGTGTTAATGATTTTGGTTATCACTTATATGATTATGAAAATCACAAAATCATTAGGAGAAGAGATGTAATATTCAATGAAAAGGTCTTGTATAAGAATCAATTGCATGAAAATAAATAGGAAAAAGAAAGCAAAGAATACACAGTTCTTGATGAGATCACAAAAAAAAGTAAAGGTGCCTAAAAATAATAATAATCAATAGCCACAACAACAGCAACCACCACAACAGCAACAGGCACCTCAAACACCTGAAAATGGTGTCCGAAGATCTACTAGGATAATTAGACCCCCGAAACGATACTCTCCTTCATTATATTATTTATTGTTGACTGATTCCAGTGAACCCGAATGTTATGAAGAAGAAATGTAGGTTGAAACCAGGAAGAAGTGGGAGCTAGCCATGAAAGAAGAGATGGACTCCTTAATGCATAACCAGACTTGGGACTTAGTTAGGTTTCCTGCAGGTAAAACTACATTGCAAAATAAATGGGTTTATAGGTTGAAGGAAGAATATGGAGGAAAAAAAAAGTAAAAAGATAGACTTGTGGTGAAGGGGTTTGCACAAAAGAAAGGTATTGATTTTGATGAAATATTTTCTCCTGTTGTTAAGATGACTTCAATCAGAACTATTTTAAGTCTTGTAGAAGCGAAAGATCTACATCTTGAACAGTTAGATGTAAAGACAACATTTATCCATGGAGATTTGGAGGAAGAGATCTATATGCAGCAACCAGAAGGATATGAGGTCAAAGGGAAAGAAAAATTAGTGTGCAGGTTAAAGAAGAGCTTGTATAGCTTAAAACAGGCTCCAAGGTAGTGGTATCTAAAATTTGACAAGTTTATGTCTGAACAAGGTTATACTAGATGTCACTCTGATCATTGTGTTTATCTGAAAAAGAAAAATGATGGCAGCTATATTATATTGTTATTGTATGTAGATGACATGCTTTTTGCAGGGTCTAACATGCAGGAAATAAATGTGCTCAAAAGAAAATTGGAAAATTCCTTTGCAATGAATGATTTGGGAGCTGCAAAACAAATCCTTGGTATGAGAATAACTAGAGACAAGAAAAATTGCAAATTAACATTGTCTCAGAGTGAGTACATACAAAAGGTGTTGAAAAGATTTAATATGCAGAATGCAAAACCAGTTAGTACACATTTTTCTAGCCATTTCAAAATTAGTAAGGAGATGCGCCCCAAGACCCAAGAAGAAATAGATTATATGTCTAAAATTCCATATGCATCAGCAGTTGGAAGCTTAATGTATGCAATGGTCTACACAAGGCCTGATATTGCACATGCAGTGGGAGTTGTAAGCAGGTACATGAACAATCCAGGAAAATAACATTGGATGGCAGTGAAATAGATTCTCAAATATTTGAGAGGTACCACAAATCAAGCAATGTGATTTAGTGGTTTAAACATTGCTCTACATGGATATGTTGATGCAGACATGGCAGGTGACAGAGATAATAGGAGAAGCACTATAGGGTATGTATTTAATGTAGGTGGAACAACTGTCAGTTGGGTTTCAAAAATCCAAAGTGTTGTTGCACTTTCAAATATAGAAGCAGAGTATGTTTCTGCTACAGAGGCTAGTAAAGAAATGATTTTCTTACAAAGCTTTATGGATGAATTGGGTAAGAACAATGATATGGACACGTTATACAGTGATAGCCAAAGTTCCATTCATCTTCCAAAGAACTCAACATTTTATTCGAGGACTAAACACATACAGCTCAAGTACCATTTCATACAGTCAGTTTTTGAAGATGGACAGTTGAAGCTGGAAAAGATACACACTAGCCATAATCCTGCAGATATGCCAACAAAAGTTGTAACCATGGAGAACTGAGAATATGCTCAGTTTAAATTGTTCTTCAAGTATGATGATGAAGATGAGAAACAACCAGGTGCAAAGAGGAGTCATTTTCCAACAAATGAAGCAGCAGTGGAGTTGCTACAAATCAGTCTCCAAGTGGGAGATTGTTGGGTGTGGAGCCTGATTATCTTGTTTATTTTGTATCACAGTGTTGGACCCCTATAACTTAATGGGGCAGCAACGCCGCCCATAAGTAAACACTGCCTCGGGGGTACCGGGGACACAGAGTGACCTCTCTCTTCCATGGGGGTTTCAGGGGTAGCGCCCCCCGAAGCTAAAAACAAATGTAAAATTTCCTTGTAAAAGTATAGTATTTTCTAGTCAATCCGGGCCGTTCATTAGGCGGATGATCCGACGATAGAAGTTATGTTTAGTTTAGGGTTTTTTTCCCCTAGAAGGCAACCCCACTTTTGCATGAGGGTATTGTATTGTGGCTGTGTATTGTATGTGTATTCTCAGAGTGAGAAACATATAGGGAGTCTGTGAGAGAGAATAAAGGATATTATAGTGGATCTGCTGTAGGTTGTGTCTCTTCATTTTGCTGGATAATAGAAAGGAAGGAATGGCTTTTCGGGGTGGACGTAGGCCAAACTGGGTGAGCCACGTATATCTGTGTCTCTTTGGTATTATGTGTTTCTTGTGTTTGTGTTTCCACATATATTTTATTTGTTCCATTTCTCTGTAATATGTAATTTTCTAACAGTTATCATTAAAAAATCGTACACTCAATTAGTCTAGCCAGGGTTCTGAATATTGAACAACCCACTAACTCAATCAAAGTAGAAATAACTCTAAATTTGCAGCTGCTAATGAAATCATATTGGAATCAATATACACAAATTTATTCTACTCAATCTGTAGAAAGGAAAACATACAATAGAAACACATCCAATCATTCAATCACAATGAACACAATATTTTTACTGGGGAACCCAACTGGGAAAAACCCCTCCTTTGTTTATATTATATAAAATGAGGAAAAATTATCTATTACAATGGAAACTTCAATCCTTGAAGCTCAACCTGCACTGCAATAGTGATCTCCTTCTCTTGAGTCTGCTCTGCCCAATAATTAGGAAAAATAGGCCTCTTGCTTCCTCTTATTTCCTTGTGCAATTCCCGCTCCTTAAAAATAAGAAGAGCCCCTATTTTCTTGTGCAATCCCAAGAGAATTCCTCATTTTCTACATGCAAACTATGTACACTCACTAGTATAGAATACTAATTACATTTATGCCTTTTTCCTAAACTCAACTAGGAAATTCAAATTGCATGCATGGCTAGGGTTGTTTTTAGTAATTTGACTAGTTAAATGAGATATCAATGAGTTAACAATAGTTACAACTACCGAATTGAATTCATACTGACTCTATTCATCACTAGATCTCAGATAACTGAGTTTCACTAACTATAACTCCACTATATTTCTAGATCTTAGCAATCAACTCATGCACAACTCTACTTATTTCCCAAAAAATAGTATTGATTCACTTAAATGAGTGATTTGGCCATGTAACTCTTTCTAACTACAATCAAGTCATCCTATTGAAGTGGAAATTCAAATTTCTCCATTTGAATAAGTCACAAATCAAATGAAGTCTTATCTTGCTACAATTTAACACTCCCTCTTAGTAAGAAAAGGGTTCTTCACAACCCTAATCCTGCTCCTCCTGAGGAATGTAATGTAACACAACTAACACTTTCTTTCACTATTATTGTTGCTACTGCAAGAACTGTAACTGAAAGCATCCAAAATACTAAATCAACAGTGTATATGTGCTGCAACTATCTCTTGAGTCTCTAACTACTACTAGCCTCTACACTGTCGCTCAAGATATTACTTCATCAATTGACAATTATCCTTCTGCTACTGAAGATTGTGGGACCCTGTATCAAGGGTAATGATCCATGAGAAGAGTATACTACAACTACTACTTCTCTCCTATGGAACCTTCCCAAATATTATCAAATCTAGGACTAAGGCTCTACATCGCCCAACCTCACTCTTGGAGGTATGGCTGCATACATTGTGAATTCTACCTCTAGATTGTGGATATTTTTAACTTGAACACCAATTTGTTTTACTTATCCACTAGAAAAATGATTCATGTTGTACCCTCCTCATCCCCACATTTTAATTTCTTCATATAGTAGGATATTCCTTCGTGTCTGCCTAGAAGGATAGGCAGAAAAATGGCAAAGGTGATTAAAAATTATTGTAGAGCTAACAAGCACCTGGATGGACGTTTGGCGCGTAGCCAAAGTGGGCTTAAACACCAAACTTAACAGAAAAAAAAAACAGATCCTCTAGGAGAAGCCCCGTGTAGATGTGGCTGACCAAATAATAGTGTGAATGCAATTCTATTGGCCAGAGGTGGAACCCACAAGACGAGCTTACAATTGGTGGAGTTCCCCCTATGGAATGTTTAAAAGGAACAAATTTGAGCATTGGGATAGGAGGACTGGAATGACATCATCTCGACGATGGCACCCCAGTAGGAGAAACCCAAAAGCACTATTAAATAACATAAAGGAAATGTTGGGATAAATTTGAGCGGGTGGGTTCCACCCAACTGTCACCAGCTCAACAGGGTTATAGAGGGAGTCAGAGAGAAAGCGTCAGGATGAAGCTAAGTGGGCGGGGTCCACCCAGTAATAACATCCCGGAAAGCTTTATGAACAACACACAAGTGAAGCATCAGGATGACAGTAAGGGGGCAGGGTCCACTTGGAAGCGAAATCCCGAAGGAAGAGAATATGGGGAAAGAAAAAAAAGTTAGAAGTGAATTGAAAAGGGGTCAACCTTCACAACCATACAAAAATTAGATAATTTCCGAGCAGCTCCCAAGCGTATCCTCGTTAGTTTTATACTCACTCGGTCACGAAAGCACAGATGGAAGTCCAACCCAACACCTTAAGGAATTTTATGAATGCATGGAGCAGCATGGTATTGTTCATGAAGATGTGAAATTGAATTTGTTCATTTACTATTTGGAAAAAAATGCTATGGGATGGTACAAAACCCTACCTCATGGAAACCTATCAACTTTGAAGAGCTTTCACATAGCATTTAGTTATCTTTGCAAACATTTATATCCACCAGATTCTTTGTTTGAAGATTGTTGTGAAAATTTTAATCTGGAAAATATTTCTAAGGATGATGACGTTGTTGAAGATACTTGTGGATCCCAACTCCAAGAAAACATAAACCTGCATCAAGAAGTGTTGCCCAACAATCAAGAAAAGGAAGAAGGAGACATTGTTAAGCTGCAAAATACACCCTTAAAGATCTTATTTTGTTGAATTTGATGGTTCTCTGCTTTATGATTCGTATGACTTAGATGATGAGTTGGGTGCTCCAGAAAAACAACAATCATAGTCATGGAAAGTTGCACAAAAAGAGGAATCTGATAATGGGGTTAAGAAAGAGACTCCAATTCATAAATTACATTTTTCAGATGGAGAAAAAGATATGAGCATATGCCAAAGACAACCACAATAAGAAAATGATTCCCAATAAATAAATATAGTTTCTTCTTCTAGGGAGGATGTGATTATTTTATATTTTCAAAAGGATTTTCTTACAAGCAAGTGGGGAGAAGATTACCAACAACAAATTTTTCAAGAAGAGCCCAAAGTTGAAGACCCAAGTAATGACTATTGTTGTCTTAAACAAAAAAATTCATGCCAAAAAAATATTCAAGAAGATGAAGCAACCAAAATTTTCTCCTATCCATTGTATGACCCAATAACTGACTACATATCATCTTTATTTGGTCAACAGCATACATCAGTTCTGAGGTATGTGCCAATTTAATTTTTTCCTGAGGTTTCCATGTGGTGCATTCCTATTTTAATTGTTGAATTTCAAGTGCACAATGGCATAAGGTCTAGTACTCAAATTTTGGGTTGGTATCATTGGAAGGATGAATTCACTCGAGTGAATTGAGCCTAGTACATAAGTAAGAACTGTACATAAATAAGCTTATTATATGAGCATTTAATTTCCAATTTTTAGAATTTATAGTTTTTCAATTCAGTTTTTATGAGAAGACTTCCAAAAAATAAAGTTTCAGGAAGATTTTTTTTTGGTTTCACATATTCGATATGTTTTTGACTCCATGCCCATCGAGGCTACTAGTCCACAGATTCTAAATTCCTTGCCAACAAGACACTGTCCTCAGTTGATGATGATGTTGTACCCTCCTCATCCCCCCATTTTTATTTCTTCATATAGCAGGAGATTCATTCTTGTGTTCCGAGAAGGATAGAAAAAAAATGTAAAAGGGGATTAAAAATTATTGCAGAGCTAAAAGGCACTTGGATGCACCTTGGCAACATATCCAAAGTGGGATTAAATGGAAAACTTAATGAAAAAAATAGAAGAGCCTCTACATGAAGCCCCAAGAATATGCAACTGACCAAATAATAGTGAAAAATAAATTCTATTGGCCATAGGTGGAACCCACCCATCGTGCTTACCCCCGGCGGAGTTGCCTCGATGAAATGTTAAAAGGGAACAAAGTAGAGCATCGGGAGATAATGACCGGGATGATGTCACCTGATTATAGAACCCTAGAAGAAGCACCCAGAAGCACTCGCAAATAACAAAAAGGAAATTATGGGATAAAGCTTAGGGGGTGAGGTCACCCAGCGGTCACCAGCTTGGAAGGGTTATAGAGGGCGCAAGAGAAAAAGTGTCAGGTTGAAGGTAAGTGGGCGGGGTCCACCCGGTAGCAACATCCTAGAAAGGTTTATGAACATCACATAAGTGAAGTGCCAGGATGACACTGAGAAGGTGGGGTCCACCCTAAAGTGGCATCCCGGAGGAAGAGAACATGGGGAAAACAAGAAAAGTTAGAAGTAAATGGAAAATGGGTCCACCTCCACAATCGTACAAAAAGCGGATAATTTTCGAGCAGCTGCCAAGTGGATCCTCGTCAGTTTTATACTCGTCGAGTCCCAAAAACCTTCTTGACAGGGTAAGTAGCATGGTAGATAAATTATCGCTAGCCCCCAGAAAGTCATAGTCAATCAGGTAGGCTCATAAAATAATCAATTAGGATTGGTTCTTGCAGGGGTCAGGCCCCACTCCCAACCTCACCCAAACACCTTGTCGGAGTATGGGGACCATGTTGTTAGGGGAAAATTTTACCAAAGAAAGAGAGTGAGATGTTCCTAACCTAAGGTCTTTGACATAACCTCGGTGGTATGAATATACATCATGCGAACAAATGTGTTGAGGTCGAACATGGTAGAAACTACCTAATTACTGGCCAATGAGGAAAAATAGTAACAGACTTGAGGGAATCCACCAATGAGGAAAATGGACCTCGAGGTACCTAGTACAGTCCACCAAGTGTGAATAAATGAGCTGACGTCGAACATTAGTGAAATCAATCAATCATGATCCAATGATGTAAACCCACTATCGATCTCAAGGAAGCCTACCACTAAGGTCTATAAGCTCCAAGGTACTACTGGTTCCTAAATCAAGCTCTTGGATAATGATCTGAAGTAGACAAGAGAAGGTTCGTCAAAGGAGGGCTTTGATGTATCCCCCATAAATTGACATGGAATGAACCAAGATGATATGATGTATGGATGTAGTCATGAGATGATTAAGTACAAGTGACATGGGGATGACCAACTCAAAAATTTCAATTGACTACTGTGGATGGCTGACAAAAGTTGAGACTTCCCTCAAGCACAAAATGGTACGACACAAGAGTGACATGACATCATGAATAATGAGCACCATGTGATATTGTGAAAAAATGCAGGAGACATTGAAACATGTTCCATATGACTGGAAGAGTAACTAGTTGGAGCAATAGACAAACTCATATGTATGGTGCAACTCCTAGGTAAGATAAAACCCAATTGTAAGATAATGATGTAGACAGGTGCCTTGTTCAAGGGTGACGTGACTAACACTTCCATTTTGATGACTAATGGAAATAAATGTTCCCTCCCTTTTTGTTTTTTTTTAAAGTTAATTTTTCCTAAGTTTAGTCCTCCAAGCCTAAAAAAGTCATAAATGTATACAAGGGAGAACCTTCTAGCCAAAGTAGACTACAATATTCATTTTGCATAACTAGTCTATCCTAGTACAGAAAAGGGTTAAAATTATACTAGGTAGACGACCCTTCAAGTACTTTTACGAGATTGAAGGATACAAGTTCATTCGACAATATTTTCTAAACTTAAGATTCCGAAAAGAGATTAAAGGAAAATCCTCCTAGAGGAACGAGTGGTATAGAGGATATCAACGGGTTCTGGTAATTATGGAAATGCTCAAGACATAATGAGGACAAGAGGTTGGCTAATAAGACCAATCATCACAACGGTTCCTCCAAGAAAGGGAAAAAAACCAAGTGAAAGTGAATAATGGTACAAGCATATGATGACGATGGAAGAGAGAGAAATTATTATCGTGCAAAATTAGGATAATAAAGAGTGGTTATCACGAGAAATAAAGTGTTTGAATCCTCCTGGGGTATGTCCAAAAATGAGACAAACAAGAGTTCATGAGGCTTAGATTCTAAGTCATGGTGGGTGGTGTAGCTCATAGAGGCAACCCCCAAGTTGAGGGGAGGTCAGTTCCTGGGACATATTATAAGTGTTTGTAAGATTTGCTGAACATTTTCACTTACATTAAAAATTAAACACATTTAAAAAAAAAATTTGTTTCAAATCTCTCTTAAGAGGGTAGAGGCAATTGATATAAAAAAAAACTCACAAAAGACTTAATATCCAACTATGGTGGCCAAATTACATAAGCACATAGATAATTTGGTTGTTGTAGTATGTGCGAAATAATAATATGAAGAAATGAAATTAAATACACTGGGCTAAGCATAGAATCCAATGCACCAGACTTCAAAAAGAAAACATATAAATGAAACACTTAATGGCATATCAGATTATATGGAATGCATATTAAGGACATTAGATCTTGTTAGTCACAATCATCTTAGATCAACATTACACATAGATGAATCCATGATTTCATAAAGACAAACCCAATATCTACTATTGCATGTCATCCAAGAAGAAAATAAAGATAAATGAAATGAAAACATAAGAGAATACATACTACAGCCTCATGTGAGCCAAAATCACAAAAAGGGCGTTTATTAATATGCATATAGAGCATACATTTTTTCTTTCTCCATTAAGAGTTCTAGAGCCTCTTTGAAAACCAAAATTTGGAACTTCTCTATAAAAAAAAAAATTCATAACCTTTCAAAATGTATCATAAACTATTTTTTATAGGGTCTCAGAATGAGTACCCCTTACAAAATGTTCCTTCTTGATATTTTGATGATTCATCATAAAAACAAGATGTGAACATGCTACTAGCACAATTGTATTATCTAAACCCTAACTTACTTGAGTTCATTTCTTGAAATACAATATTTACAGAAAAAATAAAACAATAAAGTGTCATGATTGACATGATGAGAAAAAACTTCATTTCAGTGTCTCCTGGTAGACAAGTTCTAGAGGAAGAGTAGTTGGATCAATGATCTAGTGTTGTGGGGGATTGATGAACTGGTCACCTGTTGACCTATTCATCCTCCATACTATTTGTATTGCAATATATTTTCCCTCATATCTCGTAACTTTTACTAAAGATATTTTATGATATTACACTATTTTGATTGGCCTTTATCCCCTTTTTGCTCAGCCCCTTATCACATTTCCTTTATAGGACTGGGTGTTACGACCGACATCTTAACACTTAGGTGCTAAGGTCTTCAGGCTCCTTCTGGGGGCTCATCTTTGTGTGTTATCGTTCTCTGCCCTTGGTTCTTTTAACTTCATGACCAAACACCAACACATACATTGGATCTCCCTAGGCATCATAATTTTTCAAATATGCATTTGCACATGAGTTACGAGCTCTACATCCTCTGATATACCCCATGGAACTTAGATGCTAGGCCTTCTTTATGCCCTTGCTTCTTTGGGTCCTCATGACCAAATTCCACTCAATATTAGAGCCCCTTTCATTGAAAAATTTTCAAAAATAAATTTCACAGGAGTTACGAGATCTTTGACTTTGATATACTCCATAGCCCTTAGGTTCTAGGCTTTCTTTGCACCCTTTATTCTTTTGGTCCTCATGAAAAAAATCCACTCAACATAGGAGCCCCTTTCATTGGAATTTTTTTCAAAAATAAATTGCATAGGAGTTACAAGAGCTTCTACTTCTGATATACCGAATCCCGAGATGTCATTATCTGATGTCATCATCTCCATGTGGCACCTCCTTAGTGGTGACACACTTCACACTGATTTTCCCCATCAGGCCACCCAAAAATTCCGAAACTGAGTGCCACGTTTCCTTTGTAATAACATGTCATGATGACGTCATCTTCCTCGTCAGATTCTCACGACCAATCACCTTTTTCCATGTGTCCTATCGAAGGAGAGAGAAAGGGTCCTTGGTTCTTAGGTTTTCAGACAGATCCCTTTGTAAATACTCTTCCTTGCAACCCTCGGTGCTTTCAAAAGAAATAAATTTATAAGGACTTACAAAACTCTGAGGTTTCAATGGTCTCAACCTTTGGAGGTTCTATCCTGCTTCAGGGTTCCGATATGATGCCTTCTAGTCCATATGATACCAGGTCCTGATGTTCTGAGCCTTCTATGATATCCATCGTTCCGAGAATTGACTCCCGATGGCCATATTGCTCCTTTCGGGATGAAAAATAGGACCATTTGACACAAATACAAGAGGGTATGACATATAAAAATAGTGGGTCAAAAAGGTGCTAACTAGGGTATCCATGATTAGGTAATCTCTACCACCAAGAGACAACATGCATAAAGGAAAGGGGCTAAAGTCACAACTTGAAGGGATCATACCTAAGGCATAAATATGGCACTTGCAATCAAAATGAAATGAGGACAAGAAAATGGCCTACCCCTATATGCTAGGTTCAAGAGAAACGCACCAATGGATGTCACAATAAAAATGCCATGATGTCCTATAAAAAGCATATAGAAATAATAGACCCATGGTTAAATCACATAATTAAAGAAAGAAAACATGGAGGAGGTAAATACAGGAGCATATATTTTTTATTTAAAAAAAAATATTTTTGGCATAAATAAGGCATGATAAGTACTCACATCACACACCAACCAAAAAAAGGGTAGAAACATCACACTCCTATGTAAAATATATACAAGTGAAACAAATTATAGTAGGCCATGCTAAGGTGTGCCCATAGTTGGGCACAAGCCAATGGTTTCTATACGTAAACTCATGGATGGTGAGGGGACCATATGGATTACCAATGTGGAGCCATGGCAAAGGAAATCAAACTGCACAATCGAGGAAGGTTGAAAATGCCAGGGACATTCTAACATTTTTGTGTTCTCAAAATTAAGGTACGGACATAAGGGAGGATAAAGACATAAAGTAGGTATAAGACGCTCGTCAACAGGTGGTAAGGAGTTGGAAAATTCATTGGAAAGTTCGATAGTAGAATCCCAAGACTTGGCTCGGTCTAGGGGTGGAACTTCCATGGAGGGCCAAGGAGGTGCCCCCTGAATCGTTCCAAGATTTATTTTTCCAATAACTACTTGTTCTGAATCAGAGAGACTAGAGGAAGAAAGAGGCATAATATCCCTAAATTTATCAATGGGTAGATCCATGACTTCCAAGGTGATTAGCCGGGGGGGGGGTTTCATCAGGGTAATCATGTGGAAATAATGGAGAGATGACTCTTGTGGGAAAAGGAACCTAGTGATATTCCATATTATGATTGATCAAGATTTATGCAAGAACACAATGAAATAAATAAATACACATAAAAGCAGAGATACATCATAAATAAAACTTCATTTCATTAATAAAAAATAACTGAAATATGCTTACAAATAGAATGGAAATAAACTAGCTAGGGTGCTGGTAGCTTATCTCTAAGAAGAGATGTGGCGGCTACAGGCCTCTGAACTATGTTACAATGAGGCTTGAGGGCCTATTTATTATTGAGAAAAAATGCCCTAAACATCCAAAAACCTAACCCTAAGAGATGAAGTGCCAAAACTATGGGCCCCTTTTGGGTAAATTGGTATATCAATCTTCTTGGGGACGTACCTTTGGCATACGATCTCTGTTTGACGTGCACAATACCTCGTTAGAAACAACTATCCAAGGAATACAACTTTTGATGTGAGAAACATCAAAGGAACTTCCATGTTGCTTCCGATTTTTCCAACAAACGTCGTTTAGGGCCTCAAAACGGATCCAGAAGTTGAGGACCCAAAAAACTGCTAAAACCAATAAACTGTGATACAATTAAGGAAATTGAAAAACTAAAAGAAACAATGGTGGGGCCCCAAGTGGAATAGGTAGGTGTTCACCAATATCCACTTGGATCATTCCTCCCCCCTTAGGAAGCAATGGTCTCCATTGCATTGAGTTCCTCCATGAGATGAAGAAACTTCTACTGAACTTGGTCCCTGGTGAACCATTTGCCTTGGTGCAGGAGTTGGCTAGCTTTGACAACCCAATACAGTTGGATCTTCTGTTGGTGAGTGTTATTGATTTGCATGTCCATGATACGATCCGTGGTGGCCTGTTCCAAGCTATTTGGGTTTAACTCTATTGATGTGAGTTGTTCCGCAATGTCAGAGGTCTCTAGTAGAGGTGGGAGCAGGGCCAAAGGCAATCCACATTGAATACTGGGTGCAGACAAAGGAATAATGGAATACTAAGCTCAAAATAATTGGACCCTATAGCCTTGGTGATAATTTATGGCCCCTATCAGAGCAGGAAAATATTGCGGTGGGGTCGAGCGAGACGCTCCTTCTGCAAATGTAGCCACGTGACTTTGTCGACCACCTGGACATTGTGTGGCACCCGATGTTGATCATGTCGTTGCTTGTACTTAGCATTGGATCTGTCCAATATGTCATGAACATGTTGGTAGATGTGTTGAATGTGCTCAATGAAGCTATTTTCCTTTTCATCTTCAGACTGAACATGAGCCGAATCGGCCTGAGTAACTGCAAATGGCATGGCTACATCAATGGGACATAGTGGCTAGAATCCAAAGCCCACCGGAAAGGGGTTGTGGCCAGTTGAGATGTGGAGAACCTAGTTATAATTGTGTTGTACATGGGCAAGGCTCTCATCCCATGTGGATGGATGCTTTGAATTGTACATGCATAGAATGTGTACAATCATCCTGTTGACGACCTTTGTTTAGCCATCAGTTTGGTGATGGAAAGATGTGGACTTGGTGAGCTTGGTTTCTAGAATTGACCAGAGGTTGGACCAAAATGTGATGAGGAACCTACTGTCCTGATCTGAGATGATAGACTGTGGGATCCCAAAGTGCACCCACACTCATTCAAAGAAGAGTTTAGCAGTGGCTTCTGCTATGATATTCTTCTTTTAGGCCGCCATAATGGCCATCTTTGGGAATCTGTCAACGACCAAGAAAACACAGTTGTTTCCATGCTTAGTAGAAGGAAGACCCAACATGTAATCCATGGAGATGGATTCCCAAGGTCGACTAGGGGTAGGTAGCGGAGTATAGAGGCCTTGCTCCTTGATGTTCGATTTGGCAATAATGCAAGCAGTTTAGTATCTGATGTACTTCCCGACATCTTGTCAAAGGTTCGTTCAATAGAAATACTTCTACAATACTGACAATGTTTTCTCGACCCCGAAATGCCCAACGACCCAACTGTAGTGCGCTTCCAAAATCATTTTGGCATGCTCACTTAAAGGAACACAAAGACGTCCTAGGTGACATAACAGTGCATCTTGGAGGTGAAAATTTGGAACTTGTGTACCCTCCAAGAGTGTATTGTATGTGTGGCTGAAGTCTGGATCACTCTTGTAGAGAAGCGGCCAATCAGAAGTCTCGTGCCCACAAGATTTGAGAACGATAATTAGCACCATGATCCGTAGTCGACTGAGGCAGTCTGAAACATTATTGGTGCTACCCTTCTTGTACTTGATGTTCAAATGAAATTGTTGCAGATATGTGGACCACTTCTGATGGTGATTGTTTTGCAACTTCCCTTTTGTCTGTATGAACTTAAGGGGTCAGTGGTCTACGTGGATGAACATTTCCTTCCCCAAAATGTAATGCTTCCATTGTCGGCATGCCCGCACAATGGAATACATTTCTTTTTCATATGTAGAATACTTACAGACTGTGTCAGACAATGTCTCACTGTGATATGCCACTGGATGCCCCTGTTGAGTAAGAACTACCCCAATAGAATAGTTAGAGGCATCTGTCTCAACCTCAAATGGTTTTTGCAAGTCTGATAATGTGAGCATTGGGGCAGAGTAGAGGTGATGTTTTAATTCTACGAATGCCTTCTGTTGAGATTCTGACCAAAATAATTTTTATTTCGCTCCTTCCTTGGTGACTTGACTCAAGGGCTAGTGATATGAGAGAATTCCAACACGAACGTATGGTAGAATTTAGCAAGACCCAGAAAGATGCAAAGCTCTGTTAGAGTGGTTTGGGCTGGCCAATCCCAAATGGCTTGGATATTGGTTAGATCCACATGTACCCCTGGCTCATCAATAATGTATCCTAGACACCGAACCTCAGTCATGCCAAAAGTGCACTTCTCCAAATTGGCATACAATTTGTGTTGCCCCAGTGTTTGGAGGACCCGTCGGATGTGTTGGAGGTGCTCTTCCCAAGTATGGTTGAAGATCATGATGTCATCCAAGTACACTACTACAAATGTGTTGGTGAATGGCTGCAAGATGTCGTCCATCATCCTCATGAAGGTTGAGAGAGAATTTGTCAACCTGAAAGGCATGAAAAACTATTCGAAAAGGCCCTTCTTGGCTTTGAAGGCAGTCATCCACACATTGGAGGGTTTGATTTATACTTGGTGATACCTAGAATTTAAGTTGATCTTGTTGAAATAATTTAGCACCTTTGAGTTGGTCTAGAAGGTCATCAATCCATGGGATCAGGTACCTATTCTAGACAGTGATTTTGTTCAACGCCCGATAGTCAATAGAGAGTCTCCAAGTCCCATACTTCTTTGTCACCAACATGATCAGGCTCCCAAAGGGAGATGAACTTGACCGAATGTGACCTTTCTGCAGCAACTCATGAATCTGCCTCTTGATTTCATTGTTCTCTAGAAGAGAGTGTCGATAGATCGGTCCATTGGGCAATGACACACCTGGGGTCATATTGATGGGGTGATTGACCTAACAGTGTGTTGGTGTTAGAATTTGCATTCTTCCATCAGTGATCAAAATCACTCTTTTCATATTCATATTAGGGTTTCATTCAATTTTTTTTTATCATTCCACTAGGTCATGCAAAAATTTGGTCACTAATTAGGATATTGAGATCATTACTACTCATTTCACTTCCATGGTCAATGGACATCATCATGGTTAGGTCATGGACATCATCATGGTTAGGTCATTCATTGTTTAAAGAGTCCCATAGTCATCATGGTCATCATTCAACTCATTCTTACAAGTGGTGCCATCATTAGGTCATAGGGTCAAAATCATGAAAATTGGTCATTTCACCATCAAATTCATCTTTTGAAGGAGTAGTAATAGTCAAAGGTCTTCAACAATTTCAGGTTCCAAAATATCATTTCCTAGTAAGTGGTTTTGTGTTTACCATATTTGTCTCTCAGCTGTGCTTGGAAAGCTCATTTCCCTCTCCTAGGGTTCTGAGGGCATTTTTCTTGGTTTCATGACTTCCCTGGTTAAATAATCAACAAGACTTGTATCCTGATGCTCTTACACCTTCCCATATCCTTAATATACCTTCCTAAACACTTCTTATCACTCCTATCCCTAAAAATAATCATTTTCCCACAAGCCCTAGCCTATTGATACAATTTGACACTTTTCCAAACTAGGCCCGTGTTTTTCCCTTTTGGATCCCTTCCCCTCACTCAATACTTGAAATTACACTTTCCCATAATCTTAAACAACTATCCCTATCCCCCAAAATCTCCCCAAGAATTTATACAGCCCCTAACCCCTTCATTCCCTTCCCTCTACAAGGTAGTCCTAAATCCCCTGTTTTTCCTACACCAAACCCTAATTTCCTCTCCCACTGAGCTAGGGTTTGGTATGGAATTAGAGAAATATAAGCATAGAATTCATAAGGGAGGTCATATCATCAAGTATGAAGTCATTTAATCTCATAAACTTCATGTCCCCACCATTTTTCAAGAAGTCATTCCAAGGGAAAAATCATTTTCCACACATAGGGCCGATTTTTCTTCAAACTGTGTTTCTGACAAAAACAAGATGAATTTGACAAAAGTGAGAGAGAATTTTGTCCACCATAGGCCAAGGAAGAAAATCCTCTTTTAGTTCTTACATAGGTGTCGTGGTTTTGGAGAAATGTCAAAAACACAGTTGCTACAAGAGGGTTGCTGCACTTCTGAAAGGACCTTGGGAAAATAATTTTTTATCCTAGCTTGAGTGTCGAAATGACTGTTTTATGAGCCAATGATAACTAGATGGAGAGATATTTCCAATGAGCTATCTTGAGTTCAATTTGGAGTTGATTCTGGCCTCCAAACATTGACTACAAGAGCACACTGCATTTTTGCACCCTCTTTCTGCAGTTTTTGACCAGTATTGGGAGAATCAATTTTTGACAGGTCAAATCAATTCCATTCTAAAAAATAAAGGAATACTTGGAAATTAGATAGGATAATATTTCCAAAAAGATATTTTGGGCCTAATTGGAACACCGGGAAGGCCTCCAAATGTGGTTTGCAAAAAGGCACTGTGCAAATAACACAGTGAGGGTGCAAATCCTGGCACTGAGAGGGCACAAATACTCAGAAGATGGCAAAAATGTGTAGGCAAGGGCACAAATGTGTAGGCAAGGGTGAAAATAACCAGTCAAGGTCGCCAAAAACCATTCAAGGGTGCAAATGATCTGTCCATGGTGAAAATGACTAGTAAGCTCTACAAATTTTTGAAGTGGTGAAAATTTGTCTTCAAAGCTCCACCAACTCACTCATTGATCTCCAACAAACCAGTAAGATGCTCATGCCATGAAAATCCATTTTCATAAGTTTATGTGTTGAAGTCCTGTAAATTGAGGTTGTAATTTGGTGTTTGAGTTGAGGAAACACTCTAGTATCCCATTACACTTTTGAAACTCCCAAGATTCACTCCCAAACCCTTTACATCCTTCCCACACTTATACAAACCCATTCCCAAACTCATCACTTGAAAAATTCCCTATTCCTATAACTTTCTCCCAAAACCCTAAGTCCTAGGTGATACAGCTATCTAGGCTCCAAATCTCCAACTTGTTAATAATTTCCCCATCCTAAATCCATCATATCACTACTCCCTATCCCCTTCCCCATTACATAAATACCTTACACCATATCCCTCAATTTCCCTTCCCATTCCCTATTCCCAAAATCCACTCTTCACCATCATCATACCATCTTGGGGTTTTTACTAAAACATCATGGCAGAAGAAGAAAATATGGCATCAATGACCACTTGGAAACAACCAAATTCAAAGGAGAATGGCCAAGCACTATGCCAAGATAAAGAAATACAAGGGAAGAGCTAAATGCAGCAAATGAAAAAATAGAAGCCCTAAATCACCAAGAAGAGAAGAAGACATTGAGCATAATTGTTGAGGCTTCCCTACAAGCCTAGCCACATCATCATCAGCCATTCCAATAGTTTTGAGGCATTTCTAAACCTTTTGGGAAAATATGGAAATTTCCATGTTTTTTGGGACAGACATTTAGCAGAAAATTGGGCATTTGCACAATGCCCTAGGCGCTACGCAAATAATTGGGGCACTTTTTTAGGGAAAGGAAGGTACCATTGGATTCCTAATGACCAATTCATCTCATAAAACCATGTTTCCAACCTTGGTTTGTAGTTTTGATAGGAGAAAAGCTCAAAAAACCACCAAAAAATCACCTTTCTGCCCTTGTTTTGACCTAGGCGCTGCGCAAATAATAGTCTTGGGAGGATGTAATATTCCTAAATTTGCTTGCAGCTAATTGGAATATTAATTTTTATCTTAAAACATAGTTAGATGAACAAATGGGTAGGGAGGCCCATAAATATTTTTAGCAGTAATAAAATCCCTCTTAATGGGAAAAGGGATCATATTCATAATTGGATAAAGTACCTTCATGTGTGAACAGAGGCTAATGCATATGGACAAGGTCAAGTTTCACCAAGTCAACACAGGTGTTATGGAGGAGTGGCATTGATGATGGGACAACGCAGTTTTGGAAGGAGATTAACCGCATGAAGGTGGAAACCCTAATGAGTGGGTCCCAAAGTGAGAAGGCTCACATTGTTTATAAGGAAGAGGATGGCAACCATACAAGGTTAACTTATGATGATGATTTTCTGAATATATGGTCTGTTTAGACATATTTATTTCTCTTGCTATTTAGCTGAGATAGAGTGTTGTTTAGCAGAGGGTGTTCCTGATCGGGAATCCCACCTCTTCCATTGAGTAGCTCTTGGAGGAGTATTTCACTTATTATCCACTATCTGGCTTAAGGCCAAGCTCCACCTTTCTTTGATAGCAAATATCCTATTGAGGGTTTGGTTTTTTCAGTAAGCTGCAACAAGTGGAGACTAGATCTTTAGATCTAGGCCATTTCAATGCTCATTTTTAGTGGAGGGGGTTTCTACTCCATTGGGAGGACAATATTGAAGGCATTGAGCCTCATTTCCAGATCTTGGCATCAGTCCAACTACATTTTGATCCCTACAATGCAGAATAGATCTAGATATGCGTAATTTCTGAAGGAGAAACTGTAGGGTGGTTCAACACACCATTGGATAGGTGATTTTCTGAGTGTTGGGGATCTACCCTTCACTTTGGATATATATTCGAGGAGGTCATATTATTGTTCATATCAAATCATAGCAGCTCTAGATCTGATGTAAAACCTACTACTGTTGCAGGAGAAATAAAATAATGTTGTCAAGGTATTCCAACTATAATTCATGGTTGCAAACCCTCTTCTTGCATGCTTTTTGGACTATTTTGGCTTGGGAGGCTTGTTTAACTAAGCTACCATGATTTGTTGCAGATATCCTTTTGTATTTGGCTGCTATAATGTATAAATGAATGGATCCATGGGCTGCATTTAAATTTTATTGCATATATTTATGAAAAATTTGTTTTTAATGCATGTATTACAACATTCCCCCCTTTGGGAATATTAAAGTGGTATCAGGGCATAATCTTGGCTCAGTCTGTGAGTTTTCAGCCAATATGCTAGAAGAGGAAGAAGACAAGGAGAAGAGATTAGAATGATGGAAGGAATGAGTTTCAACTCATCTCTTTTTATATCTAAGAAGGACCTCACCAAGGAGGTCAAGTAGAGAAAAATAGAGAAAAGAAGTGAAAACACATTAGGGTTTCAAGATGTGGAAGGTCCATGTAATTCATATCAACAAAAATAAGATCTAGTATTGCATAGAGCTCCAAAGAAACATACTATGGCATTTTCTTTTGAAGACAAGAGGTATAGAAATGGAGAACACTTAGATCATTAGATTCTAAGTGAGTATCTTGCAGAATATATGTCTCAACCTAGAGCTTTCAAGGAGAATCTGACTCTCCCACAGTTCATTAAGCTCTAAGAAGAAAGGAGACCTTGCAGTAATAGAAGGAAAGAGGGCAATAGATTTCTATTTTCTACCTTTGATGGGTCATCCTCATGTACATCAAGGGCTTGGGGAATGAGGTTGGATGCATTTTTCCTTCTACATCCACTAGTAGAGAAAGAAGCTGTTGAGATTGCAGCGCTGCACATTGAGGGTGAAGCAAACACTTGGTCGTTCAACCATTTGAGTCATGCAAGAGTTTTTGCATTTGCATATTTTACTCAAAGGTCGATCAAGAAGTTTGACAAGAAGAAACTAGAGGAGAAAAAGCCTTAACCACCACTTGTTGCAAGAGAACTTACGTCAAGATAAAGAACACTTGCACCTTTGCAAAGTAGTCTTGATCTCTTGACATCTAGAGTATCATGCACGATTATGGAGATGCATGAGGAGGAGGATACTTGTACCAGCGCTGATGGAGCCATAGAGGAGAAACGATCATCATCAATAGTTGGGGAAGTAATCACACCAGAGGAAGGAACTCTTGTAGCAGTACAAGATGTTCCCAAGCTTTACCAAGGTATGCACATGTTTCCATTTTCAGTTACTTCAGCACATCATATGGAGGATTGTGGAAATTTACTATTGCATGACCGAAGGTCAAGGTACATTGCTGATTTGGAGTAGTAGACTATCATTGCATTGAGCAACCTTGATTTGTTCAAGGAGAATATATACAGTCATCCTAGTGTGCCATTGTTGAGCTGCACACAACTCTTGGGGTTGGAGTGTAGATTCTTAGAGGATGGGATGATTATTGTCTTGAACAATACAATACAGAACTATGTGCTCAGTGATGAGCATGATCTTGAGACAATAGATGCATCATTATGGAGATTAGTAGTGCTATCATTGAGCAGCAGTGAGGAGTTGGGGGCCCAACCATTATTGGAGCATTCCAATGACCTTGCTACATGCATAGTAAAGGATAGATAGATGGGTGATGAGAGACATATTATCTTCCATTGTTATGATGGATATTTCTTGACGAGCACTTCATTGCTCAATGAGAAGGTTTTTCCTTTAGTATATTTGGATCCTTATGGGATCAACTTGGTAATTGATGAGTGGACTTCATTTGGAGATCTCCAGGAGATTGCATTTCAACATCCCATAAAATGCAAAGACGAAAATCTGATTTGGGAGGATGGTATTCTCCATTGGAGGGATGCCAATTTTGGACATGATGATAGAAACTCACCATGGGTTGGATGGGTGATGATGATGATCAAGAGGTTGGGAAGCCACTTGCAGATTTATGACACCGATTAGCAGGAGGCAAGACTCCGTTGGTTACTCTTGAAAGATTTTGGTCATCCTGTGACACATTCTATTTCAAAGAGTTGGTTGGTGGATGGACTTTGGCATGAAACTTACATCATATGGAAGCAAGGAGTTTTGGTGTGTTGGGGTGGTGTGATATCTCTCATATCAACTATCATTTTTTTGCTCCAATATTTATATGGTGATGGTGTGGGGAGGCAACAAGAGTTTTTGTTTCTTTGGTTGTTCTTGAGAGAGTATGGGTTGATTATCTCCCATACTTTGCATGATGTTGTAGGAGTAGGAGATGGCACTATAATGGTGCAAAGGGGCTACTCCTTAGCCTTGGAAGATAAGGAGGTACTTCCACTTGGGAAGGAATCTCCCACATATAACAGCATTATGATTGATGGCTTTGATATGTGGTATGTCAAAGAATGGAGCTATGAGATGGCAGGAGCCTTATTAAAAAGGAAAAAAATGCTGTCACTTGGGAGCTTGGGTTTGTTGATGGAGTGTCCCCAGGATCAAATCACATATGATGCACTTGATGGGCATGAAAGAGATGAGAGTGATGGAGTAGTGGATGGAGACATCTATTACCATGATATGATCTTCTTGTCTTAAATTTTCATGCATAGGAAGAAAGATCTTCTTGCAACACATAGTTCATTCCTCTTCATGGGACTATGTCATATCACTATGGAGGGTTGATTCATGGGTCTCATTATCAAATTTATCTCAGTATATGGTAAGAATTATGTTTTTTCACTTATTGATTATCTAACATAGTATTTGCATCCTCTTACCATCTCTATATAGTGCATTGCTCCACAAGAGGGAAAGCCTCTATTTGGGCTTTGTTAGCTCCCCGTAATTTTCTAGATTGATTGAGATACAAATTGACAAGGGTAACATCAAACCAAGCTTTAGAGATCTAGGATATAGCCCTCCTAGTCTCAGAGAGGGATCACTCAATACGTTTGTAAGGATATAGCTTGATGCTTTTAAGAGGTTGATTTTAGGCTAGTTATTAAGTGCAAGTTTGTTTGTTTGGGTTTGGTTGGGCATGATACTTTGATATATTTTAGATAGGAAACATGGAATATTGTTAAGTCATTGGGCAATGGAGTCTAACAAGGTCCAGATGAGTTCATCAATGGTTTTAGAAGCATGTGTAGGGAAAGTTTACTTGACTGGTGGATCTTTTAAGGTTATGATGGATTTATGAAATGGACATAAAGATTGAGAAGAACAAACTAATAAAGGGTTGAAACAAAATCCCTTATATACTTGTAAACTGAGGGAGTTGGAAAATTAATAAGAACAACAAGAGAATCAAAGGCATAAGCAGAACCTAATACATTTGGTTTCAGCCTGAAAACAGATAATTAACCAAGACAAACAATCAGGTAAAAACACAGAAAGGTAAGAAACTTATGCAACTTTCAGAGCTTTTATCATCTAGAGCAGAAAAAAATTTAAGATATACAAGCAACTATAACCATAGAAGGAGAGAAAACTCTAAAATCCAAAGTTACAACTATAAGGTTTCCTTGAAACAATTTCAGCTAAGTAAAGGAAAAATCATTATTTTAAACAGACTTCTTTGACAAACCTAGACAAAGCTACTTTAAAGAGATGATTCCAAGAAAATAATATTTTAGTGGCAACACTATGCAGGAATAAAACCAAAAATAATAATTGATGCTAACTGATCTAAATTATTCAAGAAATGGATGAGCTAAGAACTTGTTAGAGAGCAATGAATGATTTCTCTAATGTATCTAAGCAGAAGAAAACATTAAGGCAGTGAAGGACAAACAGATTTAAGGTGCCATTAGAAACATTTCTCAATCTAAATTCTTTGTCCCACTGCAACATAGCAAGATGGAAAACATAATGGAAAACTAGAAAAACATAAACAAAAGAAAAATTCACCATCAACCAAGCATATGGATCCTGCAAACAATCCTTCTCCATCAACAAGCAAATCAGATCAAGCATGAGTTCCAAGACATCAATTTCTCTTCAAGAGCTTCAAAGGACTATGTATTATTCCAGCATTAGTCATCAAAATCCAACATTTACAATGAGTTACAGTGCAGTATTTATACTACAAATGAGGAGGTGGAACTATTTTTTAGGGTTCAAATGTCATTTATGATAGAGTAAACACGTTCCTGACCTTGATAACCATGCAAGGCATAAGGTAGGAAAATCTGTAGATACCTCTCTTTTTTAATAACTCTGTCTTTACTTTCTAGGGATAAAACAGGTGAAAAGATTGTCTTTAAGGCTTTATCATTATCTTTTACAATAACTGTCCTGACAGTTTAAAATATCTTCTTTAATGTAATAACTGCCAATTTTCCCTTTGGGACAGAAAGTGGGCCAAAGGTGTCAGTTTGATATATTAAGGGAATAACCGCTCCTTTTGATGTATTCGAGGATCTTAGGCCTAAATTGCCTTAATTTAATCATTAAAAATGTGTCTAAAGCCTGATCTGTTTAGCCTTCATAATCCATTATATTGTTTTTATCTCCTTTTGGAAATTCTTTAAACTTCTTTCCATCCTTTGTTAATTCTATTCTTAACCACTCTAATATTCATTTGAGCTTTAGCCTCTGTCTTTTCTCTTTGATCTTTACTGACTTTCTTTGACTTTAGAGCTTCTGCCTTTAATCACTACTTCTTGGAAAGCTAATTTCTTCTTTATCAACCTTAACCTTTAATTAACCCGCCTCGCTGTCCTTCCTCTATTTTTGTTAAAAAAATTGTTTTATTCTTTAATCCTTTGGCCTTTATCTTTAACCCTTGGTTTAAAAGGGCTAATCTCTGCTTTCAAAAAACTTGATCTTTGATTAAGCCCTTAGGTCTCCTGTATTTATTTCTTTATCATTTCTTCTGACTGTTCTTCGTTTTTGTATGCAGGGGTTTTTTTGATTCCATTGATGGTCATGACTCATCAACCTAACCTTCGGATTTAAAACCCTTTGGTGCGCTAGAGGGTTTTGTGTTTTAATCAGTGGTTATGAAACACTGATTGAAACCTTTTAATTAAAAACCCCATCCCTTTTTGTTTCAGGCTCTCAGATCATCATCCCGAGGCCTCAATCTTTACCTCGACTGTGGGATGGCCACTTGGGCTTGGGGTGCCATCAAACCTGCATATAAAACATAAAATGTTATAAAATCCTTTGAATTTAGGGTATAACTACTTTGTAGAGGTTTGAAGGAGGCAGAAGCAGTAGTGAGGCGGAAGGAGAATGCGTGGAAAGGTTTCATGGTGGAACAATGAAGAAACCAGGTTTGAAAATGGATTTATGGTGTGAAATGGGGATAGGTAGTTTTCGGAATACCACCGGCGGTTTTCGCGCAACGTTCAGGCAGTTAGTGGTATTCGCTCAAACGAATGCAATACCATACGTTTATCTCCACGTGTCCTTCATGAAACCATAGGTTTCGTGTTGATTTGGGTCATTAAACCCCGACACAAAAGTCCGCGCGAAAATGAATTTGAGCCGTTAGATCTAAGGGTGGTAGATCTACGACTACAGGGGAGCGTGATGGTGGAAAGGTGCTTGGCAGAAGGCAAAGGTGGAGGATAGGTGGTAGGAATGGATTGGATGATAGGAAGAAAGTGGAAGGTGGGCCAATGGGGGTGTTATCAGTGGGATTCACGTGGACCATTGGATCCGAGGTGATCCACGGTTGGGATTTGTTTGGAGGGTAAATGAATGGGTTATGGTCGGGTGGATGGAGGATGAGGGGGAACGAACGACCATCATTGGATCTAGGCCTAGGGTCTTTGATCAATGGTGAATATTGTTCGAGGAAAAGGTGAAGCGGGGTAAGGGAAAAAAGGGAAGGGGGCTAGGAAAATAGGCGGGGGGATGCGGTCCTGTGGGGGGGAGAAGGACCAGGGCTGGGATGAGAGGAGCTTCGGGACAACAGATGGTTGGGGAGCAGAAAGGGAAGGTGGAGATGCAAGATTTCCATTGGATCTTGAAAATTCACGGTGGGGAATGCCCCAATAAAAACAACGGAGCAGGGAAAAAGAAAAAGGAAAAGGGGGCTAGAAAGATAGGCCTGGGAAAGGGTCCTGTGGCGAAAAGGAGGACCGGGGGTGAATTTCGGAAAGAAATAAGGGCTTAGCTCATGGTCATGGCCCTGGGTATTGTGAAGAAGAGGGGGTGGGGGCTCAAGCCCAAAGGGGCTTTAAAGCCCAATTTTATAAAAGGGCGGGAAAAGGCTAAAACAAAGGTTTTTTGGCTTTTTGGAGGTTTTTAGCGGAGGGTCCCGGGCTTTGGCCATATGAGCAAAGGGGGTGGAGGATCTAAGCCCTTAAGGGCTTAGGGCCTATTTATAAAAGGTCGAAAATAGGCTTAAAAGAGGGTTTTTAGGCCCTTTTTAAGGTTTTTGATAGGTAAAAAGGGATGTTTTAAACCATAAAAAGGGGTTTTTATGGTTTAAAAAAGGTTTTTTAGGGAAATGAAGGGTAAATGAGAAGGGGAAAGAGGGGATTTTCAGAGGGAATGGAGTTTTTATGAAGAGGAAAAAGGTCCTTTTTGTAGGGGGAAAATGAGTGTTGGGATAGGAGTAAATGAATGAAAATTGGCAGAGGAGATGGAGATAAAAAATGGGGAATATAGCCTAAGATAAGCTTCTTTTTGAGACAAAAGGGTGATATTTTTGGGAGGCATAGATGAAGATTTTTGGTGAACTGATAAATTTAGGATAATGAAGGTTGTGAGATTTCTAGAACTCACAATTTCTCTGCAAATATTGTTTCTAGAAATCTGAGTTTTTTTCAATTTTAGTCATCTCTAGATAAAGTCAAACTTATGGATGACTAACAGTGGCTCCACTTGGGGAGGACAGCTGTCCTTTTAGGTGTCTAGAACCTCAACTTATGAATCTCTGGCCTTTAGCAGACCAGTGCCCTATCCATTGGGTAGATTTCTCCTTTTCTTGCTGATCTTTCTCTGAAAAAGACTACTTTTATCAATCTCCAACATGTAATTTCTTCAAAAACCATCTCTACCTACCCAATCTTACTTGTCCTAGCATTTTTTCTTCTGTGGGTGCACTTGGACTTGCAAAGCCTTTGAAACATCAACATTTTTTTCTTTTCAAAGTAGGATAAACTAATCTAAATCTATCCTTATTTCTTCCGAGAGTCCAAATTAAACAGTTGAACTCTTTTATTTCTACCTATACTACTATCTGTCAAGATTAAGCTATTTGATAGATCTGCATTCTCTATATTCTAAAACAGAAATTTAAAACATAACTAAATCAGGGTTAAGCAGTCTAATTTTCTATGGTGTCTATGGCTTTATGCACAAGATGCACATAGACTTTATTTGCAGAAACTTTAAAACAAAACTGAGAAGTCTTTAAGATCTGAAATTTTTAAACATCCTTATATTCTTTTTCCAGCTCTAGTTTTGATCTATTTAGAGCTATCCTTTTCCTTTTCTTGGTTCAAATTTTGAGTTTGTTTGAACCATTCTTTTCTATCCTAATATATTCTACTGATAAGCCACGATTATACAGTTTGGAAAATCTTCTTCACTAACCTATCAACATGAAATTAAAATTTACTCAATCATGTTTAAGCTGTATGATTGAATAACTACAAGTAGTGGAATTTGAGCTTGCACACAAACATTATTCTACATAAAAGTAAATCAGAGAGATAAGGCCATGATTTGTCTTTTGTGAGGCATCTTTATCTATCTCTTTGGTTCTGTTTTAAGCATGTGGAACCAATATCTTTTCAATCTCCTAATCTATCTTTCTTTGAATAAGTTAAGTCTGAAATAATGTTTTATCAATCAAAGTTTCTACTAACTTATCAACATAAATTTAAAGCATGTTCATCCATGATTAGGCTAGATGACTGAACAATATATCCCTTTGAATTAGTAGTAGCATTTAGACTTGCACACTTTCATAACTTCTCCTTTTTGGGTATGGGGTTGTACCTTTTCTGAATCTACCCTATTTTGATTTTCTTTTATTTTTATTGTTTTTGTATTTTGTATAATTTCCTTTTAACTATGTTATGTACAATGAATAAAACTTTGAAACTAAGACTCTTGAAAAAAATAATGTTTCAGCATCCTGCCATTGACAGAACCTCCAAACATTTCAATTCCATCAAGTTCCTTAAAAAATAAAGCATTGTTGCCTCTCACCGAATCAATGATATAGGGGCCTTTCCACAGATTCTCAAATTTACCATGCTTTCCTTTCTTCTCCCTTCTAGAATCCCACTTTAGAACTATATTTCCAACTTGGAAATAATTTTCTTTAGTCCTTTTGTCAAACAGTTTCTTGATGTTCTCTTGGACTATTTGTGTTCTTTTGTGCACTTCCTCTCTTGACTGCTATAAATGAATGGTTTGATTGATCCTTCTCTGCATATCATTCTCTTTAGCTTGTACCTCTTAAAGGAGTTTCATGACTGGGACTCCTAGAGATGTTGGAAAGACTGCATCCATACCATAAACTAGCTGATAGGGAGACATATTAATTGACTTTTTGGTGGTTAATCTATCGGCCCATAAAGCATAAATAAGCTTACTATGCCATGATTTATGATTCTGCTCCAACAGTTTTTTGATAATATTGACAAGGCTTTTGTTGGAGGATTCAGCTAATCCATTCCCTTGGGGATAGTAGGTAGTAGAATGACCCAATGTGATATGATATTTATAGCAAAATTCAACCATTTTTTTAGATTTGAAAGCAACAACATTATCTGTGATAATTTTTCTAGGACAACCAAATCTGGATAGTATGTTGGTTTCAAAGAACTTAATAATGACAGAGTTAGTAGCATTCCTAGAAGGTATGGCTTCTATCCATTTGGTAAAATAATTAGTGGTAGTGAGGATCCACTTATGTTGGGCTGAAGAAGATGGGTGAATTTCCCCAATGAAGTCCAAACCCCATTGTTGAAAGGGAGCCTCAACACTGATGGGATGTAAGGGTAAAGGTAAGATTTTTCTCTTGCCATAAAAAAATTGACACTTATGGCAAGACATGAAAAGTTTCTGAGTGTCTAGGAAAAGGATGGGAAGATAGTAACCAGATCTTAGGATTTTATTTGCTGTAGTCTTCCAGTAAAGATGTCCTCCACATTCTCCCTCATGTAGCTCATGCATGATTTTTCCTGCATCAATCTCAAGAAAACATTTAAGAAATATTCCAACAGCATTCTTCCAATACAAAACTCCATCTAATATACAATAATTTAAAGCCTTCTGTTTAACAAATCTAGCTTTTGTTTTTGACAAAGAAGGAGGAGCATTCAGATAAAGCAACACATATATGATGTCAGCATACCAAGGATAATTCATGAATGTTTCTTCAATGAATGGTGCTATGCATTCTTCTATCTGTTCCAAAATATCAACCATGTTCATATCTAAAGCTTGGAAGTTTGACTTAGCCATGAGTTTTGCAAGTCCTTGTCCTTTAATCAATTTAGTGGGTCTGATTTCCAAATCAAATTCTAAAATGGTAGTAATCCACTTGCCCATTTTACCATCAGGGTCTTGATTAAGTATATCTTTGACAACCGTGTTTGGGACAAAGGCTATGATATGTGAATGAAAAATATAAACTCTAAAATCCTTCAAAGCTTTGATTAAGGCAAAGGCTTGTTTCTCCATAATGTTATACTTTGAGGGGCATCTCTTAAGGCTTTGTTGAAGAAAGCTATGGGCTGCTCTTGCCCCATGATGTTCTTTTGCAACAATAATGCTGCCACAATATGTTCAGAGGCAAAGGAGAAAATGTAAAGTCTTTGGTGAAGTTAGAGCTGATTAAGACTGGTGTTTGTGTGAGTGTTTGTTTTACTAGCTCAAAAGATTGTTTTGCTTCCATATTCCACTTCACTCCTACTTCCTTTTTCAACATATTTGTGATATTTCTTAGGAGCTCAGCAAGGTTAGGGATGAATCTTCTTAGGAAGTTAATCTTTCCAATGAAAGATTGCAACTCTTTAATGTTCCTAGGACGGCTGATTTGTAAGATGCCTTCTATTCTTTTGGGATCTATCTTGATTATTTCCTCAGAGATGATGTGACCTAAGAGTTTTCCTTCTTGAAGGCCAAACAAAGTTTTCTTAGGATTTAGGGACAAGCCATACTTTCTTCATTTTTCTAAGACTTTTCTCAAGTGGACTAAGTGCTCCTTATTAGTCTTAGAGTAGACAGTGATGTCATCCAGGTATATGACTATGAAGTAACCTATGTCTTCTGAAAAAGCTATGTCCATTGCCCTTTGGAAAGTAGCCCCTGCATTGATTAAACCAAATGGAATTTTAACATACATGAACGTACCCCAAGGTGTAGTGAAAGAAGTTTTAAGTTGGTCACTTTGAAAGACTAGTGCTTGGTTATAACCTGAGAAGCCATCTAGTAATTAGATTATTTATGAACCAAATACCTTTTAGAGTATGTGATCCATTTTAGGCAAGGGATAATTGTCTTTCAAGGAGGCTCTATTCAAATTTCTGAAATCAATACAAAACCTAATTTCCCCGGTCTTCTTCCTAACTGACACAAGGTTGGACACCCATTCTAGTATCAGATAGGAACTATGATCTCGGCATTGTACATATTTTTTATTTCTTTCTCAACTGAGAGTAACAAGAGGGGGTTTATTCTTTTCAAATTTTGTTTAAATGGTTTCTGATTTTCTTTGAGAGGAATTTTATGTTGGATGGTTTTGGTGTCGTAGGGTTTCAAGTCTTCATACCTCCAAGAAAACACATCTTTAAATTATCTAAAATGCTCAATGTATTTCTGTTTGGTGTGAGATGGGAGATTTTTGGACAACTTGATTATTTTGGGCTCTTTCATCCCTCCAATGTTACACTCTTCTACATTTGTTTCAGTGGGTTCCATCTTGGGTTTTTTAGCTACATCATGAAAATCAAACAACTCTTCTAGTGGTGTAAGGCCTCTTGGAAAGGTGTCATCTTTGTACTGTAGAATTTCAAGTTCTATTTGATCTGATTTATCAAATACTTCTGCAACACAAGGTTTTTGAAGGTGGTTTATATCATCATCAAAGGGAAACTCTGTTTTGGGAGTTTCTTTTTCAGCAGAATTATTTCTTTCAAATCTCAAACTTTGTTTTGTGCTTGAAAAGTCATTTCTGGATTGCAGAAAATCATCTATTTGGTCATCATTTTCAAACACTTGCCAATGGTTCAAGTTGTTTGGTGCAGTGATCAGGTGATCATGTCCTAATTGGTAAAATGCTCAAAATTTTATTTTCTCAGAATTGGTTCAAACTAGAATGACAGGAAAGGTCTCATCGAAACGATCCTATAGTAGTGAACGGCACTGAAAACCGATGTTGTATGAGGAAGATATTCAACCTTGAAGTTTCTCAATTTCAGGGAAAAAGCTCAATTTGACTCAGTTTGACTTTGGATAAAAAAGTATTAAAAAAAGAAATATTCTACGGAATATTTCGAGAATATTCTATAGAGTATTCCACAGAATATTCCATGGAATATTTTGTGATGGGCCAATCATAGGGCGCCACGTGGCCTGCCCTGAGGCCGCCACGTGGCCCCAGAACTTCAAACGAATGGCATACAAAATTTTATGGTTTAGGAGGGTTCGAACCCGGGTCGGAGCCCTGGTAGCCGGGCGGCTCGACCGGACGCTCCACTTATGGTTCTTAACATTCAAAGGAGTTAACGTATATTTAAATTTTTAAATAAGTTTGGGTGGGGCCGTAAAGGGCCCAGCCCTTAAGGGCCAGGCCCTCTACCACAAGACCGAACACCCAGAACCAAGGGCTAAGCCCAACACTCTGGCAGATAAACAAAATGGCAATGGTGACATGAAATTTTGGAGGTTTTTAAATGAATGGTTATAATAATATGGTTCCGACTTTAATAATCCAAAGTGCCAACCCAATCTCCGATGGGTGTGGTCCTATGGACCCGTGGAGCCCTTATCCATAGTTCCCAACTTCTAGAGGAAAAATTGGAAGAGTGCCTAATTTTAGCGTCGGTTCCTAAATCAGAGTAGTTAACTGGTAGTTCCACCAAATTTGGTGGAGCTTTTCAAAGGCAAACTGGGCAAAAATTCAGTTGGACATAACTTTTTCTAGGAGAGTCCATTTGGAACGATTTTTTTTTTAATTTTGGGTAATTGGAGAATTCCAGAGCCATTGGAGTAGGTTTCAGAGCCATTAGAGAATTTATTTAGGTGTTTTATCAGCGAGAGAGCTTGAAGAGCCACCAGGGCTTGGGGATTGGAGAGTTGTATTGGATTATAGTTATCCATTGGAGGTGAAACTATAGTCATTTCTTACTATTTTATGCACTATGAACTCAATTATGTAGCTATTTTCACCTGTTTAGGCTTTATACACATTTTATAACCATTTTCTGAGCATAATAAGAGCAAGGACATGCCCATTTGGGGGCCTTGGACCCGGCAGATGTAGCCCAGGAGGGATGAACTGCCTTATCATATTCTGAGTTATATTCTGTGATTTATTTGCTGCTTATTTCCAGAGTTAAATATGTTAAACAGTAAACAAAAATAAGCCTCCTACATACAAAAAGACTCATAAACTCATCAAAGTTGCTTTGTTCCAATTTCAAAACACATTAAAAAGCTTGCATACATATGTTAATGGATAATGAATACCTTGCACCAGCAAACAAGTAGTTTCATTTCCAGATCATTAGTGTTTACTTCTATTATTTCTTTAGGCAGAGTCTATAAAGGCCTAGGTAGCTTCGGGAGCTCATCTTTTCTTTGAAAGGTGACATATCCTGTAAATGCCATTATAGTCTATCTCTGTATTAGAAATACGAAGTCTTCACATTCAGATCAGATTGGTATCAGAGCATAGGTTGATCTCAAAACTTGTATTGAGTATTGACTTGTGTGCAAAGAATTATTTTATTGTTTTGCAAATTTGATGCTTACTAGGCTGAAATTGAAAAGAGGGGAAGGACAATTGGTTAGAGCACAAGATAATCCATAACCAAGGAGGCCCAGGGTGCCATTATCTCCACATTCTATCTCACCCTCAATAGCCTTAGAAGCAGCCACAAGCATGTCTTCAAGAGAAGAAGAAGCTCATGAAGAAATGGATCCCAAGGAAGAAGAAAGGGTTTTTCGGAAAGCTTTCTTGGATATGACTAAAATGGTAAGGATCCTCTATCAAGAAAGAAATGATAGGATTGTTGGAGAAGGATCTAAAAACCAAAAAGAAGGAGAGTATTCATCAGGAGGAAATAAGGACAATGATAAGTCAAAGAAAGGGAATGGAGGAAATGGTGATCCTTCATCTTCATTGTCATCCTCTTCCTCAACATCATCCTCTTCAACTTTAGTAAATCAATCACATAAGTAAAAAACAACTGATAAAAATCCTTTGTTAAAGCTTGATGTCAGATTTGAATTGCCAATGTTTAATGGTGATGTTAATGCAGAGAAATTGGATAATTGGATCAGACAACTGGAAGTCTATTTGAGGATTCAAAATCTGCATGATGATGACACCAAAATACAATTAGCCTCATTAAGGATGGATGGAGCAGCATTGGTTTGGTGGGAAGCCAAAACCAGGGAGGAAATCAAGAAGCATGGTAAGATAACTCTAACATGGATTAAGTTTATTACTGCTATCAAGAAACAATTTTATCCTCTTGCTTATCTTCAGAAGGAAATAATGAATTGGAAAAAATTTAGACAGATTAAGGGACAAAATGTGCAAGAATATACCCAGGAATTTAGGAGAAGATCACTCTTACTTGGGGTATATTTACAAAGCCAAGACACTTTGTTAAAGTACATAGGTGGTTTGCAAAGTTACCTTCAACACACTATTCTTATGTTTAATCCTACTAGTTTAGATGAAGTCTGTGTACAGGCTACACATTTAGAGGCTAGAGGAAAGAATACTTTTGATGCATTGAATGAGGATAGTGATTTTAAAAGGAAAGGAAGAAAGAGGGTTGAAAATTCCAGAAAGGAAAAAGGAAAGTTCTTTTGCAAGAACTGTTCAAAAATAAGCCACGACGAAGACCACTATTGGAAGCTTCATCCTGAGCTGAAACCAGAAAAATATAAAAACAAAGACAAGACCAAAGAAAAGGGGAAAACTGTAGCAACAGTTGAACAAGATTTAGGGTCAGAATCAGGTGATGAGACAAAAAGTATCACCATGTTTTTAAATAACATAAAGGGAAAAGAAGTGGTACAAGACACAATTCCTAGTTCTAGCTCATTAAACTGTCACAAAGATAATATGAAAAGAGGAGGATAGATCTATTCCATGTGAGGGTAGTTTCAAAACATACTAAAATTGACACACTGTTTGACAGTGGGTCACAAGCTAATATCATATCATAAGATTTGGTAAAACAGTTAAAACTTGAGACCATTCCACATCCAAAGCCTTACCCACTTGGGTGGATATGCAAGGATGCAAATTTACAAGTCTCAAGAAAGTGCATATTGCGCTTTGCAATAACTGCACACTTTATTGACATAGTTGAACTTGATGTGGTGCTGCTCGATATCTCAGGAATTGTTTTGGGAAGTCCTTACTTATTTGACAGAAAGGCCATCTTCTATCGCCATGAAAACAAGTATCACTTGTTTAAGGATGGAAAAGAGTACATTGTGAGAGCACATAAGAAGAAGTTGGAATCTTCTTTAGTCCATGGAGGTCAATTGAAAAGACTAGTTAATGCAAGTCAAAATCTAACTTTTTTGATGTTGAAACGACAAGAAATGTACATTTACCTTTTCATGATATTTCTAATGATATGTCTCAGTTTGATAACAGTTCATCTTTGAAAGAAGATGACATTATGTTGCACAAGGTACCTTTGGGGTTGATCGGTGCCGTGAACGAAGTGTCAGTGCAAAGTAGTGTAAAAGTTCATGAGGTGGAAAGGCATGCATGAAAAGAGGGCACACAGTACAACATGGGGAAATGTTGGTTTCAAAATGGCAGATTTATATGGTGAGAAAACTTGGACGAGATTTGGCACAAGTGCAGAGATCATTCAACAAGAATTCGCCATGTGAATGGTTTGCAAGGTGAACGCTATTTTAAGTCTTCTTGGAAGTTTGATCAGTGTAGAAACAATTTGTTTTCTGCAAATTATAGTTGCTGTTCTGCAAATTTTAAGAAATTGCATCTTGACTCAGTCAGTTTTAGCAACGGTCGATCAATGAATTCAAGAGACAATTTATCATTTTGTGAAAAGCTCAATTTGATGAAATCAGGAATATTTTAGCTATTCAAGGGTGGAAGAGTGGAGAATCAGTCTCTACATCTGCAGTTTCAGTAATCAGAGATATTTTGGGGTCCAAAAGCTTCCCATTTGGGAGGTGTGATCAGGTGATAATGTCCTAATTAGAAAAATGATCAAAATTTTATTTTCTCAGAATTGGTTCAAACCAGAATGATAGGAAAGGTCTCGTTGAAATAATCCTATAGCCATGAACGACACTGAAAACTAATGTTGTATGAGGAAGATATTCAACTTTGCAGTTTCTCAATTTTAGGAAAAAAGCCCAATTTGACTCAGTTTGACTTTGGATAAAAAAATATTAAAAAAGAAATATTCCACGAAATATTCTAGGAATATTCTATAGAATATTCCATAGAATATTCCATGGAATATTCTGTGATGGGCCAATCATAGGGTGCCACGTGGCCCCAAAACTTCAAACGAATGGCATACAAAATTTTATGGTTTAAGTGGGTTCAAACCCGGGTCAGAGCCCTGCCAACCAGGTGGCTCGACCAGGCGCTCCACTTATGGTTCTTAACATTCAAAGGAGTTAACGCATATTTAACTTTTGAAATAAGTTTGGGCGGGGCCGTAAAGGGGCAACATTAGGGGAATTCTGAGGTCTAAAATGGGCCTCCTAAGAAAAATGTACAACAAAAATAAACTTTATAACAACCAATAGGATTCAAGATGATGATGTCAACCATGGGGGATGATTTACCATTTTTTAAATAAAAGGGTAAAAATATTAAAAAACAATAAAATAATAAAACTACTAACTCGCATTAACTTGTCTGTACCCTTGCTCAAATTTCGAGTGGGAATACCGTTGGACGGTGGGGCTTAATTCCCCTCATCCAAGGAGTAATTCATGTACATTGATGAACTCTACTACACGAAAAATGAGAAATACATAAAAAAACGTGATTGCAATCACGTTTTTTTATGTATTTCTCATTTTTGTGTAGTAGGACCCATCGAAAGTATGCAACATGGGTAGTCCTTGGATGGGGAATTAAATTTCGCATCCAACGAGCACTCCTTCTTGAAATTTGAGTAAAAACTTTGGGAGATAAGTTCAAAATATGAGTTGAAAAAATAGTTTTTCCATTTTTCCCTCTAAAACTTGATGATGTCATCAAATCTTATTTGATTTTTTTCCACTATTATTTTATAATTTCTTAGGAGTCCCATTTTAGACCTCAAAATTCCTCTCAATGACCCCTCTACCACAAGACCGAATGCCCAGATCCAAGGGCTAAGCCCAACACTCCGGCAGATAAACAAAATGGCAACAGTCACATGAAATTTTGGAGGGGTTTAAATGAACGGTTATAATAATATGGTTTCAACGTTAATAACCCAAAGTGCTCCAACAAAATCTCCGACGGGTGCGGTTCTGTGGAACCATGGACCCTTATCCATAGCCCCCAACTGTTGGTGGGAAAATTGGCGGAGTGCCTAATTATAGCATCAGTTCTTGAATTAGAGGAGTTAACTCGTAGTTCCACCAAATTTGGTGGAGCTTTTCAAGGGTAAATTGGGCAAAACTTCAGTTGGACATAACTTTTGCTAGGAGAGTCCATTTAGAGCGATTTTTTTATATATTTTGGGTAATTAGAGCATTCCAGAGCCACTGGAGCAGGGTGTGGAGCCATTAGAGCATTTCTTCAAGTGTTTTATTAGCAAGAGAGCTTGAAGAGCCAACAGGGCTTGGGGATTGGAGAGTTATATTGGATTATAGTTATCCATTGGAGGTGAAACTATAGTCATTTCTTACCATTTTCTACACTCTGAACTCATTTATGCAGTTGTTTTCGCCTGTTTAGGCTTTCTACACATTGTATAACCATTTTCTGAGCATAATAAGAGAAAGGAAATGCCCATTTGGGGGCCTTGGACCCAGCAGATGTAGCCTAGGAGGGGTGAAATGCCTTATCATATGCTAAGTTATATTCTGTGATTTATTTTCTGCTTATTTCCAAAGTTAAATATGTTAAACAGTAAAAATAAATAAGCCTCCTACATACAAAAAGGCTCATAAAATCATCATAGTCCCTTTGTTCCAATTGCAAAACACATTAAAAAGCTTGCATACTTATGTTAATGGATAATGAATACCGTGCACCAACAAACAAGTAGTTTTGTTTTCCGTATCATTAGTGATTAGTATTATTTCTTTAGGCAGAGTCTATAGCGGGGCTGTGCAGGCTTTGGAGTCACCTTTTTTCTTTTGAAAGCAAGTAGATACATTCATAAATGCCCTTATAGTCTATCTCCGTATCCAAATCCGCATTAGAAATGAGAAGTCTTTGCATTTAGATCATATAGGTTTGTTCTTTGTTTTGAGATGAGGCATCGATTGTTTTCATAAGGTAAAGAGAAATGGTTGCGCAGTGGCAAGCTCATCATGGCCAGTCTCAGGGATGAAAGTGAGCTCATACTTCTCAAAGGTTTTGAGAAGGTCTAGGGCAACAT